>JUJX01000047.1:127004-298029 GCA_000800745.1 Diaporthe longicolla
CCTTGCGGGACCCAGGCGAGCGGGACGGGAATTGGGCGGGGGGGCCAGAAGGGGGGGATGAGGGGGGGGAGGGAAGGAAAGGGCATGCCTTCCTCAAGATGTTATTTGTCCCTGCGTTGCATATTATTATGAGCCCAGTGCATGGGAGACGGGATGCGCGGGATCTCCCATGAGGGGTGGGCATGGGCATGGACGCATGGATTCAAGCAGCCGGCAAAACCCCTGTTGCGTGACGAACCGCCAACTTGCTTTTTTTCTCTCGTGCCCACCCCTCGCTTCTGTGCGCGTGTTCTTTTTGCTTCTCGAATTTCCCACTGTTCCCGCGCGCTGCGTGCCGTTCCGCTGAACCAGTCACGGCAAATTGTCGTCATTTAAACTTCGCACTCGCTTCTCCGCACAGGCCAGATGGGGGTACTTGTCCACAAGCTCCAGCTCCGTTCCCCAAGACAACGAATTGAGCTTTCGGAGGAGCCTTCTTGCTGAGTCCCAACAGATTCAGTACCGTGTAGTGTAGACGAGCAGATGATGGAACTGGTCGATGAGCTGTGCTGGTCCGCCACTGCAGGGAGGCCGAGTCAGGAGCTGACACGGTGAGGCTCCTGAGACGCCGTGCAGGAGAAAGCTGCCTCCAATGAGAGCTATAGCTGCCAGTATATCAGATTCACAGTCAGAGTACAAGCAGGCACGGAAAGAAATGTACTTCCTTGATCCAGTACCAGATAGACATGGCTTGCCGAGAACAGTGGGTCACCATGCATTCAGCATGAACCAGCGCCTGGTCGCGCAGCTTGCGCCCCTGGAGTTCTCAGCTCTGCCCGGGCGAGGCATTTTGAAGCTCCAGGATGAAATACGCTTCCGCTGCTGATTGGCCTTGAAATGTTTCACGATGCTGCGCGGTGGATAGCCAAAGTGCAGGGGAGAAGAAAGGTGTGGTGGTCAGCGGAGCTCTCCAACTCGGCAGATTTTCAGGAGCCACACCACAGCCCAAGTAAACACACTACATGGTCCCACAAAAACTAGGTTTGAGACTCAACAACTTGATCGAATCCCTCTGGTTCGTGGTAACCTCGCTTTCCTCACAGGGCCCAGTCTAAGTAAGCGCAAGAGGCGTACTTAGGCCCCTCGCTTGAGGGCTGGGGCTTCGGATGAATCTTGGTGTAGACCCGCAGTGCTGTTGCGCAGGTAAGCTTTTTGACCATGCGAACTAGTGAAGAGGGATTATAGTCCAAGCCCGAGACTATTCGGTCTCTTTCCATAGTCTCTGCAAGTAGCGAGGGCCACAGTGCGGTGTAGCCAAAAGCTCTTTGCAACCCAAGGTGCCAGAGTCTCCACCCGGTCGCATAGACGAGACCTGACCGGTTTCTTGACTATATTGCTGTCAATTTAGACTCATAGTCAATCGCAATATTGTCTTAGACTGTCCTTAAGTCTTCGCAACTCTTCAAACACTGGCAGACAGGTCGCAGTCTTTCGATGTACGAAGACTGGCCGGATTACCTCGATTGCCTGTCTGGTAACTTCAGTATTGGCGGTCCAAGCTTGTACCCCCAAGTGGGCCATCGGTCTCGTGTCGTTTCCTTGTGAAAGATGTAATAGAAGCCTGAGCTTATAGTTACTGTCTCTGACCAGAACACGCTTCGGCATCGTTTGCCTGCCCGGCGTGAACAGCGTCAACGCATCTTGGGCCTCCACGTTCCACTCGGAGCAGCTGCCTCAGGAGCGTCCAGCGTCTGCCACTTTCTCATGAGGGATCCTGAGCTGGCCGTGAGCATTTCGATTGATTTTTTTCCGTGTAGGTCTTGGTCACCGCAGCATCGCATACATCTTGGGCTTCGCATGTGAATTTCGCAAGGGACAGGTTCGGTCGCGTGGTTTCGAAGGCATCTGCGGCTTTGGATTCTGTCAGAACAATTTTTTTTTCTCGCAAATTATAGGCATACCGAGTCATCCAAGGGATTTCCATCCATGTTGTAAGGTACCTGATGCATCCCCCGCGTCAACGAGTGCCACCGGCTTCCCTAGATGCAGCCACGGGAGCCACGGGATCCCCAGGAGTAGATTGCGCCTCTATGACGATTCCATAGGTAGCCTTGTGAGTCGATTAGCGATTTCTCCGGTATTTCCTCCTGTCGAGACCTCAAGCCTGCATTTAGGACCCACCACTTGGCCAGCTGCACTTGCAGGTCACCCCAGGGGTTTGCAACCCCCTAATTAGTGACAGAGAGTGGAGCGAGATTCCACCGCGAAGCTAACCAAGTCAACAACCGCTTTTCCAGGCGCGCCTTTCCCTCGCGCTCGAGCGCAACCAAATGCGGTCTGCGCCATGAGGAGCCCCGGACTTACACGGTAGTTACCAAGCAACCACTCGCTGCGCAGAATATTGAGTGTATAATAGGGCAAGGGTTTCGGCGAGAAGGTGTGGTTTCTGCTTGATTTTTTTCGCTTCTGAATCATTGCGCATCTCCAGAGCCCGCGAGCCCCGAAACGCACGTAAACAAGGCTGAGTCCTGCGAATGGACGAGGCTGCGGAGTACCACCCTCGCGCCATCCCTCCCAATCCGCGAGAAAGGAATGACAGGGCGTGATTTTATCAAGCTCGGACGCTCGGGATGCTGTCGTACGATTTCGAAAGGTAAGGCCCATGTCTCTTTCGGCCTTGGAAGCTTGCAGCATCGTGGGCGACTGTTCCTTGCGTCAACGTCCAACCAATACAAGAGGTGCCGAGCGCGTAGCTTGCAGGAGCTCTGCATGCATGCGGCTATTAGCAGCACAATGGCAAGCACATGACCCGCGTGCAGCTGCTCCGGAAGCAAGCTATCCACCCAGGTCTAGGCGGCGGAAGCCAGAGCGGGACGCTTCACGGCCCCATGAACGCAGACCGTAAGTCTGAGAGCGACGAAGGGTAGTCAGTCAGTTGCGTCGCGAGTCGCAGGTGACCAGTGGATGCAGTATCGGAGTTGAAATTCCGGAACCAGCCCTTCAGTACAGGCCAGTCGAATCCAGCACAGGAACCCAAACTCCTGTCGCTAGTGGTCAGTGCTGGTCTCTGTGCAACTCTCAGAAGCACCGCGCACTAGAGCGCTCAGCAAGCCCCCCTCTCTACCTGTTTTAATGCGCAGTCACTGGCCAACTGGCCGGGAAGAGGGGCCTGCAGCCTTCCATGGGTATCGCGGCAGCAGGCCATGGGTGTCTTGGTCGGGTTCGCACGTTAGGCTAGAGGCAAGGAGTACCAGGACTGGGAAAGGTTATCTTGGATGTAGCGCGCATGTTAGGCTGTACCTACCTCCCACAGGACCAGGCAAGCCAGGCCAGCTGTGGCTGGCTCGGCCTTGCGCAGTCTTTTTGGTCTCCTGGCGCTAGGCCGATGGTCTGAAGAGCACTTCTGACTTGTGGCCTCGTGTATGGGCAGCCAACAGGCTCGAGTTTCTTCTCTCCGAACCTTCCTGAGCCACCCCCAGCGTCTTGGGGCCAACCACAAGATGGCGCACCGTGGGAGTTTGGTGTTGTGGTTCGCTGGTACAGCTCCGGACAAATCTCCCTGAGCGGCTGGTAGCTTGGTAGCCCCAAGGCCGGGCCGTGTCGCAAGCGCAAAGCTGGGATATCCCGCCTGTACAACGGCACAGTCCCTTGGTGCATGTGACGTGTGGCGTGATTCAGCGTGGTAGACGAACGGAGACTCCGAGTTAGTGCCTGCCTCTTCACAATGCGCGAGCGGTCGACCCAGTGCTGCCCGATCGTGCCGCTTCGCTTGGGTTCGGTCCGCTAGTTGGACGACGAAAGGCGCTGCCCAGCTCGAGGGGAAATGGGGGATTTCCAACGCTCAGACTGGTAACGGGATGAAGCGTGGTAACCAACTCTGCGCCAGAGTCCTAGTCAAGGCAGCCCGGCCTGTTTCTAGTGGCGGCGTTGCCTACCAAAGTTTGGTCAGTGTCTTGGCCCGCTGCCCGACGTTGTCGAGCAGCATCACCCCCTCTCGATGTCACCAAAGGCCGTCATCAGCTTGGATATGGATTGTGACAACGGAAATGACCGGACCAGACTTCACGACTTTAGGACAGTCTCGTCTAGGACAGTCTCGTCTAGGACAGTCTCGTCTAGGACAGTCTCGTCTAGGACAGTCTCGTCTGGGAAGACTCATATGGGAAGACTCGTCTGGGACAGCTTCCTCTAGGACAGCCTCCTCTAGGATGACCGCCTTTAGGGTAGCCTCTGGAACAGTTTCTCTAGGATGACTTTCTCTTGGAAACACTCCTTTGGGATCATCTCCCGTGAAAGCGTGGCGGATGGCTACTTTGATGCTTTGACGAGAGTGATGGGTCTTGCAACCAAACGTCTCCTGCTGCTGCGGATCATTTCGGAACGCAGGCTGGGAGACTAATTAAGCCTGGGCAGCCTCAAATAAATCGTGTAAAAAATGTGGATTGGCACGCTCGTCTCGTCTAAACAAACAATGGACAGAACCGTTGGTGTTTTCGCTGACTGTGGTATAAAGCGCAACGGTGCTGGGTATTCTGATGGTCACTTGCAAGCACGGTCGGCATCTGTCCGTCTGGCTGTGCGGACGGGGAAGCCTTGACGGTCAGGGACAAGGAAGGTCAGGTGCGCAGCAGCTGCTGCCGTATCCGTGCCTAGAGAAACGGAAGGGAGCCTTGGAGCTGAGGCAGATCAATCAGCCTGAGAGGGCCCGAGGCCAACCAACGGGGCAGGAACAATGCACCCATGGCTGCTCCCGCCGTCAACTCAATAATCCTGCAGTAGCTTCCGCCTACGAGAGCAACGAGAGTTGGCAGCTACTGCTGGCCAGAGGCGATGTTCCGTTGGCACTTGCCCAGCCCTTGGAGGAAAGGAGGACTGAGAAGGCTCTGCAGATGCTACGTGCCTACAAGAGTATACCTAAATGTACATCGTGGGGGCTCTAACTCGTGGTGACATTGAAAAGTGTATGCATATCTAGCTGCAGAAAGACACAGAGGAATAGAAGACAACACAACGAGAAAGGAAGGTTGACTAAGAGTGTGTGTGCGTGTGCGTGGGTGACATTCATTTCTGGAACGAGGCCGAATGCCACTTTCTCCCACTCGCCTCCCTGACACCGCGACTGCCTCAGACTAACGGATTGATGTTGCTCTCGACGGAGAATCCCCCCCGCGGAAGTTGGACCAGCCATCCCGTCTGCAGTCTGC
This sequence comes from Diaporthe longicolla, assembly GCA_000800745.1. Lineage (NCBI taxonomy): Eukaryota > Fungi > Ascomycota > Sordariomycetes > Diaporthales > Diaporthaceae > Diaporthe > Diaporthe longicolla. Next base: position 132,188 of record JUJX01000047.1, read on the forward strand.
ATCTCTCTCCCAACCCAAGCGACTTCGTATCAGTACAACATGACACGACATCAGGGGCGTATGCTCGTCCAAGGGGAAGGGAACACCGTGATCGGTCCCCTCTCCGATCAAGATCCATCATCTCGCAGCAATTGCCCACCAGATCCACCGTGCGACTCCCCCTGGCCACTGCAGCAATGAGTTACGTGTGTGTTTTTGTTTCGACCCCACGAGATCCCAGGCGGAAAGAACAGTCTCTTTTGTCTCTATCTGGGTGCTTCGGTACGCCCAGTCGTGTTCCCACAATTCTGCCGGCGCCAAAGAATCCAATGTAAGTCATTCGTTGGCCCTGCCCGGGCCCGTTACTCACGCTCCTGCTTTGCCGAGCAAGGATGCCGCCTGCTGCGAGGCCCTCTCCTGGGCAAGCTCTACGCGATGGTCTCCAACGGGGGGACTCAGGCCCTCTGGCTCCAGCTGGGAGGGGCAGACGGAACCAGACACTTTGATGAACAGAGGGGCCGTCGCTGATGGTGATGGTCATCACCTCCTCGGGAACTGAGCGAGCAGAGTACCATCCACGACAACCTTGGAGGTGAACGTTGCAACTGGGCTGTGAACCAAAACGAACGAACACGTCCATCCTGCCATCGATCCGTCCATTCCCACTTATTAACCACCTGCGCACACGGTTCACAAACCCACTCGTCAGTGAACCACGGTGCCTGAACGACCTGCAGATACGGTTCGACACCGGAGACTATCCCCAAGATCCAGTTCTTCCGGAGCAACAAACGCCTGCTCAAACCCCCCAAACCCCAGCACCAACCTGAAAGGACCTCGTGGCTGACAGCAAGGCCCGTCAATGCCATACCCATGCCCGGGCCAGCCCACTACAAGGGCAGTCCCGCAACCAGCCAATGCGCGCACGCACGTTGGGGGCGGCCGAACACTCCTTGCTACTATTACTGTGTACTCGGTGCTCTAGGTCTCCCCCCGGACCTGCCCTGCCCTGCCAGGCCTAGCGGAGGCCCAGTTGTGCCTACCTACTAGCTCAGTGTGCGCCCAGACTTGCAGCCAACACCCCAGCAGCAGGCAGAAAAAAGCCTTGAGGGATGAGTAACTGGACCCCTCATCGACGAGCCTATCTCGCCGCGGTGCGCAGCTCCACAGCAATCAACCCCTCTGGACCGCCTGGGCGCATCGGAGGGCCCCAGAGGAGGAGGGGTGATTGGAAGCCCGGAAAGGAGGGATCGCGGAACACGCACCCAGCATCCTAGGAGGGGAGGCTACTGCAGTCTGCAGCCCACACGCGCGACCATGTCGAGACCATGCCGTCGTTTTCTTTGACTTTCTGCCGCCCGTCCGTTCTATCGATTCTGCCTGTGCCCCGTCAGGCCACTTCCAACCATGGAGGGGAGGGGGAGCGCAGGCTGCCCGCCACGCCACTGTAACATTACCCGGGTAGGCAACCCTTGGTAGGAGGACGGGTCTCTCAAGGTTTTGGAGGCGCCTGCAGGATCTTGGCTATCCAGGTGTCCAGGCCTTTCGTCCTTCCTGGAACCAAATCCACAGCGCAGTCAGTGATAGATGGTGGCATATCACACGAACATCTTTCCCGCCTAGTGCACTTTGATAGTCTAAACTATGTTTTATTCATCCCGCCTGGTCCTTCCGTCAAGGCAGTGTCAGGGCATTCTTGAAACAAAGTCACATCGGTTGGCTCGGGGCCACAGCTAGACGGCCTCGGGTCTCGGGTCGTGGGCGAGGTGGGATAAGTTTGACAACGGGACTTGGCACGGCAGAGTAGACATATAGCAGAGAAGAATGGGACGGCAGAGTCTTGAGTGTTTTGGCTGTCAATGGTCTTGATGATCGGACCAAAGCAATATCATGTATATTTGTCATTGTGTTTTGTTTGTCGTTCCTTGCAGAACATCTTCCCGGCGTGACGTCTTCTTAGGTTTGCCCGAAGCTCCCCCCCTCCCACTTCCCCCCGGCCAGAACAGGCTTGCAGGTAGGTAGACAACGATGATAAGATGCCGCAGTGGGAAGAAGAAAGGGATGATTTGTACAAAGAGGGCAATGAAGAATCAACATTTTTGCATGAACATGAAAGGACATGACCAAAAAAAAAAAAAGGTAAACACAGAGGAAGGAGCAGGAGTGAAACTAGCATGCATAATCATCAAGAGAACTCAAGAGAGAGCAAAAACAAGAAAAAAGCATGACTTTGACTGCAGCCTTCTCTTCTGCCGTGAGGCAATCCTTCTTTCAACCCCTCCAAATTTGCTGTTTGGTGCATCTCGGCCTCTGTACATGAGGCAAGGAAGAAACAAAAATGCCAAGACAAATGCATGAGTAAAAGCAGAAAAAGAAAAGAAGAGGTATCCCCCCCCCGGCATTACTATGTTTCTCCTCTGCTGCAGGAAGGAAAGAGGAAGAGATAAAAAGCAGAAGGGCTAAGCTGTTGGGAATGTGGTGTTTGTCGCCAAACGGAGGAGATCATCTAATTGCTGAAATGCCAGCCCGCCCACACCAGAGAGGTTTTGCCAAGGTCGTTGCGACATCTCCTGCCCCGCCGCCGCCTCTTGTACCGCCGCTGGCAATAGATACCGCTTTTTTGTTTGGTGACAGTTTTGCTCTTTCAAGACATGCAATAGTGGGCCTGTGTTTGAATCCCCGAATTTTCTGTAATCCCTTTCGTCTTTCCCTCTCCCTCACTCGCCCCGTCCCAACGAGTAAAACGCAGCAATCCCGTCCAACTTCCGAAATTACCCATCCATGCCCGAGTAGCCACGTTAATCCCATGGCAGACAATCTTCCAAACAATCGGGGGGTATCATAGTAGTTCGAGAAAAGCAAACCGAGTTGTCGATGAGTGAGGATGCTGGAAAGTCGAAAGATTAAGAAAACGCGTGCTTCACAAACGGATGGATCAAGACTGTCCAGCAGAGATCTATCGATGCCGTCCATAGGCCGGACTGCTGTCACGCGGGGCGCTGTGAACCAGCTCGTCGTCGCGCCGAGGCGAATAGGGCGAGTCCTAATTCGCGTGTCACCTGTGAATGGTTTTCGGGTGGTTCCACGCCATGACCAATTGTCTTCAGGCCTCCCAATCCTCCTAGGTCCGTCGGTTCAGGCGTCCGAGCATGTTCTGATCGATATCGCGGCTCGAGTCAGAGCTTGGCGGGGGCCGTGGAGGTGGGTGGTCCATCAAGCTGCTAAGCGCCATGACACTGCCCCCCTGCTGCCCAGACTGCGCCGCGTTAGGACTCTCTCTGCGCTGGCTAGGAGTCGAGGTCCTGTCTGGCGGTGGATACTCGTACTGCGGCGGAGTGCCACCGGGTGCAGAGGATGCGGGAGAGCGCCTTCGCGGGTCAGGTTCACCGTAGACGTGCGGCGGGGGCAGGCGCTGCCCATGCTCTTCTTCGTGCAACCGTCGCTGTGGGACCCCGCTTCTGTCTTCTGGAGGCGGAGGGTAGTAAGAGCCAGTGGGCGAGGGCAAGGCGTAATTTTCCGAAGGAGGATACGACTGCTGCGAGCCACCAGCGGGTGGCTGAGGCGCCCCTCCAGGCTGTCCTGGTGGTGCTCCTCCTTGCGGCAGAGGCTGCCCAAAAGCGCCGAACAAAGGTGTCCCGGGGGGTACACCGCCGGGTACAGCCGACACAGGGACAAAAGCAGTGGTCGAGGATGAGGAAACAGGCTGGAAAATGCACTCATTACCCGTTTTTCTGCAATTTGTGCATTTCCCATCAGGTGTCTGGCTGTAACCACTGCAACGGATCTAGATGCGCCTAAGGTCAGTGTACAACGCACGCTGAATGTTTTCGTGCCGCAAGAGGAGTTTTCTACTGACTTTACGTTTGCGGCAGTAACGACATGCTATCGAAGTCCTCTGGCGCGGCGCTGCCTGTTGCGGTGGGCCACCTGGACCGCGCGCATACTCGGGAGGATAGGCACCGTAAGGAGGCCCGGAAGGCGGTCGGTATCCGCCATAGTTGTAGGGCTCGGGCTGCGGATGCGGTGGGAAGGAACCACCGCGCGAGTAGTAGTCGCGTGGCTCAACCCCGTAGTGTCGCTGATCCGGCGGCGCCTGAACAGGAGGCAAGTTGTACATACTGCCCGGCGGAGCGGGATAGCCGTTTGGTCCACCGGTAGGTGAAGCGGAGTAGGTCCCTCGCGTCCTGGGGTCTGGAGGTGGTGGGTAGCGACTCCCACCGTAAGCCGGGTGGGCGTCATGGATTGGCGGAAGAGTCACGCTCGCTTGAGGAGGAGGAGGCAGGTGGTGGTAAGACGGCCTTGAGCGGTCGTCTTCTTCGCCAGGAGGCGGTGGATACGCGGACTCTTGGGCTTCTCGGGCGGGATGGCCCCTGCCGCCATCCTGATCTGACATCCTAAACTGGCGGACTGTGCTCGGCGCCAGCCTGACCACGGCTCGAACAAGTCGAACGAGAAGTCTGGAGGAAGCTCGTCACGGGTCTATTCTTCTTGTTTCTTTTCCCTTTCCCTTTTTTTTTGGTCTCCCAAAAATTGGCTCTAGAAGCAGCTGCTTTGCGGCAGTGGCGTAACCGCCGAGGCTGTGTCAATCAAAGGACCTGGCTGGCGGAGGTGGTCGCAACGGCAGTAGTAAAAGTTATACTAGCCGTGCCGAGTGGTGTTTGAATACCACACTTAGTCGCACAGCCCAGAGGGATGCTGCATGCACCAGAGTTGAGTTGGGCGTGATCCAGAGAGGTTGGGAATTCCGGTCAATTGAGGGCTGTGGATGGGATGCTGTTGCGCTGGTGTGTGTGCGTGTGCGCGTGTGAGAGAGTCTATGTGGGTGAGTATGTGGTGGGGGTGTGTTGTGTGTGCGCTGTGCGCTGTGCGGTGTCGTGTCGAGGACGAGGTTGCGCAGAGGAAAGAAAACAGAGGGTACTCTCTTGATCACCTTCCTTGGGGTTGCTGCAAGCAATGTAATTTGGCAAAATTTGGAAGGGGCCGACGCAAAATTCCCAAAGTGTGGAGAAGTTTCCCTTGGGCGGATTCGGGGCGGGAACACCCTTCCTTATAGTCGGAAACTCCCTCGCCAGGCCTCGTAGTCGCAGTCGAAAGTAGCAGCAGTAGCAAGCAGTCGCGGTTGGCGGGACTGCCAGTCTGCAGCGCAGGCACGGTACGGTGCGGTACGGTGCGGGCGCGGTACGGTACGGCACAGCACAGTACAGCCCAGCCCGGTGTACCCCCCTTGGCCTGCCTGCCCGGGTGGGTGGTTTTGGTACGGCAAGTACTTAGCGGGACAGCCCGGAAGGTTACTACCTAGATCAGGTCCTGATCTGGCGGGCAGGGCTCGTCAATCTCAAAAGGAAAAAGCCCCAAGACACACCAAGGCACCATGGGCGGGACGGCTGGTCGCCCTTTAGGGTGTGCACCGTTTCTGGCCGTGCTCCGTTCGTCGTTTCGCCTTTCTCGAACTCGAGTTCGCCAACCTTCATCAAGGCCTCGCCGCGAATGAGCTGAGCCGAGCCGAAAGCAAGTTGCCGTTCGTTCCAAGGCCCAATTCCGGACCGTACTCTCCAGTCTTCTAGATCTTCTGCCGCCCCTCGAGGAATGTCAGCCTACAAGCCCAGCGTGTGCCCTCTGTCCTGAACTCGTTGCGGGAGCGCCACGGTCACGGGTGATATTATGGTACAAGAACAAAACGGGCAAACGGAAGAGGCTAGAAGAGAAGAGGAGGAGGAGATTGGGGGGAAAATCAAAAGAGAGGCGAGTCTGGCAGGAGGCAAAGGGGCAAGCAAGTAACGTTTGCAGCCAACACCTGTCAGCAAAGAGAACCGAGTGCAGCAGTGTGTGGACTGCCTGCCCTCTTCGTCGGTTGGTTGGGGTGGCGGACGAGTAGGCAAGGAGGAGGTTGGGCGAGGAGTGACAAGGAACGGCAGGCGAACAAAGACGGCGAAGAGTCTGAAGTCCCCGTGTCAAGTCGTCATCAGATAGACAAGTGAACATGGTATGTGATGAAGATCGAGTCAAGCTCGAGTCCAGCCGAGTATTTTGTTGTGGCGGGCAACGTCGGCGAGTAGGCCTGCATGCACACACTCTCTCACTCTCCGAAGTCACAAACTCAGGTGCGCGCACATCAAAATAGATCAGATCGTACCTTATTCTGGGAGCCTTGCTGCTGCTGCTACTGCAGTGGCGGGGTGGGGGTTATCGGGTCGGGTCCGACGGCGGAATTCGAATGGGAAAATGAGACGAGGAGCGCGCCGACAGGCAAGACAGGGCAGAGTTCGAGACAAAGACCAAGGTAGGAAAGGGAAAGGGATGGTCGACGGTGACGCGGAGCGCAGAGAGGTGCGGGAAGGATGGTAATGTATTGCAGAGCAGAAGCCCCCCCGTCAACTTACGTACGAGGAGATGGGAGGTGGGAGAGGTGGGAGACAGGCCAGAGGTGCCCAGGTGGACAGAGAGAGAGGTATGTGTGTTCCTGGACCGTCAGGTCAAGTCAGGCAGGCTGCACGGGTCGGAATCAGATTCAGATTCAGGTTAGGCCAGGTAGGTACGGTTCATGGTAGGTCATGGCATGTGTGGTGGAATGAGGAAGGAATGGAAGCAAGCCCTCTCTCCAACTCTCCAACTTGGCAACAGACAGACGGAAGGGTTCCACGGCCCACGGCGGCGGGGGGGCCTAGCGAAGGAAAAGATGTGGCACGCTGCCAGACCTGGGTACTTGGGATACCTGGATGTACTGTGCTGTAAGCTGCTAAGGGTAGGGATGCATCAGGTCCCATGGGTCGGTCCATGGATGATGGTGTTGGGTGGATGGGTGGGTGGATGCATACCACAGTACATGGGCAGGATGCGTGAATGAGCGGATGGGATAGGGATACTATCTACCTAGACAGCCAGGGCAGAGGGCAGGGCCAGGCAGGGGACCGAGCAGGAGGGCGGGCGGGAAAGGCCCATGTGGTGCCTTCCCAGGTTGTTCTGTTCCCAGGCCCAGGGCGTCCCAACTTCATCCCTGCCTTGGCCGCGGGTACGTACCGCACAAGAAAAGATACTTTCTCCAAGTACCTGCATGACCGGGTACTTGTTCACTTGTAGCTGGCCTGCACTAGGCGTCCCGTAACCGTCACCCGCCCTCCCTCGTAAGCCTCGCATGTATCTCCCGCCGTCCCTGGGATCCGCGGCACGAGAACGGCCATGGCGCAGACAATAAGATGACTGACTTCCCTCAGGCTTGATCTTACCTGATCTGACTTGACCTGACCTGCCTTCCCTCGGCCTGCTTGTGCTTGAACCAGATACTGGCAGGGCCCTGCTCCCCCGGGTCTAAATGAGTCTCAGTCGGGGCGGAATCTCGCAAGTGTAGGTTTCACCCTCATCAAAGCCCGTGTGTGGGGCTACTGTTCTCACTTCTCTCCCAGAAGCCGCAACAGGCACATGCTCAAGAGGGCCGGGGAGAGCTCGAGCTGGGCAGGGGGCGTGGGCAGCTGGGTTGGTGTCGGCGAGTGCGCCATGTTCACGGACGTTGATAATGGAGTTTGCCTCATCAGCTGACTGTCATCGCGGTGATTTGCCTCTTTTCTGGACAGTCGAACCCAGACCGGGCAAGTGGAGTTTTGGTGTCAAGGGCGAGGACTCTGACTGATCTTTCTCTACCACAGTTCATTACCGAGGGGGCGGAGGGAACCATCGGCCATACCGTGCTCTCTGTAAGCTGGCAACCCTGGACGTTGAGCCATCAAACCGCCTGCGCGCGGCTGAGAAACGCCTTAACTAGCCTTTCCCGTCTCGTTACTTTCGCAGGAAGCAACAAAATAAGGCGAAGTTCTGGGCCACTGCTCGGCCCATCGTCACCGCGAATCAGATCTCGAGGGCCCGGGACATCCACGGATGGCTCGGGTCTTCCCTTGTGGCTCTGGCGACCTCGTGGTATAACTGTCGCCAGCTGTCGCCGCTCGCAGATTAAGATTTATCCGTGGCAGGCGCTGGGAAAGGGGTAATGAGCACATGGCCGCCAGAGTCTGCAGGGGAGCCGCAGGTAAAATGACTTGAGCTGTCAACGAGGGCGCCGATTCCCAGGCGGCAGGAGGAAGAAAAATACGGCTGAAGAACTCCACTTCTGCAGCGCCATGGGTCAGCGTTTGCAGCTGCCAAACCCCAGCATACGATCCTGGCCCCAGCAGCACAGGGGGGGTCGCGCTGGGCCGGGCCACTGGTGCCATCGACGCATCCTGCACCCCGCTGGAACATCTGCAATACCGTGCGGATGACACTGTATGGGCTGCCTGACAGGTATCCCAGATGTCACACCGTGTCGACGCCGGGCTGCCAGCCACGAGGCCTACATCACTGCACACCCCGAGGGTGTGGATTGGGTCCCGATGCAGTAAGGCCACCAGCTAGGAGGTCGAGATTCCGGGACGCAGTGAGCAGCTGATGATGCAAATCCCGCCAACATCGCCCTCGGCTTTGTTTGCAGAATCTCGGATGGCGCACGGGGAACTCGCGTGTCGAGCGAACAGCGACCCCGGGTACATCCTCCATGTCGCTGATAGGCAGGGTTGCAGGCGGGCCGCTTCGGCACAGTCCTTTCTCTAAAACAGGACGGACGGGAGGGAAAAAGCAAACGACCAGCAGATAGCGCTCCGTAGTGTGCCTTGGTCTCGTCCATTGGTCGCACCTGATAGAACCGTGGTGAAACGCACTTTGCCGGGCACACACGCACATGCGAGGCGGGCTGGCGGGAGACGAGCAAAAGGGCTACTACTCTAATTCTTTGTGACTCCGCCTCCTTGGCCTGGCTTGCTTCGGCTGGCCGTGAACCAGATTGTCGGTATCAACCCCTGTCTTCTTTTGGTTTTAGTCGGCCTCTAAAACGTTGCCACTGGACGCCATCCGCGACGAGTCTTGCTTGATCCGGCATGTCTTCCGTCGGCATCGTCCCACACGTTTACTGTATGGGTGTGCGAGCGCGTCCTGAAGCCCGCGGTGCGTGGGGACTGAGGGGCAGGGTGGCTGGCTGTCAGATGCCATGTCTCGATCAGACGTCGTGATACCAAGTTCTGGGTGGCCTCGGAACACCGCAGACTGCTCCGGCATCTTAGTGGTGGCTGTCGTGCAAGACATTCTCCTTCCTATCCGACTGACAGTACGTACTGTAGTGGAGGTAGCTTAGGGAGAGTGGCATGGCGCTTGTTTGTTGGCTCCTTGCATCGGGTCCTGTGTGGCCTTGGGGTGTGTTACGCACCATGGTGGCACATGCGAGTTTGGTGTGCGCCTTTCAACCGGTCAAGTAAACGTGAAGTGTTGGGGGTCATCAGACCGTCGAGCGCCTCGGCGTCAAAGCGACTGATTGGAGAGCCGCACCTGTTGGATGCCGAAGGCAATTTTGCAGGCTCAACTTTCCAATCAGGTGGTGATTCGAGGTCGATGTGGCCCGCGCCTAATGGGCCGTTTCATCCCACCATACTGGGTCCTCTGTATCTAGGCCGCATCCTCGGCCGCAGCATCAAGTTTGTGTTTGAACCCTATTTGTTCCCCAGTCAGGATTTTGCCAACAGTGCCAACCATGGTTGGTGTCTTTGCCGCAGGTCAAGCAACAGGGCTGCACATAGCAGGATGGGCCAGGACTACTGGACACTATCTTGACTATGCCTGATAAGTCTCACCTTGACCTCTTTGGACCGCAGCCGCTGCGCCCTGTCGGAGTTTTGGTTCATGATCGTGGCAGAGGCCGTTGTCAGTACAGCCCACGTTGCCCGTTGTAGCTGATAGGCCATTCGCGGCCTGCTTTGAGCGCTCTAGGGCGAAACACGGGCCCCGACGTGCGGCAGTGTGCTGCTAATGCTTGGTGGATTCGCAACAGAGTTGTGCTCGTCAACCTACGCTTCTTTGAGGCTCGGCGTCAAAAGATCAATTCGTGCGCCACGAGGGGCCTTCTGGTCATTCACCGCTGGTTGCTCTGTTGGGTCATCGCTGCAACTCTGCGGATCCTAATGGCAACCCGCGCCAAGTCCGGCAACAGTGAAAGGATAGAAACCGCCAGTGGAGCCGAAGAGGCTGACGCAGTACCCGTGCAAGTCAAGGTACCCCGTACCGTAGGGTCGGTCTGCCGACTTCTGGGACGATCCCAAATCCCCCAAGGACAGTGCGAATGCAACGTGGTGCTGACGATAATGAGGAGGCCCTGCTCCATGCCAGTCTGGGGATTGGGCTCGGCACCTAGGCGTGTGCGAATTCGTAGCGCGATTGTACCGTGCTGTGATACCGTATGAAGTCCAACTCCAGTTTCGATTCCCGCACCACCAGCTTCTAACGGGGCCCAAGACCATGGTACTTCGGAATTTTCACGTATCGTGGTCAGGTCCTGGAGTGGGCGGCACTAGATCGATCGGGTTCAAGATGGGCAGGGGTGGACGGCTCGACACGAGATGCTCGTAGGTCATTGGATTCCTCGGCTCTTTGACTGTGGAGACGACCAGAGAGGCTTCACCAAGTTCGTGTTCGGGACACCTGCACACAGCAAATCATGTTGCCGAGTGGCAGAATAGCCTGCCCAGTAGCCTTCGGCTTCCTCCTTTTATTCCAAAAAGTTTTCTGGCGCCACGTGAGCGGCGACAGCACTGTGAGCGAATCAGGGGGCTCTGCCAACTGGTTTGCATTTTCTAGAACGCACCGAGCGTGATACTGCGCACAGCAGGGGCGGGAGAAGGCAAAGAAAAAACCAGGACGGTGTCGGTCGCAGTCCGGCCCTTTGGTCCTTGGCCTCCTCGCCTGTCACTGCGGGCAGAGGGCAAATGATGGGAGGGAACCTCGTGGCCAACAGGGGTTCGCACAACCTGCAGGATTCGCGGCACAGCCCGTGAACCTTCTGTGTCATCGCCGCCGCCGTGCCCACTTCCAGGGGTGACACCAGCTTAGCCCAAACTCGTCATCCCGCTTGTGGGGAATTCTCCTTGTACCGCGGCCGTTGGTGGACGGGCGGAAAACTACCAGGCTGGTCTTCGGGCCGTTCGATGCAAGGCTCGAGGCGCAGATAAGACAATCATACGACCGGATGGTTTGCGGAATCACAGCACGGCGATGATGACGGTGCGATGACGGTGATGGTGATGGTGATGATTATGGCTATGGCCATGGCCATGACTGCGCTGCTGTTGTCCGTTCTTCCTTGAGTCGTGAGTGAGGCCCATTTGGGCTCGATCCGCGCGGGATTTCGCCCAGGACAGGTTCTGTCGCAACGAGGCGGGGTCAGGAAATGACCAGGTCACAGAACCATGCCTAGAGGCCCATCAGGAGACAGCACTAAGCTGTCGAGGCTTCCAGTCCATCAAACAGCCCGGCGGCATGTGGTGTAATGCTCAGAAATGCGGCATGTTCTGACGCAGGTCTCTCGCCGTCAGCCACCGTTGGCTGGAGTTTCGAGATGGTGGCACAAACAGTGGCTAGCGTCTGGGGGCGGCAGATGGGGTTGGCAAAGGGGCTGCAGGAGCCTGGGCGACCAAGAGGGGTGCCCATCGATGGATCGTGTTGCACATGCATTAGGCGCATAGGTGGGCAAGCAAACGTGAAGCTGCGCTGTGTGTTCTACGCGAGGTTGTTTCCACACGAGTACGTCCTATGTGATGTGAGGAGGCTAGTTCTCCTCGCACCTGCCAATTCCTCCTGCTGCTGAGGCTGGCTGCCATTTCAGGAAAGTCACTCGCAGCAACCTTGGGAAGCCAGGCCCAGCCCTTTCTAATGGCTCAAAGCAGGTAGACTGGTAGACTATAATGAAGCAATGCCCGCCAACATGTACATCATCATTTTCGAGCTGCGTCTTGCTGCACCACCACCATCACCACCACCACCACCACCGCCGCCCCCTCCCAACCCGACAACATACAAATGACCCGTTGGCCTGCCTCGACTGGCAGTGCCCACCATCATCGAGCGCCCGTTTCAAGTGGTTGATGCATCTTTCTGCAAGATGCATGTCATTGAATCGAGGCCCCATGCCGGCCTGAGGCATCAGGGCTGGGCAATCCGCCTGTCCGCCTCCCACACAATCAATCCGCGGCGGCCGCTCCAGGTTTCCCTAATGCGCGTTTCGTACATGGCGCACCACGTCGCAGTGCAGGAGATCGATACCAAGGTACCAACTCGTCTTCGGCTGCATCGCGAGCCTACTTTCCACCGCTGCGCAGGCCAGAGAGTTGCACAGGTCGGCACCCGACACCACATCTATGCTGCTCCGGGCGTCACTTGGCAATTAAGAAGCTGCCCGTTGCAAACCACGACTTGTCGGGATTCCTCCTCGATCACTCGTGTGTGCGCGCGGCCCATTCGGCGAGGGTCTAGAACTGCCGACGTCAGCGACCAAGACGCAGTGCCCTCAATCCTTCCGTCGGCCCGTCAGGGATCTAGGTTGCACGACGCCCAGCTGCCCCGAAGCGTCGTTGGCAGGCTGTCTCCAAGGGAAGGATTCGAGACGCCCGGGCAGAGAGAGGGTGTCATTGGACCCAGTCCCCTGGGAAAGTTCAGGCGGTTCGAATGCAGGAAGACACAGACGGGGAAGCGGGAGAGCGGTACAGATCGTACCACCCTTTAGGGCCCTTGTCCAACAAGCACCGGGCAGGAGTACCTTGGCTGCATCTCCCGCAGCACCCCGCCCAATGACGGCCGCCCTCAGGCTTTCCTTCCAAGCGTCCGTTCACGACGAGAGCACGCCTAGGTTGTCAGTCAGGGACATGGGCAAATGCACCTGGCAATGGGCTGCTGACAGGGATCTTGTCTCTTATTGTCCTCCCCCCCAGCCTCAACTCCACACGCCCACGCGATCTCTACCCCTGCTCAGCCCACTTGGACCGCTTGCCCGATTCCGGCGACAAAACTCGAGCGTCCCACGCATGCTCTCGACTCGGACATACTGTGGTGTCTGAAGCGATGCCGCCTGCCCTACAAGCACTGCACGGTCATCACTTGCTCCAGCCTCGGTATCATCAGCCTTAACATTACACGCAATGACGAGCTGAGCAGAAGTTTGGGGAGAGAGAAAGAAGGGCGCTCATCACCGGAATGAGCTGGGAACCGGTACAGCCAACGTTGCCGAATCCAAAATTCAGACCCATCACGTCCTCAGGAAGCAGCCTGTTCTGTGCGCGATGGGCACTGATAGACCTGCGATCGTCATCCCCACAACCCCACTGTGCAGTCAGCTTGGCCCCGAAGGGTTTTCTGCTCCTTTCACCCATCCACGTGCTGCACCGCCGCGGTATGCGCCGGGAAAATGGCGCTTCTCAACCCCCTACTCCGACCAGGAAATCTTAGCCATCAGGTCTGTGCTGAGAATTGGAAGAGATAGCGCCGAAAACATGTTAACATTCTCAGGAAACGGTCCCGGCTCTGGCACCACGGTGAGTATATTGGTCTTGCTCTCAGCCGAACCCGGTTCTCTTCCGCAGTATCTTGTTCCGCTGCCCATCTATAACCTGTCCTTCTTTCATCTTGTTGCTTCCTCTTCCTCAGCTGCAGCATCTCCCGGGCGCGTCGGTCGCTACTGTCGTGCAACCAACAACCGAGATTGGAGCTGTCTCACGGCCGGCGCTGACAGGCCGTGCACGAAATCCTACGGCGGGGCTTTCTACTGAATAGGCAAGGCATTGCGCCTCAGTCATTATGACGGACATTTGTGCGGCAGTTATGTTCCTCGCACGCGGGTGGTCAACGACGTCGGCGGTGGTCCACAACTAGCTACCAATCCTTCAATCAATCTTCGTCACTGATCGGACCCCATCCGTCGTCGATGCCGGCAGGGCCAGCTGGTGTCAACGGGCTTGACACAGCGAAGTCTTGAAGACATTAATAGGGCAGCTGACCGTAATAGCTAGATCCGTCAAGCGTCCGAACCCACTAACGCAGTTGTGTTTTGACGTGGCCGGGTTGTAACACAAAAAAATCGCGGAAAGCTCAAAACCTGGTAGCTCACTGGACCCTTCTACTAAGCTTTGCGGTCCGCCCGGGTTATGCCGCTGTGTTTGGGGGTCGCGCTAGAAACCTACCTAGGTAGTGGCCTACAGACCAGGGGCCGCACCGTTTCCCTCACCAACAACGCCGCCTACCGCTATTGACACTGGCCCCCGGCACATGTGATACTGTGTGAGAGCTTTCGGTGCCATCGTCGTTAGACACAGCACCATATTTGCTCTCTGAAGCCAACCGCCGCCAATGGGACAAAGAGCGGAACATTCAACTTAAGCTTTGCGGTCTAGATCGATGATGGAATCGCGATTCCTCGACTTCATATCAAAGTTGAACATCGATCGGATTGCGCCAGCTACATGGAGCAGGTACTGGTGTGCCTTGTGGAGAATTGATGTTGCACTGATCGCTCTGCACAATCTGACAACGGGCGACGACTGCACTACTCGCACCAGCACCGCACTGGCCACCCAAGAAACCCCGGGACCTCGTCTCTTTCGCCGGCAAAGGCTGTGGGACCAGCATGCCGCGTATAGACTCACTTCGCAAAGCAAACGGGATGCCTTGCAGAAGTCTGTGCCACCAGTCTCACTCGGCAGCCTTCTCCTCCACCAGGGGGTGTTGAGTGTCAGCGATCATCGCGTTCCGCCATCTTGTTGCCACCATCGTTGTTTTTTGAACACAAGCGCTGAGCTCCTACGGGGGTGGGCAGCCTCCAAGAAGATGCAGCGGAACAAGATGACAGTCATCCAGTCAAATCTTGTGAGACCGGCTGAGCAGCATGGTCAATCAGTCAATTTGGATATCCACCATAATGTGCGTAGCCAGAGGTGGTACATCCAATCACAATAAGAGAGGCCGGCCAATCCATCCTGATTATCTCGATATGAAGACCCCAACAAGAGCATTCATGTTTGAGGATCTAGCACAGGGCCCGCCTTTTTCAGACTAGCAAAGCTGCGTGTTGTTGAGCTGCCAGCTTGTTGGTGACCATATCTGGCTTCGGAGCAAGCATCTGGTGCTATCACCCGGACTCGGCACCGCATCTAGGACCCCAATATCCATCCAGCGAGTCAGCGGTCCCTCAAACTTCCCCTACTCAATCAGCGATACACGCATATCATAGGGCTCGACCGCCATAGATACACCTTGAGATGATAGTCACATTCTATCTATGCTGACAATCGCGCCTTTGCTGTACAGTAAAAAGCGGCAGCTGATGATGACCAGCCTACTCGACCCACTGGCCTGGTGAATTCACTAAGAGGCAGAGGCAAAGGCACCAGAGCTCAGCGCCTTGACCAAAATTAGCTGGCGTCGTCGGTCATACTTCTCGATCCCATTGAGCTAGCACGTATCATACATTGGTCCCGCCACAACGGAAAGGAAGGTCATCACTTGAACCGCGTTTCACAGGGTCGAAATCGCTGGGCCTAGGCCTGGCTATCTCGGTTTTTGGCCCCAGCAAAGCTATACTAACCCTGCCGTTCACTACCCGGTCTCCTTTTTCCGTTGATCCAGCGGCTCGCCGGAAACCAACCCCGCAACTTTTGCTTTTGGCTTCACTTCTCATTGATGCCATGCGTTCGAGATGAAATGCCAGACCTAATCTGCTTGAACAGGAACGGATGGTACATGGCTCAGCCACAACATCGCCATCGGGATCGATCACATCAAATGCCGACTTGACGAGACGAGCGGCAGATCGCCTGTTTTGTTTTCCTCTCATGCGGCGCGGTCTGTGCTTGCGCTCGTGGCCGCCCCGTCGAGGCAGACTCAGTCGCTGTGCCGTCTTTACAAACGCCTATGCCACACTGTTACCTAGATCCCAGGCACAATCATGATTTACTCTAGAATCTGAAATTCCGACGTTGTTCCTGCGCAGTTCCCTGTTTGCCGGCAATATTGATGCGAGCAAACAGCGCCTATTGAAGTCACCTGACCAAGGGGTCGATTTCCTTTCCTTGTCACAGCACGGGTCTCGAGTGTGAAGGTCAATTGTGAGCTTTGAAATTGGAATCCCTGGTGCGACTGGCCAAAGTCGGCTGAGGAATTGCACTGCCGCTCGGCAGGCTCATCGGATACACCCAACTCACGAAATGGAGGGTACGTACACCACAGCACGGAGCAACAGCTTCGTGACCATGTAGGAGGCACCATCTACTGGGCACACACCGCCCAGGACACACTTGGAGCTGTGTGAAAGTACGTCACGATCAGTGATATCAGTAGAGCCCCGCTCACCTGAGGGGCTGGACTTCGCTTCATTTTGCGATGTACTCGCTCAATCAAGATTCCCCTGAGGGAATAAGAGCAAGATCCAGAGTGGCAGCAGGGACTACTGAACCACGCGCGCGGAGGCTCATTCAGGCGACAGTGGCGCTGAAGTCTAATCGGGTTCAGGCACGAACGCGGACTTCAAGACCTCATGGTGATGGCCTGGTCCTTTCCCGGAGAGACGTATCCAAGCTTGATGGCAAATACCCTCTTTGACCCAGAGGTTGCTACCATGCTGAATGATCGGCCCGAGCTGGGCAGGTCAAACTGTGGCTGTGAACACTCCGGAGAAGGAGTCTTACACCCACCGCAGCTAGCGCCGTGCCGTCAGGCTGGCAGACTATCCGGCCAGGTTCCCCGGGTAATTAACTTGGAACATGGCATCAAGCCTGGAAGCGACTGTGCAGTCTTTTGAAGCACAAAACTTCAGCAGGGATGAGAAGTCGTTCAATTCGCGGAACACATGTCTTACAGTGGCGCAGATGCCTGCTTCACATCTGCGTGGACCGTGGGGGCCTTCCGAGACTGACATAAGATAGTATGGCTGGCAC
This sequence comes from Diaporthe longicolla, assembly GCA_000800745.1. Classification (NCBI taxonomy): domain Eukaryota; kingdom Fungi; phylum Ascomycota; class Sordariomycetes; order Diaporthales; family Diaporthaceae; genus Diaporthe; species Diaporthe longicolla. The sequence goes on from JUJX01000047.1 coordinate 148,933, forward strand.
GGCGGCCGATGCATCGGCAATACGCGGCAATGGTGATACACGTGTTGCCATTGAGCCCCATCATCTGATACCACGTCGAAAGAACTCTGCATCTGACCAGCAGCCATGGGACTGCCTGCGATGTCAAAGCGGTGGTGGTCAGCGTGCAGACGCAAAATGCCCAATGGCCGTGGGAGGACGACACTTGATTAGGCGGCAAACAAGCCAATCATCCGACCAACCGGACGAGGATGCGCTCAATTCGTGTCACCCTCTTGCCTTGCAGTCGACACTGCTCCTCCTTGGCTCGCAAGTACCCAGGTGACATAGTACTCGAAGGCGGCCGTGAACTGCAAGGATTATCCTCTCGGGACGGTCACGTGCTCGCTGGCAGCTGCGGTGGCCCGCACCTCCCGTCACCGCCCCGATTTTCCCTGGCTTGGTCTGTGTTCCGGTTGGCAGTCGCTGCTGGGACTGCTCCTCCGAGAAGGGACTATCCATGACGCAGCGGGGACCAGCCTCCAACAATCGACAGACAATTGAGCAGCTCACAACCCAACAAGGCACCGAAAAGCGACCAGGTTCTAGATAGTGCCCAACGCACGATCCTAACCCTAGCCGAAGCAACGGTCGGAGAGGACGAGGCCCAGTGGCCGTGCATGTACAGTATACCTCCACCGCACAGGTGCTTTGGAAGATCTGCAACACCGTGTTGGGCTGTCTCCTCGCCCAGGTAGCCGACAGGTATTCATGCATGACAGCCTGCCTGGATCAGGTGCATCTCATCATGCAGATCGCCCACGGCTCGACGAACGCTGACGAGATCGTTGTTCAGATTGCGGCCAAGCTACATTGTGATGCGTTGGCGGGCTATTGTACTGTGCGATAGGGTACGCACGTACGTCGAGCATGAATTGCGAGCGCTGTCATGCTTCATGCCGTTTGCGTCTGCACCCTGTCCGGTTCTACACTCCATAACGCCTGGCTGACTGACACGGACGGGGACGGCAGGGTCTGCTGGAGGTGTGAACCGTCGGCCACAAAACAGCGGTGGACCGTCCGCCCACCGCTGTTAATGGGAGCAAAGTACCTTCCCGTTTCCGCTTGTGGCCGAGGCGGCCCTCTGCATGTCATTGAGCCAAGGTTGCACTGCGGAGTACCGCACGGTACTCTTCTGAAGTACAACGGACACGCGTGCGAGTTCACCACCACACACTGTGAGGAATGGCAAAATGCACTACCCCCCATCCATTATCAACACCTGTCTTGATCCACCGACCCGCGTTGACACTTCGAGTCGCTCAGTCACTACTACTATCCGGTGGGCAGCACGGCAAAGCCACGGAGCAACTGGTTTTGGGAATGAATTGCCCCAACAAATATATATGTCGGCGAAGCTCATCATGACAAGCAGGGCCTACATCTTCGCCGCCGAACCATGATCCTAGTTTCTGCCCTGAGCCTTACCGGCTACATGAATGCAGCGGTGCTGAGGAACGCTCGCAGCAGATTGCTCAGAGCCATCTAACCTTGGTCCCCGGCTGCGCTCTTTCACAGTTCTCCTCCACTGGACCCTGGACCATTTATCACAACGGTGCGAGCCCAGCCTGCGGTTCGTTTCTATCGATTCTGTGTACCCTGTCTTAGTCCCATGAGGCAAACATGAGCATGATTCTAGCCGAGACATACATAACTTGTGCTACCCAAAAAAAAAGGCGATTACGCACAGGAGAGGCACAAGGCAGCTTGTGTCGCCCATCCTTTCAAGCCGAGTTCAGTGGCACGTACACTCCAGCACGGAGGCACTGCGCCGCGTTATAACGTACACCACAATGCATATTACACGGTCTTGCCATTCCTGTACCGGAGACGGATCTTCAGCTTTCCTTCCGAACACAGTCTCCGTTTTAGGTGGGTGTAGCTGTTGCGGCGGAAGCAATTGCGACTCCGCGCAGCATTGGATGAGGCACACTTGCTCGCTCTCTTGCACAGTCGCATGCAGTAACTCTCAGATGGATGGGGGCCGGGCCATGCCGTTTTATGCCGGGTGCATCGTTTCGCAGAATGGAAGCAAGCCAGTCAACGCTCAGCGCTGCATCACACAATGTCGCTTCGATCGGCCTGTTGGCGTCACCCACACGATGGCGCAGCAGTGTCAAGGCATCGCACCAGGTCGCGGGACCCTGACCTCCTTCACGCGACATGGGTTATACCAGACGAACAGGGCGGCAACTCCCGCAGCCGTGTGAGTACCGCCCAATCCATCGCTGCACGCTCGTCCGCAGTCCTTCCCAGCGTTGCCTGGCCTGGCCTATTAGAGCATCGCACAAACGCGTACTGGGAGGCTTTCGGGGATCGCAGGTATCCACTCACCACACCCTCCTGCGCAGGGAAAAAGCAACATGCCTCCCCGACAGTCGACATCTTAATCCACAAGCCTCTGTCTGAGACCGTATCCTCAGGCCTGGCGACGGACCGCCTGATAGCGTGCGGGTTGGTTCACTTGGCTTAGAGCCAGCTTGGCCGAATGCTGACTCGGTCTACGACAGCTACTGCGAACTAATCGGTGCTTACTTCTGCTGTACTGTCGTAGTCGCCTGGCACATTCATTGTGAGCCGATGCTGTTGTACTCGGCGATACCACGCTGCTAGTTGACGGCGATGCCATGATACGCCACGGCCCAGCTTAATGCTAAAGGTATGTCAATAAATGCATGGTGCGGTCGCAGGGCATCAGGAACAAGGAGCTGGTGTTGGTTGGACATATGTTGGCTGGCCCTTCTCACCACCCACACACCTTCCTAGAAACACTACAACCCGCAGCGGTCCCCTCCGTCAGATCCGCCAACTGCGACGCACCAGGCCCCGTTTCAGTGGATTAACGCAATCCCATGGATCCTGCGGACCAAGTATGTGCAGGCGTCTTACTGTGTACACGCTGGAAATGGAAAGCCTCCCGGGGGCAGAGCTCTTCACAGGTTAAGGGGTTAGCAACAGCTCTTTCTGTGCAACCCCATGCCTTCTTTGGTCATGCGAGATCAGCCACGCGCGCCGTCCCATGCCTCGGATACCACAACCCTAGCCCCATAGGTTTGGATCAAATTCGGCTCATGGCCCATTTGTGAACCCCGAAAACTGACGGCGAATACGGCGCACTGAATCGAAACCTGTTTGCGGTGCCACGGCAATCGTGCCTCTTCGGCAAAGCAGCGGTGTGGACAGGAATGAGGAATCGTCAGGATTCGCTTCTCGTTGGCCTTATGCCTCATACGGCGTGCAGCCACGAGACCAGTAGCGCACGTCTTACTCTTTCTATCCCGGCTGTCGCCAGCAGGTCGAAGCCGACAAGCGCGTAGACGCCCACGGCGAATGTGTGCCTCGAGTTGGGGGATGACAGGGAAGGCCCGCCTCAGACATTTTGGGCCCTAATGGCCAGCTGCCGTCGCCCAGCGCTGCACACTACCTTCATCTCACTTGATGCCATGTCTCAGAGACTGATCCAATTCGGCCATAGCTGCGCCGGACTCATCCGCGATGCAGGATCCCAAATCACCACGACCAACCTGGGACGTCTCTTGCCAGTAACCGCCGGTTGGGGGCCTTGCAGCATCTGCTCCCCAAGTACTCGCTGGTCGTGACCCAGATTACGGTACCGCGACATGGTAAGAAGTGTGGCTGGCGTTTATACAAGGACTAGCTATATCGACCGGGCACTCCGCATATATATTATATATATGGGGGTCTAGCCACCTCGAGACGGATAACAAAAATGTGATATATGACCGACTCCAGACGCCAGTCGCATCACCCGACTTTGCCATCCCTGGACATCTCCTCCGCGGAAGGTTGGTTCATATGCTGCGATCAGTCACTTGGTCGATCGCCTGCAGGACTTGCAGCGAGACAAGAGGGCCAAGCTGAGGGAGCAAGGGGTGGTGGAGCCAGCCTGCTCATTTGTCGGGCACCACGCAAAATGGCTTGTCGTGAGTGGCCTGGTGGTTGGTTTACCTGCCTCTCGGTTCCCCATTCTCTGATCCCTCGAGCTCCGTAACAACCAATACACAGGGCGGCCGAGACGGGGGCCGTCGACAGACCGATGCAACGCGACCGGGACTCCACTTTTTCGGGACCCAGCCCGTCCGTCACCAGCTGGCGGTGGGCCCGTTGTCCTGCCTCGCAGTGCACATGCCGTCGCAACGCTATCATGCATTAGGCAACCGGACGGGGCCCAACTGACATCTCGGCTGCAGCGATGGTTCCGTTTGTCGCCCTCGCAGCCTCGGTTGCCACCATCCTGTTTGTCCACCAAGCTGCAGGACGGAAAGGAGGGGGGAGGACTGTGTCATTGACAGGTCCAGGACCGGGTACCAGGGAGTGGTAAGGGAGGCGGCACTGGCCCAAAGGGGCGATGTGCATGCCAGGCGTGGAGATAGCAGAGTCAAAGGAAAACCAAAAAAGACCCAGTCGAATGGGAGTAGGAGCCGGACCCCAGCCCGCCCGCAGCAGGCCAGCGGTACGGCCCTGCTGCTTCCCGTGGAGCGTACCACAGGGCCGCGCCACGCACCGCTGCAACTGCGCACAGCTTGCTGCTAGCCGCCTGGGCCGCATTGTGGATTTCGACTTGTGATCGCGGACCGATGCGAGGGCCTGCAGCACCTCCTGGGATCGTCGCTCGACCGGATCGCTCTCGCTCCTCCCTTCCCCCTTGCCCCTGCCCGCGTTGGTGCTATCTCACCACGGCCCCTGCCTGCCTGCCTGTCTTTTTCCCTCTCACTCACCTTCTCCCCAGGTAGCAGAGAGTGACTCCTCACTCAGGCTCCTCCTCTCCTGCACCCGAGTCGTTCTTGTCCCGTTTTGTGTCACCGCCACCCCTCCTCTCTCCTGCGGCTAAGAAACTCTGCTACTGTACGGGACGTCAGCACCAACGGGGGTCGGCTAGTAGCCTCGCCTCATTCCCTGAGCATCCTCTCATTTTTGTTTTTTTGTTCTGTCTGGGGGCTTCGTCGTATAGGTCCCACTCGCGGTCACTCCGCACTACGCAACCCGTTGTGGAGCACACACCCTGCTGCCTACGGGTTTACTGTGAGCCTTGTTTTTGCTCTTGGATTGGAATCCTCCCGTTCTTCCCCCTCCTCGTCTCCGCTGTGTGTGCACATCGGTACATTAGATACTTTGAACCCCTGTCGCTATCCAAACACCCGGGGTGGTCTGCGCAATTCTCACCAGCCGGGCGATTTCCTGATTGGGAAATCGCGATGCCTGCGAGGCGAGGCTGAGCGACGAGTATGTTTAAGTCATTCGAGGTGATGAAGGCTCGCAAGGAGACATATCTCGTGCTTTGTCATTATTTCACCGCAACGCCATCTTTTTGTGCCCGAGAAAACGGCGATGGGGACTTTGAAAAAGTGTCCGAGCTGTGGGCTGAGGGTGCGTCAGACTGGTTGAAAAGTCGCCGGCAGATGGCCTCTATAGATGTCGCTCAAAGACTTCGAGAGAAGTGAACTGCATTTCATGAGACTCATCACAAAATATCCTTTCCATTCTGACACGACGCCGCAGACTGATAAAATTCCGCGCGCTAGGCTTCAGGACTTAGACGAGGCTGAACAATACGCCAATATGGACGGCAAGACGAAGCTCAATCAAGATTTCTTCGAGTAAGCCCATTAGAGCAACCCTCCCTTAAAATCACTCTGATTCGTTCAGATTCTGCTTGGACGAAGTCACAGAACGTCAGCGGCGCTTGCGTTTGATGCCCTAAGCATATGATGCACCGATGCATAGTGACCGGGTGCCGATTTCGTGAGCAAAAGCTGACCGTGGTATCACATCCACCTTAGCGACGAAGCAGCAAACTACGATGCGAAGCACGAGAGGACAATCACTGAGATCGCCCGGCGGATCGAGGCGCGGATGGGCCTGATCGGCGTTCAATGGATCGAGGACGACCAAGATGACTCCAATGACGAGGGACGGGCCGTCCGGGTCCTTGATTATGCCTGTGGCACCGGCTCGATGTCTAGAGTCAGTCCTGGCCCTTTCCTTCCTTGCGATGGCTTGAATATGGAATATACCGATTACTTCTCACGTGGCCGCTCGGTCTCTTTCTCTTTCTTTTCTGCTCTATCGGCGCGCAAACTAACCAGTATCGGTATGACAGGCTTTTGCACCGTACACCACGCAATGCGTGGGCATCGACCTCTCTGACAAGATGGTGGACGTGTACAACAAGCGGGCTCGCAATCAGGTACGCTACTTCGACTCCACGATACTTCCCTCTGTGGATTTCACTTCCTGTTCAGTTTGTTAATGATGATGACCGGCAGGGCCTTTCCGAAGATGAGATGGTCGCGTTCCAAGGCAACCTCTGCGTGCCGGGTGACGAAGACCCAGAAGCCTTCCGCGACCCCAAGTTCTTCGGGTTCGACCTCGCCGTCGTTGGGCTCGGCTTCCACCATTTCGACGACCCAGACCTGGCGGCGAAGAGGCTCGCTGCGCGGTTAAAGTCGGGCGGAGTCCTCATGATTATTGACTTTTTGCCGCACGCGCCGCATGGTGGTGATGATGACCATCATCACCATCACCATCACCACCATGATCATGGCGATGGCCATGGACACCAGGGCGGGGCCGATATGGAAGTAGCTGCTGACGAAAAAGCGCTGAAGACCGTGACGCACCACGGTTTCTCGGAGGAGCGCATTAGGGAGGTGTTTGTTGGTGCCGGGGTGGGCAAAGATTTCCTGCTTGAGGGGCTGGGACAGGTGAAGTTTGGGGGGAAGCATGGGCAGAGGACTCTGTTTTTGGCGAGGGGAACGAAGGAGTAAGGTTCATTTGTTGACCTTTTGCGGTCACTTGACAAATCAAGAGAGAAACAAAGAGAATAATAAGGTTATCATCATGATAAATTTCATAAGTGCGGTCAATTGGTGATCGAAAACGCAGCCGAGGCGGACGGCAACCGCAGCCCGGATATCTTTTACCAGATGAAGTCATTCCAAACGCTCAACGAGATTGCTGCCTTTGATTGTTTCCAACAGAAAGGGGATACAAGTTCTTGCAACGGCCTTGCAGGGCTAATGAATCGATCAGCGCGCTCTACATGTCGGCGACAATTCCTTCGAATGCCCATGCCGGAACGAATGTTCACCTTCCGCACGAGGCAGTCATCGGTGAGGGCAAGTCAGTTAGCTACGTCTCCTGAAGTACAGGTGCAACACATCTATTTTCAGGCGCAGGCACAGGAGAGTCGAGCAGATAAACCTTCCAGTGGATACAAACTCATTGGATACGATGATACTCACGAAGACACACAAGTTCTCGACAATCCCATCGTCGATGAGCATTGGTATCAGAGGTCTTTCAACCCGGAGGCCCGAGCCGTGAATCGATGGTCCCGCGAAGCGTGCCCGAGCGCAGGGCCCGTTCCAGCGCGGGTACGTCCTACAACAGCCCCCAAAAGAATTCGCTTTCCTCCCGCGTGGTGTCTCTCTCCCCTCTGGGGCGGCCCGTAACGCACGCCAGCAAGTCTAAACTCTCGGGTGGGCAAAACGGACCTGCCGGGCCACAAAAAGCAACAGCACCACCGCCTGGGGTAAGCCGGAAGGGGGGTCCCGCCATGTATGTCTCAGATGCTGTGTGTGTGGTGTCTTGAACTTGGAAGAAGCATCGAACTCGCCGGGAAAACTTCTGTTGAACTATGTCCGTCTGTCTGTCTTTCTTTCATTCATTTTTCTTCTTTTTTTTTTCCGTCGCGTCTTTTGATTCTATTATCATCTCCATGCTTCCAGAGATGCGGCTGCTCTTGAGGGAAACGCAAAACACTCACCTAGGCCTCTGAAGCACCCGTCTCCCCCAAGGGGGGAAAAGACCCTAAAGCACAACGGTAACAGCCTTGGGACCAGGCCGCTTTGGAGCTATAGGACCCTACCTAAGTTAGGCTCACTTGGAGGGAAGCGGGAGGAGACGGACACGGGTCCAGTGCGGTTAGTCGATCACCCGCGGTGCCCCGTGTCCCAGGAGCGTTGCGCTCGTTCAACAGAAGGAGAGACCGGAGCCGTCCGTCCGTCCCACGTCTGATGGCCCACGGGAAGGCGGGCGGGTGCCCAGCCTGCCAGCGTGAGCCTCGCCACTGTTGGCTAGCTAGGCCCCAGTGAAGAGCCAGAGTGTCAACGAGCCAACGGGCCACTGAGCCGGGCGTGCGCCAACGGGGCTGGGCCCTGAGAAGTTCAAGCGACTAGGCTGGTGTGCACTGCACATACAGAAACACTCTCACACACACACACAGTCTGCCCCTCGCACCGTGGGCACAGGTACCCCAGTTGTACCGTATCACACGCCACTGGCACTATGCAAAGGGCCAGTGCCAGCGGCTGCGGCCAGTGTGCAAGTACCGCACCCTGCCTGCTCCTGGGTGATAGCCCGAATACCGGACACCACGTCAGTTGGAAGTTTCGAGATTTGGGTGGCAAGGAGGGGCGGGGGGCTCCCCAGCTTCTCATCCGAAATGGAGGGGCCAGGGGGAGGCATGTAATGGAGGAGGAATGGACGGGATGGGTTTAGTCGACAGTACGTACAAGTACTTCCGGTACCTATGACCATTGTACTGAGTTCCACTGACCGACTCCTCTGTCCCCAGATCCATGCCACGCCCTACCGCCCAGGGCCAGGTTATATGGCATTAGAAAGGGGTCCGTAATGGGAGAGAGGGGACGGCACAGGGTCGAAGGAACATGTCACCTGTGCACGAACGGGGTGGATCTGTTCTTGGGGGTTGCGTGATGTGACATGAAACTTTACTAAGTGCCTAAATCTCTGGATGATAGTGGGTTCACCCCTGGATGTAGTTTTCTCTAAGCACACAGTGATGAACGCCCGTGAATGGGAAGAGAGCCACTCGTGAACAGGATTGGCTGTAGAGCGGAAATAGACAGAGAGTTTATGTTGGTTGAGAGGCACGAGACTAGACGGTAGAGGAGCCGAAGGAGGCGAGGCGCCCTGCCTGTTATGGCGAAGTTCGAGTCTTGGAATTGTAATATCACGAGTCGGGGGCGCGATCCGGGTCAGGATCAGGCGGTGTGCGAACACAAGTAAGCTGGCGCCGTCGCTGCCTATCCGTGTGCGTGAGGAGAAAGAGAGAGAAAGAGGGCGTGTGTCTGTATGGACAACAGCCGCCGCCATTCCCCCCTCGAGCCCGGCACGAAAGTGAGGTCTGGAGCTTTACCAACCAGTAGCTTTGCCCGCGAGGATGGATGGGATCCGCCGAGCTGTCTACGTTCGTGTTCCGTCTTGTCTTAGCCTTGCGCAAGATAATGGAGAGCGCCCGCGAGGAGGACTGGGTTTCAAAGGTTGCGAGTCCCTCAGTCACTCACCCAGAGAGAGTTCAGGAGGCGCCCTCAGTCGTCCTCGACTCCTCCAGCGTTTCTCGATCCCGTCTGACGTGTTCAAAATGACGCGCAAAAAGAAGGCCCGCGGGCGGTCAGAAACACGGCTCGGTCTCAGCGAGAGCATGGGGAACCCCTTCTCTCCTGCTTTGACACTACACTGCAGCCAAACTACCAACATCCCGTCCCGTCGCACCGTCTGCCTAGACCCTCGAGAGGGATGAGGCCTGTGAGCACCCGTCACGAGGGCGCGGAGGCGAGACGGCTTGGGAACGGGGTTAGTTAGAACTGGGACGACCGGTCCCTCAGGCGGGAGCTTCGGGAGCTCCCAGCGTGACGAAGCCCACGGTCCGATCGATCGCTGCGGGCTGGCGTCTGGTAATCTCTTGCCTGTTGGCCCCTTACTCCCTAAGGCCCTGGGGATGTCCTGGACGGATCACCGCTGCGACGGCCTTGCGTTGCGCTTTGCGTGCCGTCCCTGGCGCTGTTTCTTTGCTTTCCACGCTCGAGCCGTTGTCTTTGTCCCCACGGCCCGAATCGAAACACGCCGCGGCGACACCGCACGTTCAAGCGCCGGCTGGCCATGAGACGAGCGCGGCATGGACTGGAAACTAGAGAAGAAGAGGCGATGGTGCAGATCCTCTGTCGAGGGTCTTAGTACGATGACCTTGTGGTGTTCAGATTTGTTGGTAGTGTGCGTGGGAACAGAATGGCACGACGGGATTGCGTTCTCTTGCATGAGCCACCAAAGCTGGACATGATTTGCTCTATTTGAAGAAATGTTGAATTTATTCCAGACTGCTAGAATCAAATGTTCTGGCTGAGCCTTAAGCACTGCAACAAATGAAGCTGTTGAAATTGGGTCTGTTCTGGTGAGACTTCTGGCCGGATCTTGCTTCGCAATCTTCATTTCGTTGCTGTTGGGCGGCACCATCGCTACTCAATCCATGCCGGAGTTTTGAAATATTGCTTCTGGTCATCAATTGATTGAGTATGTTCAAGCTGCCCCGTAGTATTTCCAACTCGATGAAAGAATCGGAAGTGGAAGCAGCAAGTCCAGAAGAAGTCGCCTTTGTCTGCTTGGAGCTTGGGAACAACGGGCGCGGGAACTTCCTCCACCATTCTCTTTCCGGGAACCAGCGAGGGGCTGAGCCATGTGGGAGACACAGTGGAATCACGCTTGGTCATGAGGCACGTTGCAGTCACAGGAGCCTCCAATGTTGATCGGTTCCATCTTTGAGACTTGGGATAGTGAAAGCAGTCGCATCGGCAGCGACAACTAACCCGCCTGGCCTCGAGCACAACCAACCCATTCCCTGTGCCCTCTCCCGAAAAGCCTGGAAGAGACGGGAAAGATCTCTAGTTCCCGGCGGTTTAGGGCATGTTCGTAGCCTTCGTCCCCTAAACATCGGCCAGTGTGTTCTTGTTCACCTGTGCTGATCTCCGCGAGCATTTGTGGAGTTTCTGGCGCGGCAGACTTCATGCCTCCCACTCAGACACGTGTATACCAATTACTAGGACCGCAAAGATGCACTACCCAATCAATATTGACTGCTAGGTCCTCAAGTGCTTGCGGAACTCCTTTCAGACACCCGCGCCCCAGGGACGGCGCGGGCGGGCTCCTGATCATGTCTCTCTCCCGCATCTCTGGATCTGAGGACTTCAGACGATGACTAGGCTGCTTGGCTTACTTCATGGAATCCGTAATGGCCCTGAAAAGCCCGAGATCTTGACATTTTTGTTTTCGAACAAATATACTCGGCCTGAATATTTGTGGGGCTGTTGTATATATAGGGCGGCCGGCTGTGATGGAGCTGCCGATGCCCCCCTGCGCGCGTAAAAGTTTGGAACATATTCTGCTATCATCTCATTGTAATATTGGGGTTTGAATCTGATTCTTACAAGTCTGTGGAGTCGTGGTACGCATATGTCGTTGATGGCGCTGCCTGGTTCGGAGTTCCACACAGCGTGGCCTGGAGCCAGCGACAGACTATCTTTCATCTGGTAGGGGAACGACGCGATTGAATGCAAATACTTGATGAGGCAGCCTGAAATGAGCAGTGAGATGCCTTGTTCTGTGTCTTGACGTGGCGCTATTCAATCGTGGGCGAGCAGCGACAAGTTGGGACCTGCTCTTATCAATCGGGCAGTGGTCCGGACGAGGAGCTTGTTTTGGTACGGTAACAATTTTTTTGCTAGACCTTGTGAAGATCTCGTTGCGCGTAGTTTTCGTCGGGGACAATGACTGGGAAAGAGACCGGACGGTCTGTCCTCGGGATTCGGGTGACCGATTGACGTCGAAGAGGGATGAACAGAAGGAGCATGGAGCCGACGTTGGTTCCCTAAACAGGGAATCTAGTTGGATAAATGGCTATATATGATGTAGAATCTAACCAGAGATCTATCCGAAAGCCTATCTCGTACCCAAGTACTCATGAATACATACATGTATATCTATCTATCCACGTCTCCAAGGACACGTGCGTTATGTACAAAGGTATCGTGCGCTAATAATCGTCAGGGAGGCGATGCTGTCAAGCGCAAAGGTATACAAACGCTCGACAACGAGCCACTGGGAGTGACAGATGACACCATCTGTTGCTAGGTCGCGGTTTGCGTGGGAGCGCGGTCGTGTCCTTCGGTGGAGAAATTCAGGGCCATAGGTGAATAGGTACTCGGAAGAGGGATGCTCATCATCATCAAGACTCGACAACCCCAAACCGCAACCCATCAAGCGCATCCTCATACTTGGCAGGGCTATGATCAGTGAGCATCGTAGCCCCGAAACGGACCTCCCTGAACCGCGTCTCCACGTCCCGCACGTACTTGAGGACGATCCTCCTGGCGGGACGGCCGACGTACTTGAACGACTTCTGTTGCTGTTGCTGCTGCTGCTGCTGCCCTGGCCCTTGGCCACCGCCCTCGCTTCCCAAGAACGCGTCCCTCCGGAGCACCTTCTCCGTCTCGACGACGAATACCTCCCCGGGAGGGAGGAGCTTCTCGCTCATCATGCTGGCGCGAAGCGTCTTGAACGCGGCGAACGCCCACTCCTCGTCCTCGTCGGTGACACAATCCCTGCTGGGGGTAGCACCGCCGCCGCCGCTGCTGCTTGCGCCGGTTCCTCGCCACTTGTCCATCAGCCCGCCCTGCAGCGCCTCCCACACCCGCTGCTTGATCTCCTGCTTCGCATCGGCGTTGTCCGTCTTGAACGCGAGCGCCACGGCCTGGAAGTCATGCAGGACCCCCAGCGACAGATACGGCACCAGGTCCTGCCCGTGCACGGTCGAGGTAATCAGCCCGCGCGTCGCGGTGCGCAGCGAAGGTGACATGGTTGCTGGCGGGCCGTAGGCGTATACGTGGATTGGGCGACCGGCAGGCAGGCAGACATGCGGCTTGACCTGCTGCTGCCCGTTCGTGGCATCGGCCGAGGAGGAGCTCGGGTATGTCAGCAGTCGGCTGTGCGGCTCGTCGGATGTTACGAAGGACGTGCCGCCATCGATCGGCTCGCTGAGCATGACCCCGAGGAGGGCGGTTACAGCACCGCCGAGCGAGTGGCCGCAGAGGACAAGTCCGTAGTCTGGGTTCATCTCCAGCGCAGCCTTGATTGTGACCAGAACCCGTCCGTCGCCACCATATAGCAGTCGTTTCGCAGAGGCGTGGATTCCCTTGTGGACCTTGTAGCTCTTACCGCGCCACACGAGGTCGTCGTAGTCGCACGTCATGTCGGCGAGAACATCCTCGAACCCCAGTGTTCCGCGGCAGGCCAACACAACTGCTTTGGACTCGTCGTCTAAGGAGACATAGTGCACAAGCGGCACGCCGGTCTCGGTTGCCCCAGAGGAGTCACTGCCGCCCTGTGGATCAACAAAAGATGACAACAGAATGGATTGAGGCTGCGATTGGGTGTGGTGGGCGAACATGCGGAGTTCGTGGTGGGTGTCGTCGAGGGCTTTGAGCATGGGCGGCATTGTCTTGGATATGCCGAGGACCTTCAGAAAGCTTGATCCGTACGAGGCAGAGGAGAATCGCATGTAGCGAGTAATATTTCGAAGTAGGTGGAAGCGCGGGAACGTCGTGTCGATGCTACCCGTGCGGCGGAGGGTGTGGAGGGCTTCGGCATCGCCAAAGGGGCTTCGGTGGTGGAAGGGTATCAAGGACATCTGTGAATCTGCTGTTTTTAACGTGTAAATGCTCGGTGAGTAGGTCTGAGAGTTGACTCGTCGGTGATGCCGCGAGGGTGACGGCGGAGGGAGCTGCCTGTCTACCATGTCTCTCTCGGATTTGGATTTCGCTATGGGACTGCGGCTATAGGTGGGTGATACGGGTCGGAGATGGTGCTCCACCGAGTGTATGGAGAAGGTGTCCGTCTGCGAGATAAGCGAGTCCCGCCTGCGCTCATGGATGGATATGTAACTTGCTCGGGAAGGGCTTCGTGGCACTGCTCCGCTGGCTTCGTATTCGGCGAGCGCTCGCGAAGTGAGTGGGTTTCTGGCCTGCCCCCCCTGAGGTGGTCGAGGAGCATCTCGTCGTGGGACCAGAGAGGAGTCACGATTTGGAACAGACAGTTGCTTCTTTGCAGCAGACGATGACGGCTTTTGGTTGGCCTGCGCCGGCCCCCGACGCAAGTCCCGCACAGGCTGCTGCTTCCCCTTTGAGGTTACCGATGGATTTGACGTTATTGAGTCTTTCCCGTCTCTAGTGGCGGGGTTGTTCAGGTTTGTTCCTGAGCCTCTCTTCAATACATTGCGCAGACCTCCCTTCTTCTCAGTTGGTGGTTTGGCCGAGTTGGGCGGAGTCACGTCGCCTTTTGGCCGTTTTGATAGCAATTTGGACATGGACTGTTGCTTCTTGCGTGGGGCCTCGGTGCTGCTTGTCGAACCTGGAGGTGACACAGGCATCCTCGGCCTTTTCTGATTTGCAGAGGTTTCTGGGCTCTGCATCGGCAGTGGTATTTGTGAAGTCTTGTCGACGCTGGATTTGCGGCTAAGGGCTGGGGACATCCGACCTTTTCTTGAACGTGAGCGAACAAGCGGTGCCTCGACAACAGGGGGAAATGGTTCGGTTTGAATCTCATGGCGAGGGGACTTCGGAGGAGGTGGAGGCGGAGTAGTTGGTGAGGTCGGCGAGGTCGGCGACGGTGGTGATACTTCCTTCTCGTCATCGGAAATCGTGTGTTGGTCATTGGCTTGTTCAGTATCTGAGTCGATCTGTTCCACGAAGCGAGGCACCTCGACTTCCTCGGGGCCCCCTTGCATCTCAGTACTTCTAAGTGTGTTCTTATTGACCCTGTAAACCACCCGATAAGTGGAATCCAGAGGGCTGGAGCCTTGCAAGAGGTCTGACGACATCGACAAACGGCGGTTGCCTTGCGACGAGACAGGCCGCAGACGGGTCTCCTCGATGAGCTCGACACCTGCGGGTGGCGAGAGGGCGCTTGGCTGGGTGCCGGATACATCGACAGTGATGGTCTTGGTTGTCTTGGTCTCTGTCATGATTGATACCTTGGCACCAGCCGGCAGCGTGCGCATAATCTGCTGTTTGAGCCGTATCTCGGGGAGATCGCCCTCGCCCTCGCTGCTATCAGCAGTATCGTGCTGCTGGATAGTCTGTATGACCGTCTCGTTCGGGCCTGGTTCCATGCCACGGCCAGGGGCTTGCCTTCCATTGTCGACCCTGCTATAGTCCAGCCTCTCCTCGTCATTGATAATCACGACGTCCCACAATATCTCGTCGACCTGTAGGCGCTGACTCTCCTGCATGATGAGCCTCCAGGACCACCTCTGAAAATATGCCAGCCCGACCATACCAACGATAAGATCGAAGACGCCGACGTGCTCGCCCGGCTGGCCGGTGGCAGGGTTGTTGAACTCACGCCGTATCAGGGTGATGATACTGGCGATAGCCCTGGAGGACTCAGTGGAGCCCAGAATGGAGTCAAGGTAGGAGAGGGTCAACTGCGAGACCTCCGAGATAGCGGATATAGTCGTACTGGTCAGGTTAAAGCCGGCAGTGGTCCAGAAGACGACCTGAGACATGGCGATGTGTAGGCTTTCGAGACTCCGCTCCATGATAGTCTCGGCATCTGCCCTTCCTAAGTCTGAGTTCGACCGGGAAAAGGACTCGGAGCCGGCACGGTGCAGGATGCCCTCGATGATGCCGCGGCCGAGCTCGAGACTGGACAGGGTGGTCGCCTTCGCGGCGCCGAAGCCATAGCCGCCAATGACCGTACCAACCCGGAGAGCGAGGCTGGTGGATCGTGTCCACAGGCTGATGGCGGTGGCGACGGGGGCTGGCAATAGAGTTCGCCCCGGCGGGGGAGAAGGGATCACGTCTCGCGGCTCGACTGGGAGGCCGAGGGGATCAGTTGCGGAAGCGGAGGGGCCACCGGCCGGGCCGTTCTGTATCCGATCCTCCATCTTGGACGAGGTGCGAGCAGAGGCCCGAGGACTCGTCGCAGATGGGTGGTCGGGCTCAGGTTGGAGCTCTTGCAGTAGGAGCGAGGACAGAAGAAATTGTAAAGCACGAGAGGGTGGCTAAGATCTGGCGCATATTGTTGGGAATGTTGTCCGGCAAGCCGAGGGTGGCGAACTGATGATGACGGGTAAAGGCAAGACCTTTTGGTTAATGATCATGCGGAGAGAAGTGGAGAGGTCGGAATGTGAGCAGATTCGGGGTCCAAAGTAAACATTGCATGATAGTATTGAGGGTTGGAATGGGCAGTTTTAGTCCCAACAAATCCTCGATGTCGAACAAGACAAGGCAAGTGGGTGCAGCGTCTGGGCAGCAGGTCGAGCTGGTGCTGGTAGTGACATGTGACAGGCGAGCAAAGGCGCGGGACGACTGGATGAGGAGTCACCAAACCTCGAGTCGCCCTTTTTTTATGACGTGGACAAAGCGGAGGTTGTCTGTTTCCCTTGGGTGCAGTGGATCAGGAGCCGATTTGCTATTTGCTGCTTTGTTGGACCCTAGGCATGGGCTTGCCCGGCTGCCCGGCTGGGTGTTTATGCGATGCGAGGTGACATGTGTGCATCTTCTGCCTGTGGAAAAGCTTGGGTGCTCTTCCGGACGGGATGATCTGGAGTACCCTGCAGCAGTGATGTGCCATTGCATCTGCCAGGCGGGAGGTAGTGTAAGTACGTATCTGTCTGGTCTAACAGATGGTCCGTATCTGTCACATCTTGTACCGAGGTATCGCGGGTTGGGCACATCAAGCTTCAGGGTTGATGGCCACTCTTTTGGAAAGACCACAAGAATGACGACATGTCGGCCAGGGGTTGAAGTCGTTGGGTTGTCGGGAGGGAGGCTTCCAGTCTGGGCTCTTTTCCTGCCTGGCTGGCTGACTCGACTCGTATTGGCCTGGACTGCAGCATCCATCCAGCATTAGAGCACACTAGATAATAACCACAGGCCGTATTCTATCGTGCAGATGGCTTGGAGTCCTCGCCCTCGCCGGGCCCGCAGCTGCGGCCAACAGTCGGGCAGTACGGGACCAAGATCAACGGCTTCCCGACGCAGGGGTCCAGTCCAGGTCCAGCCCAGGTCCAGGTCAGGTCCAGGTCCCGAGTTGCAGCTCGCCTAAAATAGCTCAGGGGAAGAGAGGACGAGGGCAGAGGATCGGCTGTGCTCCGCAGGGCCTGGACACTGCCCTGGGCCTTGGAAGCTGGCCAGGGCTGAGGACGGACAGCGTAGCAGCAGCAAGCAGCAGCACGTCACGTCGAGGCATGGCTGAATGCCATTTGTTCCCATCCAACACCACAACACCAGCAATAAATTCCACACTTGTCCCCCCTGCTTCTTGCAATCCAACATCTTGTCCTTGTTTCATTTCTTCCTCCTTCGCCCACCTCAATCCAACGTCACTCGTTCTGTCGACTCCAGCATAACCACCACCAGTCCTAGTCCGTCTTGCTGTCGGTGAAGCTATCCGCACTGACCTAGCTTCTTTGTTCTCCAACAGCTGCTATAACCTCACGACCACCCATTGCCCGCTCCCGCGACCCTCTTCCCAACCCCTACCCGAGATGAACGGAACCACAGAGCCCGCAACAGCAGCTTCTGCCGCCACCCAGACAACAGAGACCGTCAAGATGAACGGCACGTCCACAACAACAACCAGTACTGCCACAGACGCAGGCCTCTTCGGCGACGAGCTCATCTCCCCCGAGGTCGCAAAGGCCCTGCCCGAGGGTTACAAGATCCGCGCCCTGCGACAGTCTGACTTCAAAGCCGGCTTCCTCGACTGCCTGCGAGTTCTTACAACCGTTGGTGACATCACAGAGGAGGCCTTTGCCGAGCGCTTCGCCTGGCTCTCCAGGCAGGACGGCGGTTACTATATCCTGGTCATTGAGGACGGCGGCAGGGTCGTCGGAACCGGCGCCCTCATTGTGGAGCGCAAGTTGTACGTTGCTTCTCCCCTTTCCTAGAGTCGCCGTGTCTACGGCCCAATGGCACACTCAAAGTAGGCGTTGCGGATCAGACAAGCCAGACCAATCTGGCTCTATCTCGTGCGCCAGATACCAAGATCTAGCACGCGTGCTAACATATTTCGCCGCTCGACAGCATTCACAACCTCGGCCTGGTTGGCCACATCGAGGACATTGCCGTCGCGAAGGACCAGCAGGGCAAGAAGCTGGGCCTGCGCCTGATCCAGGCCCTCGACTTCATCGCCGAAAAGGTCGGCGCCTACAAGACGATCCTCGACTGCAGCGAGGCCAACGAGGGCTTCTACATCAAGTGCGGCTTTAAGAGGGCTGGGCTGGAGATGGCCCACTACTACAAGAAATAAGTCGCCCATCCTATTCCTGGCTGCCCGAGGGCGAATGAGCCATGTACAAATGTGTGCGCTCGTGCGTGTCATCGAGACGGAATTAGAGGGAGGACGTTCCGAGCTGATGGTTGGCCAGCGCCACAGACTCGAGGCTGTGATCGATCTCACATGCCATGCTTGAATTTTGGAGTAGCCAGCTGCCCGGAAGAGCCGAGTAGGTCCATCAGCTTCGTGCTATTGCGACGCTGGGAATGTACGCGCCCCAGATACCATCGTCCAGCGATTCAGTTCAAGAGGGAGGCTTCGCTCGGAAATCCATCACATAATCATGGCCAACGTCGAGGACATTTGCAGTATGGAAATCAAAGAAAGGATGTGGTTAGTGTATGCTCTTAGAACGGCGTTTTGATGTTCAAGTAGTGAACATTTCTTGGGTAACACACCGGCAATCGGCCAACCCGATGTGTCTGAGCTTGACGGCCATTGTTATTAGAGAGAAAGCAAGCAGAGAGAGCAAGCCTGATAATAGAAATGGGGCAGCGTTTTTAGCGCCAGGAAATAGCCGAAGACACCAAGCACGGGATAGTCCAAGTGCCGTCCACTCGGTCCCCGAAAAGCAAACCAAAAACCTGGGGAGGGGTGCCACCGGGCGGGCGCCGTGGGGATGGATCCCCCTGCACTTCCCTGTTCCCGCCCTCTCACATGCCAAAAGGCTGGCAGAACTGGCAGACAGCAGAGCAGTAGATGTACGGACAAACCTTCTTACTGGGGCCGACCTACATCGGTGGAAAGCTTGGCTGCATCGACATCAGCTCGTCTGGGTGGACAGACGGCCATCTTCCCGACTGCTTACCTGCTCTGTTCACGTCACCGACACATGCCAGATCAGACAGACACACGCCGCACACGTTACTCGTGCATAATACATGTAACCATCATCACGAGGTCGGAGGCGCCGGCGCGTGGGGCAGCGCCTGGCAAGCAAGCCGTTTGGCCCTGTCCCGAGGTGGGCAGGCAACAGGGACCAAGCACGGCTCGTTCTCCGTCTTCTATCCTCTCCTCTCCAATTGTCTATAAGTATGTTAGTCAAAAGCTCAAAGCGCACGAGAAGTCACGAGCCTCTTTGGAAGCCACTGGGGCTCGGGCAGGAGGGGAGCAAGCGTTTCTCTCTGTCTGTGTCGAACTCCTCGCCCATGGAACAAAGCACACGTGAGCTTGACCGAGACTCTGTCTGATCTGGTCTCATCTGGTCTGGGGCGGACTGGACTGTCTGGCTGGCCTGCCACGGACAGGGCCCTCTTTATTAGGATCGTGTGCTGAACGTCTTGGGGACGTATAAGATGGTGTTCATAAGTCTCCTTCCCCCCTCCTCCCCCTCTTCGGCATCCCAATGCACACACCCACCCATAGTGTCTGTCTTCCCTGCTCTGCCTTCTTCTACTCTGTCATCCCTCACTCTCACGTCAGGAAGGCCGTGTTCGGACTTCCTCTCTCGTCTGAGCCAACTTTTGCCTCCTGGTTGCAAAGACCGCCCGAACCACCAGTCCGTGGTTATTTCGAAACATTTCAGCCCCGTCCGTCCAGAATCCTGGGTCGTCTCTGGGTGGCTTGTTCTTTTGCGCCGAGACTAGCAGCGTTTGTCTGTCACACGCCCACCCCTTCCCCGGCCCCGATCCTCTCGGAGATCCCCAGCCCGTAAGCCGTACCACAGGCCTTGCCACACCATCATACACGGGGAGCAACACCAGCAGTGACGGCAGTCAAGGCCCTCGGGGTTGTGCTTTTGGGCTTGGCTTCGTGCTCACTTACTCAGGCGGCCTTGTATCACCGGGGTTGTCGATCGTCTCACCTTTGGTACCAATTTTACTTGTCTCATAATATAGGGTGTTGCCCCATATTTCCATCCCAACCTGGGCCGATTGGTTGCCCATCTTTTGCTGTCCACCGAACAAGGTCAAATAAGTAGGCACCATGCCTCACAGACGCCCCCAGCCGGTCGACGTGGAGGATGACGAGGGTTATGTCAAGGACTTGTATCTCAGGTTGGACAAGATCCGCATTGCATCCCTGCGTGCAGAGTAAGTTTCGTTCACCTTCTTCCCCTGTCAATCACCTCTTGATTAGTGTGCTTTGTGTGCTTGGCTGCTACTTGGCTGTTCTGTGGCAAACTGGTTGGAAACATGGGACAAGAAAAAAATACAGTATCTGTTTTGCCATATCATATCCACAATCCCCATTGGTAATTTGCCATATCGTCATTGTTACCCCTACCCCTACGGCGACTTTTTGTTTGGCTGGCTGGCCTCCGGACTCGTTGTCCCTTAAACCCGAATCGCATTCCCACTTATTCCCCGGCCAGCAGAGATACCCCGGAGCCAAGCCAAACAAAAACTCCACTCAAGTGTGCATCTGACCCAAATTATAAATCCACGATTTCGGGTCCCGGGCGCCTCTCAGCCGCATAGGCCCTCAACACTTTCGTGGTGCTCATCATTTTTTTCTTCTTTGCTACGGCGTTTCTTCCTTCTCTCTTACTCACTTGCTCACTTGTTCTGGAAATTTGTGCTGACACGATACCTGTTCCGCCCGCGCCAAACAGAGCCCGCCGTACACTGAGTGAACAGATCGCATCGCGGCCACACATCCGGATAAGGCGGTGCACAGTGGTTTATCAGAAGCCCTCGGGTGAATTTTGCAAGTACTACATCAACAAGATCGTGTCATTCAACACGACTTAAATCAACCTCGGCTTATTATCCACCCTCGGGCGAATATTCCGGCAGGAGAAAACGGGGTTGTCTTGATTTTCGGGGCTTACTGTATCTGCGGCGGGGAAAAGAGGAAAAGGAAGAGTGAGAGTGAGAGTGGGAGTGGGAGAGAGCACGGGAAGGAAGGAAGGACGCCAACGCACACCCAACCAAGAAAAATGGCCCACATGAGGATGCTCACCCCGGAGGCATCACCAGAACCCGAAACCCGGCCCTCGGGACTCTGGCAGCCAAAGCCAACAACAGCCACCACCAACACAACCACCACCAACAACAACACCGCAGCCACACAACAACCACAACAAATACCATCTCTCCAAAAACGAAAGCGCTCATGGCCCTTCACAACAACACGCCCAGTCAGCCCTCCCTCATCCACCTCCCCCATGAGGGACGACGATGAGCGACCCGGCATCAAGGCCATGTGGGAGCAGAACACCCCCGTCGGCGGCGGCCTGCTGTCGAGGACCGCAGCCATGAGGGGCCAGGCCCCCTTCCAGGACACCCACTTCAAGGACGACGTGCAGCCCATCTTCGAGGCCCTAATCGCAAACGGCATCGACGACGCCGCCTCGCCCGAGTACGCCCTCGCCTTCTACCCGCGCGCCCACGAGCTCGCCCTGCACGCCGAGAACGCCCTGCTGCACCACGGCGACAAGGGCCTGGCGGCCGAGCTGTACCTGCGCGCCTGCGCGCTCCTGCGCGTGGGGCGGTACTCGCCCTCTCTCGCTTGCTCCCCGGAGGAGCCAGCAGGAGAAACGGCAGAGTCATCATCATCATCATCATCATCATCACCACCACAGTGCCCCATCCGCGCCCGCGCCTGGCACCTCCAGAAGGCCTACCACACCAAGGCCGGCCGGCTCAGCACCGACTCGCCCACGGACGAGGTCCTCATCCCGCACACGCACGACGCCGCGACCAGGCCCGACGAGGCCAGCGGCGCGGCGGGCGTGCACGACCGCGGCTCCATCGCTGCTGCTGCTGCAACCAAGGCCAAGGGCAAGGCCGCCGGCCCCGCCAGGCCCCAGATCCCGGCCGTCGTCCGCCTCCCGCAGCGGACCCTCCGCACGGGCGAGCCCTGCTCGGCCGTCCTGGTGGTTACGGACGACCGCACGGCGCACACGGCGCTGTGCGGGGACTTGCTCGCGCGCGGGTGGGGCTGTGTTGTCGTTGAGGCGCCGGGGTGTGGGGACTGTCCCGTCCCTGCTGCCGATGCGGCGGTGTCTTCCTCCTCCTCGTCGGCATTGTGGGCCTCCGTCCTCGACTGGATGGCCGCCATCCGCGTGTTCGACATGGCCCGCGTGGTCGTCTGGGCTGCTGCTGCTGGTGGTGGTCAGTCACCACGGGCGCTGGTGGGCCAGTTCGCAGCTGCCGTGGGCGGGTCGCGGGTCCGCGGGTGCGTTGCTGTCGTCTCGGGCGGCGAGGCGGCTGTCACGATGGCTGCGGGTGATGATGATGATGGGTGGGGCTCGACAAACGGGCGGGTGCTGGTCGTTGCGGATAACCACGGCGACGGGAGGGGCGCCGCGGGCGCGGAGGCTGCCCTTTGTGCGGACGGGCTCTGGGCGCCTGCTGCTGTTGCGGCTGGTGCGTATGATGCCGAGGACGACGGGCTTGTGCTCTTTGAGTATGGGGCCGTGGGCGGCGGTGCTGAGCGGGCGGCGGTCCGGTCGCTTGCTGCGGGTGCTGCGGCTGTCTATGACTGGGTCGAGGACCTGTTGAGCCTGGACTTGGTTGTTGTCTGAGGGTGTCCATTGTGTGTGTGTATGAACATATTTGTATGATTTTACGGTTTGGATGGGCTTGTCATCATGGCACGGCGTCACCAGCGGAAGGATGTTTTGGGATTCTTTTTTTTGAGTCATTTTCCTTTCATATGAGATATCACCCGATGCAACATGCATTTCAATCAAATGACGACGAACTCGAACAATAAATAAAAAATGATCTTTGAAACTTTTTACCCAACCCGCTCGCTATATAATATCTACATCTACATGTTCACCATAACCTTCAGAACCAGATTCTCCTTGTCATCCTTCACCTTGCCCGCCATGCCAAACGCCTCGGGGATGCTGTCGAGGCCGCTGTAGCGGTGTGTGATGAGCTCCGCGACGGGCGGCAGCTTAGGGTTGCCGCCCGAGAGCAGCTCGATGACGCGCGGGTACGTGTTTGCGTAGCGGAAGACGCCGACCAGGTCGACCTCCTTGAGGGAGGCGGCCGAGATGGGCAGGGTCTGGATGGGGTTGCCCATGCCGATGATGAGGATCTTGCCGCCTGGTTGTGTTGACTGTGACGAGGTCCAAAAGAGTCAGCTGAGTGCATACATGAGGAGCCAAACAAGAGGAAGACGGCAAGGGAAACACTGACGTAAATGGCAGCCTGCAGACAGCTCTCCACACCGGTGCACTCGAACGTGGCATCCACATCGCCCACGGCCTCGCCGGCCTTCGTCTTGGCCTCACCCACCAGCGCCGCAACCTCGCGCGCAAACTCAAGCTTGGCCTCGATGGTGTCGGGCCGCTTCATGGGGACCACGACGCTGGCATCGGCAAAGCCACGGTCCACGGCCCAGCGCACGCGGTCGGCGTTGATGTCGGCAACAACCACATTCTTGGCGCCCAGGACCTTGCTGACGGCGCAGCACAGGAGGCCGACGGCCCCGGCGCCCAGCACAAGCACGGTGGCGCCGGGGTCAAGGCGGGCGCGGTCGCCGGCGTGCAGGGCCACGGACAGGGGCTCGGCGAGGGCGCCCAGCTCGAGGGGCATGCCGTCGGGCAGCTTGTGGCAGTAGGCGGCCGGGTGTGCGATCTGCTCCTGGAGGGTGCCCTGGGCGTGGGGGAAGCTCTTTGCCGAGGAGCGGAAGGACATCTGCCTGCAGATGTTGTAGCGGCCCTGCTGGCACAGCTTGCACTCGCCGCAGGGCAGGCCGACCTCGAGGGCCACGTTGTCGCCGGGCTGGAGGTGTGTCACGCCCGAGCCGACGGCGGTGACCGTCCCGGCCGACTCGTGGCCCAGGGTCATGGGCTGGCGCACCTGGATGTCGCCGTTGCGGTAGTGGCTGTAGTAGTGCAGGTCGGAGCCGCAGAGGCCGGTGGACTTGACGGCCACCAGGACTTCGGTGGGCTGGAGGGCTGGGAGGGTGCGCTCTTCCTGGTGTGGGTGTCAGGTTGGTGTGCCATTGGCATTGCTTGCCCATTCTAAGGCAAGGCTGGCGCATGATGTACTTACCACGCGGAGGTCCTTTGCGGCGTGGAGCACCGAGGCCCTGACTGTTTGTGTGGCCATTTTGTGAGAGGGGGGGTTGAAGCTATCACCTGAAACGATATTCACAAAAGCAAGAAGCAAGATGAGGTTCACGATACTAAGGTGGGATGTGTCGCGTGGACGAACAGACAGGGAGACAAGACAAGACAGAGACAGAGACAGAGATGAATAGCTTCAACTTCAAGCTGTAGATGCGGGAAGGGTGGATCTCTTAGGTACAATATTGAACAATTGGATCAATGGCAGGCAGGATGATTGCTCCGATATCGATCGTCACGTCTCCCTCGAAACCAGGTGCATTTGCCCGAGCGAAAAGGGACAAACCTTGAACCGACTCCATCATCCCGCGGGGGTCTCTGACGCCGGTGGACTGTCGACTTAGACGATAGTGCCCTCGCTCGCTCCCCATGCGGATTTGGCTCGGCGAGTTTCCGCGAGGCTGACTGTAGCAGCGACTTGTTTTTAGCCATCGCCCTCGCCGAGATGCAAAGAACCTGCTAACGAGGGCCTCAGATGCCCCGAATGGTCCTGTGAGGCAGACAATTCCCGGTAGTCAGTCTTGTGTCTGTCTCATCCGCGTGGAGAGGAAAAAGGATGGGGTCGGAAAAGGGACCAGCGAACGAACCCTCGGACGGATTTCTCCAAAAATCGATTGGCATTCCCCAGACACAGCGACGTCAGCGGGGTTGTGTCTTGGGGCTATTCCCCCCTGGAGGAGCCCCTCTCCCCCGCACCCACACCCAAATTGTCCTCCCGTCCCTCGCTCCCTCACCAAACCTCGCACGACTGCCAGCCGATGGGCGAGGGAAAAAAGTGGGCAATTCTCGCCGATGGTTGCCGCCCTCGTTCTCAACGCGCCTGGATCGGAGCAGGCCTGGGACGCCGGGGTCAACTTACTTGTTCCACCGCCCCGTTGAATCATGAGATTCGCTGGGTTGGATAAATCGACTAATAAACTGGAGGCTTGACTTGACCTGGCCGAGCACGCCCATGACCCTTGCCTGACTCTTTCCTTTCCCTCGTGCCGTGTGTCATGTCAGAAGCTGTCACGAGAGTGTCGAAGCTGAATTGAGGTCTTGAGAATAAACGGGAATAATAGAGAGAGAGACTTACAAGCTCCAATCTCACGATCGCTTCACTGCCACAACCTCAGCCATGGCCCACAACGCTCTCTTCTCCCTCGAGGGCCAGACTGCCCTCATCACAGGCGGCACACGAGGCATCGGCCAGGCCATCGCCATCGCACTCGCCGAGGCAGGCGCAGACATCCTTCTCGTCCAGGTGAGCCACGATACCCTCTTACAACCTCCCCTCTCATAAGTCTGCGCCAGGCACTGACAAACACACCCACACCCACAGAGAGACACCTCCAACCAGTCCACCCTCCAGTCCGTCGAGGCCCTAGGCCGCAAGGTCCAGATCTACACCGCAGACCTGTCCTCGGCCCAGGACGTGGCCGGCCTCGTGCCGCGCATCCTCGCCGACGGCCACCAGGTGCGCATCCTGGTCAACTGCGCGGGCATCCAGCGGCGCCACCCCTCGGAGAAGTTCCCCGACGCCGACTTCGCCGAGGTCCTGCAGGTGAACCTCAACACCCCCTTCGCCCTGTGCCGCGACGTCGCCGCCCACATGCTCGAGCTGCCCGAGCACAGCACCACGGGCCGCAGGGGCAGCATCATCAACTTTGGCTCCCTGCTCAGCTTCCAGGGCGGCATCACCGTGCCCGCGTACGCCGCGTCCAAGGGCGGTGTCGCGCAGATGACCAAGACTTTTGCCAACGAGTGGACCTCCCGCGGGGTCACGGTGAACTGCATCGCGCCCGGGTACATTGCTACTGATATGAACGAGGCGCTGCTGAACAACCCAGAGAGGCTCAAGAGTATCAGCGAGAGGATACCGGCGGGCCGGTGGGGCACGCCTGACGACTTTAAGGGCCCGACTGTGTTCCTCGCGAGCAAGGCTGGGGCGTATATGAGCGGGCATACCCTGACTGTTGATGGTGGGTGGATGGGGAGGTGATTGATCTCACAGGAGTACAGCGCGTGTTCGAGCTTAGATTTGTCTCAAAATACCAATCAATTCCTTTCCAAATTAGGTCGAGTCAAGTCAAGTCACGGCGTTGTCGCGAAATTGCCAGTCGTACATCACATGCAAGCAAATCGATCGCTGTCATATTTCAGGCTACACAAGATTCAGATCTCTATTTTCTATTCTGCTTCCGACATCTCCCAATTCACCCCTCCAATCATGACTTGTCTGGGAATCCAAAGTCAACGCCGAAAGGCGGGTAGACAAACCGCTGCACCTTGCCGTTCTTCTCCAGGTCCTCGCCGTACGCGTTCAGCTGCTTCACGTCCTCGTCGTCCAGCTTGATGAGCTTCAGGTTCGACTCGATGCGCGACGGCGTGACGGACTTGGGCAGCGCGGTGCTGCCGCGGGGCACTATTTTTCACGAGACAAGTGGTTAGCACACACAAGAAAGATCCGTAGACGTTGACAAGAACTTACCATGCCAGCTCAGCAGCACGGTCGCGGGCTCAACGCCGTGCTTCTGCGCGATCTTGGTGACGACCTCCTCCTTGAACAGCGGGCCGCCCGTCGAGCCGAGCGGGCTGTACGCCATGATGTGGATGCCCTTCTCCTTGGCGAGGCTGACAATGTCATTCTGCGGCAGGGCCGGGTGGTTCTCGATCTGGTTGACGGCGGGGACGACCTTTGCGACCTTGAGCAGCTCCTCAAGGTACCGGCGCGAGTAGTTGCACACGCCGATGGCGCGCACCTGCTTGGCGGCGCCCTGCGCCGGGTCCACCAGCGCCTCCATCTGCCTCCACGTGTCGGTGTGGTGGTACCCCTCGCGGATGATGTCCCTGCTGCCGTCGGGCAGCTTGGGGAACTTGTCGTCGTTGCCCTCGGGGTTCATGAGCAGGGGCCAGTGCACCAAAAACAAATCGACGTAGTCGAGCCCCAGGTTCTTGAGCGACTTCTCCAGGCCCAGCTGCACGCGCGTGTTGTACGTCGCCCACACCTTTGTGACGACGAAGACGTCGGACCGCTTCACGATCCCCTCCGAGATGGCCCGCGCCAGGCCCTGGCCCACCTCGGCCTCGTTGCCGTAGCAGTACGCGCAGTCCAGCAGGCGGTACCCGGACTTGAGCGCGTGGTACACGCCCTCGGCCACCACGCCCGGCGCCGCCTGCCAGGTGCCGTAGCCGACGGCCGGCATCTTGTGGCCGCTGTTGAGGGGGAAGGTGATGTCGGCCATTTTGTGTGGATGTGTTGTGAGAGGTAGGTATGTGTCTGAGTGTCTTGGTGTCTATGTAGCTTGGGTATATCTCGCTGAGAGCTTGTACAGGAATATGGAGGGGTCAATTGAGTGAGAAAGAGGATGAAATTTTGCCAGAACAAGAAAAGTCAAAGGGCTTTCTCATCTGGAAAATACATTCCGGGAGGGACACCGAGACTTCCCCCGGATAAATGCCCCTCCAAAGCTCCCCCTCCAAGGAAGGGGAATGTGTAATTCAGGTCCCCTCGGGTGCCCCTCCCCCGCGGGCTGCCAAGGCCTGGGGTGACAGCACTGCTGGTGAGAGCCCACCAGGTTCCAGGGACCCGCTGAGGACAACCCAAACAGGCTCGTTTCGGCGAAGCTGCAGGCGAGGCGGAAAAAGGAAAGACTTGGCGCGGTTTGGCCTTCGGTGGTTTATTGAGCCGACCCTTTTTTTGGTGGTAGTCTCTGCTGTCCCTGCGTTTTACTTACTCAACATCTCTTCGAGCTGCAAGGGAATACGTGGGAAGTCCCGAGCATGTGATTGCTGCACCTGGTTTCGGTAGTGGTCGCTGCATCCGCAGGATATACGCACCTACGTCACGCATTCAGAGGAGGAAGCTGTCTCGAAGTGAAGGGTAAAAAACGGACGGGCTATCTGCCGCCGCCATGCGTTCTATTCATGGTCTTTTTGAGCATTATATCAAGTACGCCGTAAAGTCTTTCTATGCCTGGAGTGCTGAAGAGAAAAAATGCTGGTGTGCGCCGCGACCCAGGACACTGAGGTTGGTACTGTTACAACAAAGAAAAGTAGGTATCATAACACGCGCCGGTGGGTAACTATCCAGCGATCAAGACCCAGAGCCTGTATATCTCGTTAGCAAGGTGCTCACCCCACAACGCCACAGATGGGCAATACGGAGGATAAGGGAAGGGGCAGACTCACAGGAAAAATATCATCATGACGCCGAACATCTTGGCAAGGAGCCATCGATTTGACGAGACGCTGCTCCAGTACTTGAGCAGTTCCCTCTGTGCACCTCCAACATTATCGACCACGTCTTCCGTATTGGCATCGATCCGCTCAATCATCTCGGTCTGCTCCGATACCATCGTCGCCAGCTGCCCGAAGATACTGCCCAGCTCTGTGATGGTCTTCTCTATGGCCTCGATGGCCTCCCCTCGCTGTTGAATATAGGTGTTCTGGGGCTGTGCCTCCTCCATCATCAGCAGCTGCTGGTCGCCCACGGGGTTCAGCGAGAGCGTGTCCCCGCCCGGCACGGGCGTGCCCGTCTTGGGCGTGCCGTAAAGCGGGCTCGCAGACTGCTGCAGTGGGACCTGCGACTGCGTCGAAACCGACGAGAGGAAGTTCTCCTGCCTCGACCTGCTCGCCTGTATCGTCTTGGTGCGCATCTCGAGCGTCTCACGGAAGCTGGCCGACACGTCCGTCAGCTTGCCCTGCAGGAGCAGCACCACGTTCTTGTTGTGCTCCGACTCCTGCGTCTTGCCCCCGCCCTGCTGCGACGACCGGACCACGTCCTGCAGGCCCGCGATCTGCTGGTTCAGCCCCGAGAGGTCCTGCTTGATGACGAAAGTGAGCTCGTTGATCTCGACGGGGTTGTCGAAGAGCGTCTTCCGCCGCGCGAGCTGTGCCAGCTTCTCCAGCTTTCCCATCGTACCGCTGATGCCCCGGCCGATGTCTGCGGCCTTGCGCGCGAAGTCGGACCGGCGGGGTTTTCGGCCATCTGCTTCTGCCTTCTGGGCGTCTGTGAGGAGGGACCGCCGTTGGGAGCCGACCTTGGCCTGTGCTTGTCGTCGTTGTGCTTGCGTGAGGATGGATTTGAACTGAGATTGTCTGTTAGAATGCTTGAAGCTCGGCAGCTAGTCCATTACGGGGCCGCATACCTCTGAGGTTCTGTCTTGTATGTTTGCGACAGCCATGACTGCGGTTGTGGTGTATTAATTTGTGGTGTAGGTCGTGGGGTATGAACAGCTAGGAAAACAGTCTCGAGAGAGCGTGTGGTGTCTCGTCGGGCAAATGAGGTCGTAGCGATTCGGGTCGAGGTGATGCGATCTGCACAGCAGTCCGTCTTGATGGAAGAGCGATGGGGGAGGGTGAGTTGTTTCGGTTGTTGGAGGTGGGTTGGCCGCGAGGTGCTGGCCTCGATGACGAGATCAGGCTTCCAAGTTTATCAGGGTATCTAGGCGATAGGAGATTTGAGGGTCTAGGCGGGCCGTGGACGAGTAGAATTGATTGTGATAAGCCGCTGGGGCATGCGAGTTGTCGAGTGGCTGGTCAGTTGTCGCGGGTCGCGGTGCGCAGCTTGAGGTCTGTGGGTCGCAAAAGAACGGATCTCGTATTAAAAAAAAGGCTGTGACGTTCCCAAGTTCTAGTTCCGTGGGGAAGAGGCCTGGGTCTGGTTCTGGTCTGGTCTGTGGTATTACAATGTCGCTGTGGAGACGACTGGGTTTGAGAATTGGCCGTCGGTGTCAAGAGTGGGAGTGGTAGAATTGAAGGAAATGGGGACCCGGATTTGTTGGTGGTCTGGCAGATTAGATGAACGCACGTTTGCCTCACTCAAATGCTAGGAGAAACGTGGTGTTTGCCTTGGTTCTCAGCAGAATGGGGAAGGGACCTGGCTTGGACACGGGCTGGGCGGCTGGCAGCTGGGGAGGCGAGTTTCGCAGATGCCTCAGGCAGGAATTCGGGGTCCGTAGTTGCTATCTTAAGGTTCAGTGCAGCCAGCCAGTGTGGGCCTTACGCAAACCCCCGTCAGCCACACTCTCGGTTCCATCAAGTCGTCCGACCAATTCGCCCCTTGCTGCCTCGGCTCTGCCCTCCCCGTGATCAGCAGGACTCCCTTTTGAGACCAGAATTGCATTCTATTCCTGCGGCACGTGTTGTCCTGGTTCCAAATACGGACAGAAGTTCTCCCCCCGACACGGACAATGGGCATCTTTACAAGGGCACCGAGCCCTGGGATCGCCAGGGATGACTCGACAGGGACCTCTATTCCGGCTGCCGCCCAGGGACACACGGAACATGTCGATCTCCCTTGTGCAATCTAGGCTACATCCTACCGCATCGGGACAAAATCCTGGAACACCTTGAACTCCCAAGACTATTGCCCAGGGCTGCTAGCAGTAGAAACATCAGTCCGATGCCAACTATGATACACGCCAATCATGTGACTGTTTGGTTGGTCAATTGCAGAGGGACCTCATCCGGAGTGGTCGCTCACCGAGACGTATAAACTCCGCCTTCTCCGGGCGTTGCCGCAGGGTGGCCAAGATATCTGTTCATCACCGGGACGCCCGGAACTCCAATTGAGGCATTTCAGGCCCGAACCCAATCGTCCTGCTCTGTCGATAGGTACCAAGCATGGGGAACCACGTCAACCGAGAGCACAAATGCATCATGGTTCAACGTCGACAAGGACAGCAGGTGATTTGGGGGTGCCGTACAGTAATTCTCCAGTCGTGACGGGTCAGATGATAGTGTGAGACTTGAACTTTTGAGCCAGTAGGACAGCACTTATTGAATGCGCCTAAGATCAATCTAAGTGGCGAACACTGTGGTATGGCTGCAACAGGCTGAAGTAGATGAGTGGCCAAGCCCTACGGTGATACGCCAACACCATCCATATCACATGGGACGAATATGCACTTCAGCCGGCCAAGTCTAGTATCAGTCCACTCGGATCTTCCCACAGGTTCGAAACCCCTACACTACGCACTGCTCGGGCGTCAACTGCCCGGCTACAATATCTCCTCCCTAGCCTCCTACGATACACTCTCTTATCCTCCTATAGGATACCCTCCGCCACCCTCCTACATGGAAACTTCCTATGGAGGAGTCTCCCACAGGGATCGCATAGGCAGGAAGTCGTCCAGCCACAGACTCCACTATAATGTAGTATCATCCTAAAGGTGTGGTGGTGGTTTGGTAAAAGTATACATGATGTGCTAGTGTGCCACAAGGACTGAGAAGTGATGACTGATGTACCTCATGTGAGCGAATGGACTAAACAGGTGTCAATAAGTGGTCCACTTCCGTGGATATAGAACGAGAGCATCCATGTGTTGGATAATTCGAGCCTAAAATCGGCAGTTCTGGAGACCATAGGATTTTTCCAGTAGTTGAAATTACGCTGCATACTTGTTGACACCCACCATGTGCATCATGCCTACGCTGTAACCAACCAACGCACATGAGATACACTGAAAATAGCCACTACCGTGGAATTCGATTTTGAGGAGAAACAACCCCCCCGGGGGGACCACCGAAGAAAGACTGCTCAAATGTGAAGGGTCGGAAAAGATTCCCACGATAGAATTTGTTTGGCCTTTGAATCTATCCAATGTAGGCAGTAAGGCGTAGTCATTCCAACACTGAAGTAAGAACGCATAATTGTTTAAAAATGAGTCTGTGAACCAGAAAGGCCTAGCAACACATTGCGACGTCAAAGATGTATGAAATTTGATAATTCGCTCGCTGCCTCGAAAGATTCCAACCATATCAACTTAACTTTTGAATACTATTTGATTCCTGACTCCTGACTCCCAGATGTGCAGATTGGGCTTTGGTTTTGAGATAAAGTGTGCTTGATGAATTCCTCTAGGATGACTAAAGCTAGATCGGAACTTCGACTGTGATTCTGAACCACCGCAATGGCCGTACGCATGTACATGTCCGAATTAAGTTGAATTCGTGTCCTTAATTTGCCGTATACGCAGGTGTACATTCTCCACGTCCCAGGTCTCGTGTGCGTGCCCCAACAAATACGCGGCCATGGTGGTGGAAATGATAACGGCCGCCACTGTGAAAATGCAGGACCCCTAGAAAGGGTCTGTGTTATGATAAGCATTCACGCATCCCGTCACCAGTGCCCCGGTCGCCATGCGCTCCAGGTACATGCCCATGACGTCGAACACGGGGCCCAGGAATCTGCACAGCATACCCAGGCCAAGCCAGTACATGACGAGCAGCCTGTTTTGCCAAGACAGGCGCGAGGTCTTTATAGTTAGTCTCGAACATCGTCTCATCCTCTTCCAAGCCCTCAGTGCTCCAAGACGAAGCCCACCTCGGCTTCCAGCGCCTCCTGGAGTGGCTTCAGACCGGAGTTTATATCGTCCGCGGTTTGAATGATACAGTAATACGAGATGCCCTGGGTCATAGCCGCGTAGGTGCTCAGGTCCCCGAGTAGAGATGGCGTGCTGGTCGGAAGGGAGAGAGTGAGCCTTGGACCACGAAGAGCTGCCTCCAACGCCTATACGTCGACCAGTTCAACTCTGGAGTGTTGAAATAAAAAAAGGAACCAGAGAACAGGCACGAGAATTCCCAGTTGAAGATTTTCAAATATGAGTGTGTGTATGGGCCACAAGACCGCGAGTTCAAGGGCGGCGCACAAGAAGGTCCGGTGGACGTCGCCCGCGAAGCGCTCAATCACTCCTATTCCTGCGAGCTCGTAGGTTATTGCATAAAAATAGAGGTAGAGGACAGTAAAGGCTGATCGCTGTATCCTGGAGTCGGTCGTTGTCATTGTCGTG
Organism: Diaporthe longicolla; assembly: GCA_000800745.1. Taxonomy (NCBI): domain Eukaryota; kingdom Fungi; phylum Ascomycota; class Sordariomycetes; order Diaporthales; family Diaporthaceae; genus Diaporthe; species Diaporthe longicolla. The sequence goes on from JUJX01000047.1 coordinate 181,912, forward strand.
TAGGCTGCGTGGTAGGCTTAGCTCGATCGATCTTGTACATTTGGTATCAAAACGTTGGTGGGACGAGTAAATCAGGTACGCCGATTTGTTTGGACTCCGAATGTTCATCAGTTGGAAAAATGTGCAACCCCTCTCGATTAATTCAATCAAAATGTGCTTCTAGTCTTCGACTATGTATGCTCGTGAGGACCGGCCTGCCAGATTGCTCACAACGTGCCGCTGTAAAATTTCCGGCTTTGAGAGGTGTTCTCGCAGTTCCGCCCAACAATCAGCCGCCTCTTGCGTCCAACCAAAGGGGGGGAAATCCTCGGTCGTAGGTTGCTAATCCCACGCTCAGTTTCGGGGTGTATCGGCATATTTCAATTCTGGCAATATGTTGTTGGCGCCTTCTGAGCCTCACGGGTCGCGTGACCGCGTTCCACTATCGCTTGCCCAGACGGCCTCACGGCTCCAACAAAAGTGTTCGAATAAGGCATACTGAGCGTGTCCCGCTTGGGCGATCTGACGGTCCAAGCTATAGGCAAAGCCAAAAATTGGAAAGGAGCAGCATTGGGCAACGAGGCGCGGATCCGGCAAGTCAGGACAAGCATGCTCAACACCGCCGGGAACGATATTATTCTCTGCAATTGCTCGCTCAGAGGGTTGTCTAGCCAACTCACGCGGCATAATGCCAGGATGCTAGTCCCTTTGGCAGTTGAGAATCAGCTCGCCACAGGCACATGCATCCAACATGGCCGCGATAGTGTCGCGCCGCACAAGAGCCAGCAGAGGGGCCCTCAACTCCAATGCTGAAAGACAATCGAAATAGCACCAACAGCCTGAATCCATGTTCACGCTCCACTTGGAGCACCGCGATGACGGCTTGTCCTTCGACAGCCTCTCATGAGCATGTCCAATGCCCAGCACGACTGCATTCAATCCAAGCCCAGCCCGAACGCTGATATGACCATCAAGACAGCCCGTGCTTGCAAGGCTGCGAAGTTTTGAGGTCTGCTCGAGGTAAACTCTGCTTGCCGTTGCCCGGCCGGTCCACCTTTTGACATGTCCAGGGTTCCCGGGTCGAACCACCCTTCCTTCCCCTTCGTCGAGCTGGCCGGTCCTTTCTCTCGCATGATGTTGAGGTACCGCCTGAGAGCATAGCAGGTCGGAAGAGATCTATCTCCCCTGGCCCTCGAATCTGCTAGGAGCCGTCATATTGGCCCCCTTTAAAAAGTGACGAACACGTTACATGTGAATCCTCATCTCCATCGTGATTGTTCCAGAAAGCTCGGTGTCGCTTTTTCGAACACTGTGCATAGATATCCCAGGTATCAGAGATTTCTCGTCAGCAGGCATGCATGTCGAGCGCGAAAAAGAAATAAAAAGGGGCACAAATCTGATGCTTCTGGAGATCGATTGAGGTTTGGCCGGGAGCAGGGTAGCTCGAACCGAGCGAAGGGGGCCCGTGTTCTTGGCGCTTGCCGCATTTTGTCCGACGTCAGAAAAATAGCTGACCAGAAACAGGAGAAGCGCCCCTCCACAGCAGCCTGTCAGCAGCTCTCTCTCGCTTCTCGCTTGTCTCGCCTACGCACCCTGTCACGACATTTGATGGCTGATTTTAGTAGACAATCGCCCCCCTCCCCCCGCGTGGCGCATATGAACACACAAGGGTTGTGTGGGAAATAGCACGGGAACCGAACGGGCGTTCTTTAAACCTATTAGAGCAAAATTGTGGTAACACCCGCTTTTATTCATATTAAGCAGCGCTCAGCTCTTACCAGCTGCGTGGCGCCGCCCACTGTCGAGGTGGGCACCTCTGCGAAAATGGAGAAATTGACCCGGTTTTGATCAGTCATGCAAGCATGCGGCGGCAGTCCGTCTGAGATGAGACAAGGGCAGCTCTGCAGCTCTCCTGCTCTCACCTGTCTGGGTTATGCCGACAGCCGGCAGGTATAATCCCGACCTTTGTACGAACCCGTCAGCCTGTAGCTTCGAGGGAACATCCCGTCCCCTTGTTTTAGTGGTATCGGCGTTGGGCGTCAATGGGGCTCTCGGGACGCGGGGGGGTTACCAGCTGGCGGTTGGCTGCGGTGTCGCCGGCCCAAGTAGGCAAAATGGTTGTTCCATGACAGTCTGAACCTACATAATTACTGTAATAAGCAGGTTTTGGCCTTGGGCACCGACAGAAACTGAATTGCTGAAGGGGGCGAATCAAGCCCGGAGCCTCGAGTCAGCTTCTCCTCCCCATTTGAGATATGATGCCCGGGAGTCGATAAGATGGCGTACGGATCCGTAGTCTCCGGGGTGGAAAAGCCTGACGGGTTCGTCTAGATGCTGGAGTAACATCGAAGTGCCGTCATAGCACACGGGATTAAGATAGATAGACGCTACGAGTAAGCTGATGGTGGGCCGTGGGGAGAGCACGGGTGATCGCCAACGTGACAAATGTAGCGAGGCCACCACGAATCATAGCATGATACCTCACAGGCTGCAGACATGGTGGCCTAGTTTCGTGGTTACGCCGACGGATCTAATCTGGTTGACTGGCAGTGGTGGTTGCAAGCCAAGTACAGGGCGGTGCGGGTGCAGCGCGGGACTGAGACTGCAGGACTGCAGATGACCAGGCTGTAGATCGCATCGCCTTCCTCTGGGGATTGTGTGGGCGGATCAGCATGGCCGAGATTGGTTGCATGACAGTCCGTCATGCCAGTGCCAGTGTGCCAATGCCCAATGCCTAATGCCATAGACCGTACTACGTGCCGCCCGCATCCGGGAAGCCGCCCGCCTTGCTTACCACAGGTTGACGTGGGATGGAAAGCGGCATGGCCTGGCCTGCGTTACGGTGCGTGCCCCGGCAACTTACCTCTCTTTGTCACCAACAGTCAAAGGTTAAATATAGTATGGACGAGCCTGTGCACCTGGTCGACCATGACCGCCCAACCACGCGCCGCCGAGACGCCCGGGCATGCGAGGCACACAACCGTCCGATGATGGCGGGCCGTTAACAACTAAAGAGCCCCAAGGGCGGTGGTGATACGGCCGATCAAAAGGTCCAGAGTTGGCGAGACCTCCAGGATAAGCGCTGATCGGGGGATGGGCGGCTTCGGACGAGGCTGTGATAGGCTGTCCAAAGGGGGACAAGGCGGTCTGGTTGCCCACCTTGTTCTGGGTGTTGGAGCTCTGGCTGGCTCGCTGGCAGGTGGCTGGCTGGCCTAGTCTGGAGAGTTGACCCGATGTGCTGGTTTGGCCGGCAGGCAGGGAACCTTGGGGGAGAAAGCGAGGTGTTCGGGCTATACTGTGGTGGGAGGACTGAGAGCGAGGCAGCGAGAAGTGGAGAGGGCCCCTGCAGGAGTGAGGCACGGTAGCATTGGTGATGAATCTTGATGCAAATAGGACAGCAAGCAGCCCATGCCGGAACAGGGACGGCGAATGTTGCGAAATGGTCTGCCCACAGTTGAAAAGGGCCGGACGGGGCACCGACCGGAAACAAGGGCGGACGCTGTTGCCGTGAAGCGAGAGATGGGCCCAATGCCAGCCGGAAATGAGCCAAATGTCAAGCAAGCTGTCGGGAGCTGTGACGGAGCGTGACAGGAGACGGATCCGTCAGTTCATGTCTGGATTTTGGCCAGGTCATGGACCGAGAATGGCATTGCCCGCGTGCCCGCCCATGGCCCGTTGTCATGCCCACGCCACGCCGCACCACGCCATGCATTGCTGTGCCGCAGAGAAAGGCAAGTGGGAGGGGAGGAGAAGCCGTGGCAGAGTGCAATAGGACCGAGGCTCTTGATGCTCGGACTCGGAGGTCAGCAGGACCCTACTTGATTGCCCCGCGGATTCACCGACTATCGCGCCCAGAATGCATTCAGGCGGGCACTTGGGAGACCCGTCGGCCAGGCAGATACCCAGGCAAACCAGATAGATCTGCTGTCCTTGTTGTGCGCAGCAGTCCAACGAGAATGCAGCATCGTGGAGTAGCCGGTGTCTGCCTGGTCGGCCGTGCTGGCCATTCCGACACGAGCCCCAGCCATCCTTCCTGGGGCCGGCAGGTCGCCTAAGCGGCCGTTGCCTCGTCCTGTTCCTGGTCCTGAATTTCCTTTGTCTGTCTCTCGTCGTGGAAACGGCTGCCGGGCCGGTCTGGGCAAGCTGGCAGGCCGTCGGCCGAGGAGGAAGGAAGCTTGGTCGGTGGAGGTTAACGGGCTTGAGTTCCTGCGGGCAGTCGACGACAGATATTGTACTCCTCACTGCGTGTATTCTCGCCACTGGACTGGCCAGCTGAACAAGGATACGGAGTGGAAGGAGGAGGCGGGACAGTGCAGGAAAGAAAACAGCAGGCGACCATGCGAACCAGGGCAAAGTAGACGGCCGCAGGAGGCTGGTGCAAAAGGTACGAGGAAGGAGTCTAACCGCAACGGCCCGTACAGTGCCAAGACGGTGCAGCAGTCCTGACAACCTTAGCTCATTCCAGGGATATTAGGCTCATGCTCATCATGCTCAGGCTCTGGCTCATGCTCTGGCTCATGCTCGGGCTCAGGCTCAGCAGATCTCCAAAACCTGGCCTTAGCTGACCCGACAGGAGCCCAGTGCCAGCAGGGCCAGCAGGGCAAGCAGGCCCAGAACGCACACGCCCTATTCGGGCCTGCCATGTCCAGAAGCCCACAGGTGGCCAGTGCCCCCTTCCCGTCTCCAGGATGCCTGAGCCTGAGGTTTCCCAGGTTGCCAGCATTGCAACGCCCGCCAGCAAACCCGCCTGCCAGCCTGCCAGCCTGCCAGCCTGCCAGCCTGCCCGCTTGCCCGTCAGAGGAACCAGGAACAGCCCGCACAGCCCACAGCCCACACAAGCCCACAAGCCCACCCAGGCACTGTCGGTCCGTGTCGCTGTGGTCTGGTCTCTGGTGGAGGGCTCCGCTTAAAACCGAATCCTTTTCTCAGCTAGCCCGCCCCCCCCTTCCTCCTGCATCTTCCCTTTTGTAACTCCCTCTTCCCGTTTCCCTTTTCTCAACCCACCCCGACTAACCAACTCTCCCCCTTCCCTCAACTCGTCGTCTTGCATCACCGAGACGGCGGAGATTTGAGCACGAAACAACCTGATTGAGGGTTTTCCTTTCTTCTTGTTTCGTAGCGCTGTCAACATCCTGCATTGAGGCATTCCGACGCCCGCCGCATCTTCGTTTCCGCCTCCCGCCTCGTCTCCAGCTCGCTCTCGGTTTTGAGCCTGATCCCTCTCTGCATTCACCGCGCCCTTCCGAGTCGACCACCGAGCCATCGCCTCTCCTCGTCATCCACCGCTCTCCCCCACCGAGCCATTCACCTTCACCTTCACTCCCTCCCGAGTGTCACCATCTGCCTCGAAGCAGTTATCCATTCAGTCTGAAAGTCAATACGTGAGTCTCAATACCATTCCTCTCAGCTGCCCCCCCCCCAGTGCAAGCGTTGCACAGCCCAGTTCACTCGAGTTCGGTATCCCATCAGCTGCACCAGGCAAAGCAAGGGCGTCCGTCCTCACGGCTCTCCTTGCTTGAGGTGTTTTGGCTCGCTTGGTTGCCTGTTCACTTGCCTCGTCTGCACTGGCAACTGTCAGGTCCGGCTCCTCCTACCTCATAGCCATCTGCCCCTCAGGCAAGCTTCCCAAATGGCTCGTGTGCTGCATCCAAACAACCTTGGCTTCTCCCCCTCCTAACCCAATTCCACCTCACTTCCTGCAGTGCAACGCCTGCATAGCCTGATCTGTACTCCACCACCAACCCTCGCTTCCTTGCACCTACTTACGATTGCATCACACCGCCTCCACCTTAAAGACAACCATCATCCTAACCTGCACATCATGCCAACATTCCACTAACCTGCTTAATCTGGAGATAGACTTTCAGCAACCAAACCTGAGTTCGATAGACTCTTTTTTACCACCACAAATATCAAGTAGCTCCCTTCCTCTTCGCGGGACGGAAGCTCTTTGTCAATATCCGACAACATGACCACAATGGTATGTTCATTGCACATCGGTCTCTTCATCAACCACGGGATCAAGGCTTTCAGAAGGCCAATTGCGGGTATCTGGTTGTGACGTCGTCCGTCTTGGCAAGCTCATGCCCGACGCATCACAACAGACACGCAGTGTTGCCTCTTGAAGCCTTTCCCGTGTCTGGTTTCATACGCTGGCCTGTCGACATAACCCGTGACTAACCTGATATATCACAGGATCTCAGAGTCGGTAACAAGTACCGCATCGGCCGCAAGATCGGTTCCGGATCGTTCGGTGACATTTACCTGGGCACCAACATCATTTCCGGAGAAGAGATTGCCATCAAGCTCGAGAGCGTCAAGGCCAAGCATCCCCAGCTCGAATATGAGGCTCGTGTCTACAAGTCCCTCGCCGGTGGTGTTGGTATTCCTTTCGTCCGTTGGTTCGGAACAGAATGTGACTACAATGCCATGGTCCTGGATCTTCTCGGACCCAGCTTGGAGGATCTTTTCAACTTCTGCAACCGAAAGTTCTCGCTCAAGACTGTCCTTTTGCTGGCGGACCAGCTCATCTCCCGCATCGAGTACATCCACGCCAAGTCGTTCATTCACCGCGACATCAAGCCCGACAACTTCCTGATGGGCATTGGCAAGCGTGGCAACCAGGTCAACGTGATCGACTTTGGTCTCGCCAAGAAGTACCGTGACCCCAAGACGCACTTCCACATTCCTTACAGAGAGAACAAGAACTTGACCGGAACTGCCCGTTATGCCTCAATCAACACTCACCTGGGCGTCGGTAAGTATTTCAGTCTTGCACGCCGTGGTCTTCGTCATAATTCGCTGACTCTGCCACAGAGCAATCCCGTCGTGATGACATGGAGTCCCTCGGATACGTCATGCTGTACTTCTGCCGTGGCTCTCTGCCATGGCAGGGTCTTAAAGCTGCCACCAAGAAGCAGAAGTATGACCGTATCATGGAGAAGAAGATGACCACCCCGACCGAGGTCCTCTGCCGTGGCTTCCCCAACGAGTTCGCCATTTACCTGAACTACACCCGATCCCTGCGCTTCGACGACAAGCCCGACTACAGCTACCTTCGCAAGATCTTCCGTGACCTCTTTGTCCGCGAGGGCTTCCAGTACGACTACGTTTTCGACTGGACTGTGTACAAGTACCAGAAGAACGCTGCTCAGATCAAGCGGGACGAGCAGCAGGCGGATGACAAGGCCGGTGCGGCTTCCGGCCAGGCTAACACTGCCGCGGCTACCAAGGCCACTCCTGCCATCCAGAGCAACCGCGCTCGCAAGATGATCGCTGAGAACCCCGACGCCTCACGTGGTGTTGGCACGAGCGACAGGATGTGAGTGCAAAATTAAGCCCAGGCCCACTACATTCCTTGTAAGGAATCCTCCTTCGAGTTTGGTGTGCTTCATAACGCTGGCCGAGGGAACATGCTGACAAGAGTGCTGACCATCAGTCTGCGATAACAGGCTGCGCTCGGCTTCCAGAGGCCAAGGCGCTGCTGGCTCGGGTTACGCTTCCGGCTCTTACCAACGACCCAAGTGATTGCAACACACGGCCTTCCGATACTCAGATTGTTTTATTGTGGAAAAAGATTGTTCATCCCTGAGCGACACTGGTAGACGGCACGCCGTGATGTCACGGGTCCTTCTACCGGCGTTTCCTCACTTATGGCAACATGTCTTCGCTCAGGGATTGCATTCACGAACATCTCCACTCCACAGCCTCCCCACGCCATCCTGGGGAACCATTTTTCGTTCTTCGACGTATTTCGGTTATCACTCATGGCTCGGTCAATTCTTGAAAGGCGAGTTGGTTTCTGCGGCATTGGGCCGTTAGATCCAACGTACAACGCCCATCTTGAAACGGCTGAACGGCACGCCCGGTGCACCAATTGCTGGGGCACCGGCATGCGAGGAAGAAGAGTTTCGTTTTTGAGAGAGCAGAAGCCACCCGGCTTCGCCACTCGACGAACCGAACAGAGGCCCAAGTCAACCGGAGGTGGTCGTTGGCACGCCCATGACCGCTCTGGCTGTGACCAGCCCCGTCGTTGCGACAACATGGCTACCACCCGTGGTAGTCTGCCTGCCGAAACTTTTTCATCAAGATTGCTCTTGTTTTCTTTGCTTGTCCTTGTTATCATTTTCGACTTGACTCGGGGACACACTTCTGGGGAGGTAATATTAGGGGATGTGTTTATTCGTGGGATCCGAACTTCAAGTACGCTACAAGGGACTGGAACTGGGCATCAGGTCTCCACCAATCTTTCGCGAAGCCGTCATTATCATCCAGTTCCACCGTTCAACAACGCGACAGCTGCTCTCGGGCAGCTGGCATGGACTGGTACGCAACTGGCGGCAGCAGCGTGGAGGACAAACTCGTGTCCAGAACCTCGGTCCGATCTCATTCATTTCACTACCAGCCGCTCCCTATTGACATTTGTTCTGCGCTTGACCCTTATCCATGACCGGACTTCCTACCTCTCACCCGCCCGCCAATCAACCACGTCTGGATGGTAATACAGACGTGAAGGAGAGGTAATCAGGAATGCCTTTAGGATATGGGATAGGTCTTCAGGCACGGTCAACGCGCACCCTTTGATTTGCTAGTCTAACACCGAATCTAAATTGCTTTCACAAACTTGGTTCTGCTGCTCGCGAAGTGATGTCATCCCGTCCCCACATACTTTTGCCATTAGACTTTTGTATGACCGATGTTGACCCACAATGTCACTTTAATGTGGATGCGTGTAGAGCTGCACATTGAAGCTGAGATCTCACAAGAGAGGGGCCCATAAGAGAATGTGTGTCGGTGGCACTATGTCACGATGACGGCCTTGGCAGGTTGTCATCAGATCGTGGCTAGTTCCGTCGAGAAGTGAACAGTGAACGCCATGTAGACATGCAATTATGCACAAGGCGTAGTATGTCTGGTAGAGCAAGTAGCAACCATGATTTTCAAGATCACTTAGAATCTCACGGTGACATCGCCACGTCTTGGAAGAATTACAGCATGTCATTGCGAAGCGCTGCGTGGCCTGGTTACTACCTGTGCAGTGGTTACCACTATGTCCTGTACAATAACCCACAGGGGATTATTCGAGATGACAGTCTAGAGGAGGATATACCAGAGGATGATGTTTAGGAGGAGAATATTTCGGAGGATGTTGTCTAGTAGAGGTTGTCTTATAGGAGGCTGTTATATATGAGTTTGTCTGATAGAACGTCGTCTAATAGGAGTTTATAAGATGATCTTTTAAGAGGTTGTTTCCTTTCTTATTAGGGTATCATTCTAGAGGCCGTCCTGTAGTAGACTATCTTATAAAATAATTTTATTTAGTATGTTTTCCTTTTAACCTAGAGGAGATATTCTCGTAGCAGACTATTATACAGAAAGGTTGGACACATATACAGTAAGAGACTGCCCAGGCGGTAATAAAACTAGGTGATATGGCTGTGTAGCGGAAATCTTAGCAAATCTCGTAGACGACAACAGTTCTAGGCTGAGACAAGCCCCACCGATTGTACCTGACCGTCGACTGCCCTCTGTCATGGTGGTCTCGGGTAGATACTTATAGCCCAGCGGCAGCGGCTTGATTGGTGTTTCAGTGGCGGGTTGCCACTGGTCGAGGTGAGACTTGGGCCATTGCATCGGGTGGTCGCAGTCTCTCTGGGATACTCTTGTGTGTTGAGGTGGAAGAGCAGAAAAGAATGATTAGTTCAAGGCGTGGAAGACGGAAAACTGGGCTTTGCTATGTACGCTTCAGTAGGAATAGGTCATCTATCTCCCTGGGCCTCAAGTACACAGATACTATGAAACCTCTAGCCGGGTGAACTACGTCCATACTCTGCCCAATGACCTCTGTACCAACCAAACTTGGAAGTGATGATCCCTCGTGCTGGTAGTTACGATGGGCGTGGGAGCCCGCAGTCAGTGGTCGCGTGACGGAGTTGGTACTGGACGTCACAAACAGAGAAGGTGCAACTGGGTTGGCTACCTACATGACTGTGCTCAGACGTCTCGTGTCAACAAACCCATCTCTCCTTTGTTCTCTACGCATCTTCAAACCATCGCTAAGAGCATCGTTCCAAAGATCGAGCACACAGAACCACAGATCGATCTCTCGGTTACACCCGAGCACCCCACTGTCAGTCCGGCCTCGGCCCGCCGATCGCAGCACCCAAAGAGGACCCTGACCCTTGACGACTTGTTCCCCCAGCCCCATTCACGTCTCCCGACACCCCTCCAACTCATTCGCAGTCTCACATTGCCTGCCACCATGAACCCAGCCGCCTCCCTGGACTTGTTCGTCCTGACCTTCAACTGTGCAAAGAACATCATAGACGTTGACGTCTTTGCGCGACACCTGCAGAATGCCCTGCTGCAGCATGGCCAGGGCACCAAAGGCGATGGGTCGCGGGCCCAAGACCCCGTCGAGCTGCCAGACCTGGTCGTCTTCTCCCTGCAAGAGATATCGCCTCTGGCACAGAGCTTCGTCGGCGGATACTTGTTGAACCCCTACCTCATGCCCTTCAAGGACGCACTGAACCTTGCGGCCAGCCAGGTTGAGGAACAACAGCAGCCACAACCACAACCGGCGGCAGGTGCTTCGAGGCGGTCCTCCAGGCCTCAGCCGAGCCTACAACGAGCCTCAACATCCACACTCTCGACCCTCTGGCGCCGGCAACAGGACTACCCCTACAAGCTGGTGGCATCGCGCAATGTCGGTATGACCGCAATAATGATGTTCGCCCGCAAGCCCGATGCCATACACCACATGCAGTTCGCCGAATGCGCTTTCGGTATAGCCGATATGGGGAACAAGGGGGCCATTGCCCTGAGGGTCACCTATTCGGGTGCCGGGCACCCAGGAGAGGAGCAGGACGAGGCTGCCGGGCAGAGGACCACCGAGATCACCTTCGTTGCTACACATCTCGCCGCCATGGAGTACAACCTGAGGCGCAGGAATGCTAACTGGGCAAGCATCGTGGTATGTGCTTGCTTCTTAACCGACCGTATACTACTCGACTGCTAACAGTGCCAGTCTTCCTGCACGTTCGGGAACCCCAAAGAGATCGTGTCACCGAAGTATCACGATGACGAGATCTGCACTAAGAATCAAATCGAAGCATCGACAGGAAGCGGGGGCGGCAAACAGACAGATGGAGGCCAGGACATTGACGAGCCTTCCCCGGACGAGCTTCAACGCCTACTGAAACGCCGCCAGACATTTAAGAGCATGCCCAAAGACGAAGCAAGCCGTTTACACGACGCAACCATCTTCAAACCGGGATCTCACCTCTTCGTGGCCGGGGACTTGAACTACCGTGTTGCCACCACATCGCCCCATGCGGCGGCTCCGTTCCCGACATTGGACAACTACATGTACTTCTTCGAGAATGACCAGCTCACGGAAGAGAGACTTGCATATCGCACGCTGCATGGACTTTCCGAGGCAGAGATAAAGTTCCCGCCGACATACAAGATCAAGCACCTGAGCAAGAGCAAGGTTGACGAGGCCGCCAACAAGGATGAGGTCCGGGCTGGCGGGCAAGACGTCGTGCCCTGGAAGTGGGCTCCACACCGCTGGCCTGGATGGTGCGACCGCATCCTCTACCTCGACATCCCCCCGTGGGCGAAACGACGACCTGGAGCAGCCGGCGCCGAGATCGTCGTGCACAAGTACAGCTCGATGCCAACCATGCTGAGCTCGGATCACCAGCCAGTATTCCTCCGCGTTTCGGTCCCCCTACTGACCCCGGAAGAACTGTCGCCTGATGTCGACCTCACACACGACACGGACGATTCAGACGACGAGGAAGGCGAGGGCTCCTCGGCAGTCAAGGGCAAGGACCCACGGCTGCACCTGCCTGTTCCCGTGGACATGAACGCGTCGGAGCGCAGGGCAAGCGCCAGGAAGAAGGAGCTGATGACAGGGATGACAACGCTGTTCTTTTCGACTAGGGAAGGAGCGGTGGTACTCAGTACGCTGGCGATTGTCTCTCTCATGACGTGGTGGCTGCTCCGTGGCGGCCTGTAGGGCAGTCTACGCACGATGCGGCGGCCGGGAGTGGCTGGTTGGACGGGCGTTGCGGCTTGGACGGGCATAGTGCGCTGGTTTGGCGACATGTTTGAGTGCTATAGACGAAGATCATGATGAGGGAAGAGGAGACTGGGTTTGGTCAACAGGCATACGATACCCGATAATACGCTAGCGAGTAGAATACAGCGATTTTCAGCATGGGCTGCTATCCCATGAGACAAGAGACACTTTCCCTTCCGAGGTATTTGTCCTTTTGTGCATGTAGGGCGTAGGAAGTCATCCTGCATAGATGCTTCCCATCAGATGTTATCCCTAGGGAAGAGTATTCCGTAGGAGGCCGACCGAGCAGCAACCCATTGCGTGCAACTCGATGACATATATATCGTCGCATTGACTCCGGCATGTCAAAATACTCATCCAAAGGGCCCCTCACCTCCAAATTAGTATTCTGATAGAGTAGTACGAGCTCAAAACGGGCATTCACGACTGTCGAAGAATATTTCGTCTCTGATGCTATGAATGAGTTTTCCTTGTCTTTATTCGTTTCGCAGTAGTGATTGCAGCGTGTCCAAGGGCTGTGTTCCGATTCTAGGGAACACAGTCGAGGATCAGGCAACCCACCCAGCGGCGATATTTCTCCCAAACGAAGTTGTTTTGCTGCTGTGGTGTCGGGCCGGGCGCACACGAAGGGGTCGGACCGAGCCTCTGCATGGGCGGTGTGGAGATCGAAGCATCACATACATATACATACACACGCGCGCACAAGTGTGAAGAGTGAGGCGCCGTAACAATAGTCGAGGGGCGGCAGGGCTAGCTGAGGACGGCTGCTGGCCGTCCTTGTAATTCAGTGCTTGCTCATCTTTGCTTGCTTCTGTATCGTGGTACATGAGGATAAGGATGATGATGTAAACAATATCATCTTTCTCGTGGTTGGTCATTCCGTGGCTTTCATACGCTTCGCCTCTGTCCTCTAAGTCTCTCATGCTTCAATGCTCACGGCGCTCTTGGCGCTCTCTCTCCAAAGGTGTTGATGTGAGGGTGATAAACCCCAACCTGATGAATCCAACTCAACCAGATAAAACCAAAAAGGGTGTATGTAGGCGTGTGGAAGGTGGGGGGGGGNTCATACCCGCTCGCAGAACCCGCCACGCCGATGACTTCCCCTATTGCCTTGCTTCGCTTCTTCCTCCTCTTCTTGCTCGCGCTGGCTCCTGCTCCAAGAGGGCGAACAAATCAAATCAAAAAGCTCCCACCCTCGCCCCCTACTGCTGAAGGATCCCGTTGTCCTGACAACTCCAGCTGACCCGACCAGGTTAGAAATCCTGGAAATACCCATCGTACTTCTCCCTCAGGTCGTCGGTGTACTTGTCCCGCGTGGCGTCCTCCTCTGGGTATATGTCGAAGCACTGCGCGTCGCCGGGGAACCTGATGGGCGGGATGATGGGGCCCCTGTGCCGCCGGTTGAAGACGTCGTCCCAGTTGACGCCCCGGAAGAAAGGGTGCTCCTTGACGCGCTTGGCGCCCCCGCTCACGTTGCCCAGCCTGCGCGAACGGTCTGCGTTGCAGAAGGACCGGATTATGTCCTGCGCCTCTGGGGAGATTGGGGGTTCTTGTGGGAAGATTACGGGCTTCTCGACGATTCTGTTAGACGGTAGTGGGGTCAGCAACTACGAAAACAGATAGACCACAAGGTATTTGGGCACCACGTACTGCTTGTATATCTCGATTGGGTTCTGATGCCAAAATGGCGGGTAGCCCGTCAGGAACTCGTATATCAGGATCCCCAGGGCCCACCAGTCCACGGCCGTGGTGTGCCCCTTGTTGTGGATGACCTCCGGGGCCAGGTACTCGGGCGTGCCGCATAACGTATAGGTTTCCGACGCACCGTCCCTCCCGCCGAGCCTCTTCGCGAAGCCAAAGTCCACGAGCTTGATGTGCCCGTCCTCGTCCAGGAGCAGGTTCTCGGGCTTCAGGTCCCGGTAGGCGACGCCGCCCTGCTGCTCGTGCAGGTACTCGAGCACCAGGACGATCTCGGCGGCGTAGAAGCGCGCCATCTTCTCGTCGAAGCGGCGGAACTTGCGGAGGTAGGAGAAGAGCTCGCCGCCGGGCACGTAGTCGAGGAGGAGGTAGAGCGACTCGCGGTCGGAGAAGGAGGCCAGGAGGTTCGTTATGAACGGGTGGCCGCTCACCTCACCCAGGATCGCCCGCTCATGACGGACGTGGTCGATCTGTTTGAGTTTGATCACTGCGTTCGATCGTCAGCGACGTCCGAGAGGTTGCGGCGCTCGCCAGAGTCGCTGCCAAGACATGTGGTCTCGTTGCACGAACCTTCTGTTTTCCGTAGGATTTTGAGCGCAAATACCCTTGTCCGCTCTGCCTCGTTCTTTGGGTTCGCCAATCGCACAAGACATACGCGAGCGAATGTGCCTTTTTTAAATAAACCAGTCAGCTCGCCGGGTGTCTTCCCGAGGGTGCATTTGTACTCCACATACCCGTGCCCAAGGTTCGCACTTTCGCGAAGTCATCCAGCTGCAGTTTCCTCGACGTCTTTGATGCATCGTTGGGCGCCCCAGGGACCATCACGCCGCTCATGGACTGCGCCTTGTCTAGATTCCGATTTGCACCTGCGTGGCCTACTGTCGCCGGCACCTGGGCCACTGTCGCGGCCATTTCTGGGTCGTGGAGGGAACCACCGGTATGGCGAGTCCTTGTGAGACCTCGCGTGCGCCACTGCTACTTGAAGAGTCGCAACGGAGCAAGTGGCTGCTCTACGACGTCAGTCAGGGGCGACCACACCGGACGGGACCAATGCCTGCTAAAAAGGGGGGCTGAGCGCGAGGGCGTCTCTGCAGCCTCGTATGCAATTCCGTCCCGGGCCCGGATTGCGCGCTCGGCGCCTTGGTGTAATTAGTAGGGGCCGGGCGCCGTTGGTAACACCGGTCTGTGTGTTGGGTTGGTCGCCGGGACCGTTTTAACGGCGCTGGATTGTGAGACGTCGGATCGAGAGACCAGGCGCTGTCCTGTCTCTGAGTCGTCGACAGGCGGTATGCACGTTGAGAGACCTTGGGCGGCAAGTGTTTGTGTTGATCAATGCGGGGGCTGGAGGATCAACAACATTTAGTTGGCATTGTCTGCCTAGTCATGGCCTAGTTTGCTTGTCGTTGGGCCAGGAGCCAGCTCGTTCGAATAGGAGCGGTAGGAAGTGACGAAAGCTGACAATAGGGTTTGGTCGGTCGAGAGGCGGACAAGAAGGGCCAAGGCAACAGGGCTGTGTCTGTAAAAGGAATTATGTAGGTGGGATGGGAGGCGAGCAGTAGTCAAATGCTACCCTCGGTGACACAGGGCCTAGCCGGGGCAGAGTGGGTGTCCCGGCGTAGGATGCGTTTCGTAACTGGATCTGCGGTAGTCCTGCAAAATTGTGGATTGGATATTGGCGCAGAGGGACTGAGGGATTGCGAGCAGCTGGATCTCGCTCGCTGGGCAGGCCGGTTGCGAGAGCCCAGGAGCCTAGGGAACCGCTGCTTATTTCTGCGCTGGTGCCAGGGAATCGAGTGGCTGTTCGCTGCGCTTATCGTGCAAGAGAAGGGCCGGAACAGCGAGAGATTTGACGTCACGGCTGCAGATCGATCGCAAACCTAATTCTGAACTTCCCTCTTGAGCGGCGCGGATGAGCGAGGCAGAGCCAGGACGTGGGGGGAGCCGATATGAGATCACTCTCGCACACCATCTCCCATCCCTCTGTTTCTGGTCTTGTCTTGCCGCTTGAAGGCGTTGCTGGCCGGGATGCTCGACCTGGAATAGCGGGACCGACGCTTCGGATGACTCTGGGGCACAGGATGACATACGAGACAGCTATATAGATGAAGGAGGGACCAGTGTGCTGCTCAATGAAAAAAGGGGCCCACAACGATCATAGCTTGATAGTCCCGGCCTGCCGCGAGTCTGCCCACGAGGCCGTCATGTTCAGCCTCGGTCCTTTTGCGGTTTAGAGACAGACAAGGCGTCGTCCCCTGGAGAATTGCGTGGTTGTCTTGTGACATGAGCTAGCAGCGTCAAATTGATCAATGGTACGGAGTACTCTTGCCCCTCCCATGTCGAGTCTGTGTTACACGACACGGCGGCGCGAAGCGATGTGGGATCATCTTCCCAGTCTGGACAGAGGCACAGTGCCCAGAGTGCTTGACGAAAGCAATTGATTCACGAGAACGTAGCATCAAGTCTGTGCCAGCCCCGGACTGGGCGGCCGGGATGCAAAGCATATCATTCTTGTCCCGGGGAGAGATGATGGACGTTGTATGCTGCAACAGGGTACGACATCAGGTGGTCTTGCAGGCTGGGCGTTTTTCAGACGTGCATCGGGCGAGGGCCCAGTGTCGCAGATGCAATTGACTGGATGGACACCTGAGGGACATTGAAGCGCGGGTTGGAGCGTGGGGAGAGAGAGGCCAGTTGTGGGAACTGGCAGCCTCGGCACTTGGGCAGATTACTGCGCATCTTCTGTGGTACGTACGACAATGACAATAATGCAGGCAGCAAGTCGTATCGAGGGCCCACGGCGAGAATGGAGCAGATCTGAGTCCGATGGGAGATCGGCCGTGGACGTCGGCCACAAGCCGCTTCAAGGTGATTCAGCATAGCGGGGCCTTTGATGGTCGGCTCGAGAGAGTGCACTTGATCTGTGCTCTCAGGCGGCGGCGACTGACGATGCTGAAACGACTCGAGCTGCGGCCAGCCAGGCTTGCCAGGCAGCCAGGCAGAGAGGGCAGCGCATGCAGGCTCCCTGGAAAGACAACAGAACACGGTTGAGGTCTCGAAAGATGGGCGGGCAGACCATCATCAACCTCGCTGCCCATGCGTCAGGACAGTCCATGGTGACTGAAAAATGATAGGCATTATAGTATGGAGTAATGAATGGCCAGCCAATGCGAACACAAGGTGAGTCTGAGGTTTCGAGGTGTGGGCAGTCGATGGCTCCCGTGGGCTTGGGCTGCCCTGGCTGCGTATGAGGATCCACACGAGACAGTGGCCCCCCTGGCTCCCAAGGTTCCAAGGTTTGTTTTGGTTGCATTTTTGGTTGCATTGGGAGACGGTACTGCGGCAGTCTGGCAGGCTGGCTAAGGTGTCAGACTGGGGAGGGGCTCTCAGATGTTAGCTCGTTGGTGGGGAATGTGGCAGTTGCTTAGCGGATCTTAGCCGCAGCCTCCAATGCACCCATTGCACTGCTTGCTTGGTTGTGGAGGGGGAGAGCTTGTGCCGGCTGGCCGACCCGCGCAGCGACCCCTGGGCGAACAGAGTCCCGTCCCGTCTCAGCAGAGAAACAGTACGCCTGTCCGTGTCTCCCCTCCTGCATTGTCCAGCCCACGTACGTACTGTATTGTGCAAGAAATCCAAGATACCCAGTCGCCATCACCAAGACTACGCTTCGCGATCCTCCCTCCACGACCACCTCTCGCCCAGGGATCGCACCAGCTCTGACAACAGCAGCCGTGCCTCTCCAGGCCATGCTCTGACCCTCCCTTCTTCTGCCTGGAACCCCTGGCGAGCGAGCGAGCTCCCGCGACCGCGACCGCGACAGTGACGGCATCGAGGGCGCCCTCTGCCCTCGCCAGTAGCCATGTTCAACCTCTCGAGCTTCGTCACCAAGGCCCAGCAGCTGCTGGATCCTATGCAGGGCCTGAACCTCACCGACTCCGACAGGAACCCCTCCAAGGCCACCCTGTTCCAGAACCAGTTCCGACTCCCATCCACCCAGCATCCCTTGTACGAGATCAATGCCGAGCTCACCATCCCGCCTTCCAATGCCACCCAGGGCGGTAAGAACGACAACGGGTTCCACTATGCCGGCAAGATACACCTGTCCGAGGCCTACATGTGCTTCTCGACAACCCCGTCGAGCTTCCTGTCCTCGGCCACAACCTCCACCTCGCTGGCCTTCACTGGCCAGACCCACGGTGGTGGTCCAAGCGGCAATGGCTTCACCTTTCCCCTGTCGTCTATCCGGAGGGTCGAGAGACTACACAGCCAGAACTACCAGGTGCGCAGTTCACCGTGGACGCAGAACGAGGTGCATCATCGCTGACGATTAATGTAGTTTGCCCTGGCCATCACCACGTGGAACGGTCTAGCACAAAACTCGGGCAAGGACAAAGATAAAGAGGCCAACAAGGATAACAAGGAGCTGCGAGAGCAACGGATAACCATCACACTCGCTGGCAGCAGGCCGGCATGCGAGAGGTTCTGCGACGGCCTGAAAAAGGGGCTGCGCGCCGGTGTGGGGAATGTTGGGAAGCTCAAGAAGGTCATCGCCGAGTGTTACTCCGAGTACCTGCTCCGCCCAGAAGACAAGAAGGCCGCCAGCCCACCAGATGCAGGCCTTGGTATGCTGTTTCGCTACCCTGGTGACCCTAAAAAGCTGCGAGATCGAGCCAAGATGCGACTCTGGGCCGAGTACCTGCGTGACAATGGCCGTAACGCCAATCTCATCCGACAGCCCACCTTCCACAAGCTCATCCGAGTCGGTCTGCCAAATAGGCTGAGGGGTGAGATCTGGGAGCTGACGTCCGGCTCCTTGTACTTGCGCCTTGAGAACCCAACGCTCTACGCCGATACCCTAAATAAATTCCAGGGGCAGGACTCTCTCGCAATCGATGAAATCGAAAAGGATCTGAATCGCAGTCTGCCCGAGTACCCCGGTTTCCAAAGCGAGGAAGGCATCGGCCGGCTACGTCGGGTGCTTACTGCGTACAGTTGGGTCAATGCCGATGTTGGATATTGCCAAGCCATGAACATCGTCGTAGCTGCGCTACTGATTTATATGTCAGAGGCTCAGGCGTTCTTCCTATTATCAGCCCTTTGCGATCGTCTCGTACCCGGCTACTACTCCACGACCATGTACGGCACCCTGCTCGACCAGAAGGTGTTTGAGAGCTTGGTCGAGAAGACGATGCCAGTGCTCTGGGACCACCTCGTGAAGAGCGACGTACAGCTGTCGGTGGTGTCCCTGCCGTGGTTCTTGTCACTTTACATAAATTCCATGCCTTTGGTCTTCGCATTCAGGGTTCTAGATGTCTTCTTCGTTGAAGGGCCCAAAGTTCTATTCCAGGTTGGACTGGCAATTTTGAGGATAAACGGGGAGGACTTGCTGGACTCAACAGACGACGGTGCTTTTATATCGGTCCTGAAGTCATACTTTTCGCGCTTGGACGAGTCGGCCCATCCCAAGTCGGAAAACCCAAAGCTGCGCGCTGTGACGCGGTTCCAAGAGCTGATGGTGGTTGCATTCAAGGAATTCTCTCAGGTCACGCACAGCACCATTACGGACTTGAGGTTAAAGAACAAGGACGCTGTTCTCAATAATATTGAGAACTTCGCCAAGAGGACAGCCATCAGGAACTTAGGGCCAGATGCCAAGATCATGAGCACAGACGAGCTGGGTGCGCTTTACGACAGGTTCTTTGGCGTGCTTTACGAGCGGCAGCAGCGCAGCAACCTTCTTCAGCAGGAGCTGCAGCGTAAAGCCAAGACAGGCCGGCCAAAGCTGGGTGATGTACACCATCAGGAGGCGGTAGAAAAGGGGAGAGTCGGCGTGGGCGCCCCGAGCACATCAGAGATGGACTACGACGCCTTCCGCGAGTTCCTTGGGGCCATGTGCAAGTGGGCGATCTCGGACTCGCCAACGACGCCTCGCCGAGACACCTTCCAAGAAAATAACAAAAGCCCTTACTTCGCCAGCATGCGGAAAGCAGATGTCTACGTCGGGCCATGGGGCACAGGACCTGAGCCGGCAGAACATGAATTCCTCCAACGTCTCTTCAGACTGTGGGACAAGGGCTCGAAAGGTCAGGTAACCTTACAAGATGTCGTCTCTGGGATGGCGCGAATTAAGGGCAAGACAGACATTATGGGCACTATCACCTACTTCTTCGAGCTCTACGATGACGACGGAGATGGCAGAGTAGACCGAGAAGGCATATTGCGCATCTCTGAAGCATTGCTTTTCCTTTCGCGCAGAGGCTTGGAGGGAAGCCTCAGCCCCTCGGCCTCCCAGGTGGGACTGAATGGACTCCAGGATTCTGGCGTCAATCCAAACAGCCCAAATAGCTCGATGCCCGAAGCGACTGTGAACGAGAGATTCCTCGGTAGTGTCAGCGCTTTCATTCGACGCTGCTTTGAGTACGCAGATCCCGACCACCCCAACAACCAAGCACCAGTCGCCAAGAGCAGCAGCGCTGAAGGTGGTGATGAAATCGCTGATCCTAGCGCATTCGCAATTGGGGACGACGATGACGAAGAAGAGGAAGAAGATCTCCTAGACTTAGAAGACACACCAAAGGAGGGCAAGAAGATGCCCAAGAAATCAAATATCCCACCAGCAATCAACATCGTCGACAGCAACAAGAACGTTACACCGGGAGAGCCAGACGACCACCGGCGTGTATCCAAGGCACAGTCTGAGAAGGCAAATGTTGCTCTGGATCCCTCAAACCCCCTGTACATGACTCTGCCTACGTTCAGAATGGTCATCCTCGCCGACGAGCTACTAGAGCAGTTCTTCGAGTCCAGCTTCCCGTCTTCGTTCCACATCATCGAGGGCCTCCCAACCAGCTCCGGAGCAAGCTCCTCCAACCTCACCACCTTCTCTAGCCTGGGCCAATCGGCCGGCCGGGCAGCAGCAGCAGCCATGGGCGGCGCGCCGGGTGCCGGAGCAAGCGGCAACCGCGGCCTCCGAGGCGTGCTGGATGGCATCGTCACGGATGGCATGCGGGTGGCGGCCGAGGTGAGGAGGAGGATGGACGAGGCGCAGAAGGAGCTGGAGAAGAACGCCACCGCGGGCCAGCACAGCAAGGCCGCGCAGGGTGAGGAGGACGATGAGGAGGACGAAGATGCGGACATCGACGTGCACTCGCTCCGGACGCCGACGGGTCGCGGGGACGCCGAGGGGAGGAGTATCAGGAGCGTCAGGAACGAGGACCGCATGCTGCTGGAGGGCGCCGACGCCGAGGCCGGGGGTGGCAATGGGAAGGGGGATGGCGCTGGCCCGGCCGGGAAGGCGAACGAGACGGAGCCGAAGGCGCGCCCGCAGAGCGTCATCGAGGATGCCAACACGACCAAGACAGTCGAGTTTGAGGGCTGATGCGGTGATTGTTACGGGGCGTGGTCTCTATTGTGGGGAGAAATTTACTCGTTGTGTGAATGGGTTCATGGTCATGGCGTGAGCAGCGGTGAGCTGTTTTCCTCCCTTTCCCCCTCGCCCGCCGCGTTGTATTCCTACTCCTTTTTTCCTCATCGGATGGCATGTCAGGGTTACAGGGTTTCAGATGCGGGAGCATAGACTACTACTACTACTACAACAAACTACATCATCG
The DNA here is from genome assembly GCA_000800745.1 of Diaporthe longicolla. Classification (NCBI taxonomy): domain Eukaryota; kingdom Fungi; phylum Ascomycota; class Sordariomycetes; order Diaporthales; family Diaporthaceae; genus Diaporthe; species Diaporthe longicolla. The sequence continues at coordinate 203,281 of JUJX01000047.1, forward strand.
ATGGCATTGTGATCGAAGCCGAAAGAGAGCGTCGGCCCGCTGTTTACTTCCCCATCCCGTATCCAGATGGCTTGTGTGTGGCGTTCGGCAGGATCCCGGCCAACCAGCATGCATTTGTGACAGGCTTTTCCCACGCCATGGCTTGGTCAGTGGGTGGCTTTCTGTACGTGATGGTGCCTTATGTAATGGTGGTTGCGAATTCCAACCTCAGCCCCTCGTTGCTAGGTGATGCCATTCTCACGATTCACCGCGACGACAAGAGGGATGGCGGTATATGGGCGATTCTCGCAAGCATTCCACCCTTCATCTCTCTTGTATTACGATAGTGGCTTATGGAATGTCCCTTACATGCTCAGCTGCCTGATGGCGCCGGGGAAGTGCTTTCTCTCCTTCGCGCCGGTCCGTCAGCCATGTGTCGATGGAGTCTCTGGGCAACATAGATGCCAGGCTCTAACGAACCAATGCGCGCTTGGTCAGGTCCGAGGTGCTGGATTGAAGCCACAGTTGGTGGCAACTACGGTTCTGGAGAGGCAGTTGTCTCGCACGCACCCTCTCCTCCGCCTTGTGTTTCTCGCCACTGTCTTCTCGTGCTTCACCACTCACTCCCCGGATCAAAGGTCCCAGTGACTAATCTGTAGCCTCAGTGTAGCCTTTAAACACTGTCTCGGCTTGTCCTCGCTATCTGTCGGCCCCAATATCACTTTACTTTGAGAAGATCAACAGACTCGTGCCCTCCGTCCACGATGATCTGGACCCAGGCCAAAGCCGTGGCCATCCTGGCAGCGGTCGGCACCAGCGCCCAAGGCTTCCTCGCCAGACTGAGCGAGCAGGTGGCCGCGTGGGTCCCGGCTCCCTCGACCACAACAACGATCGGAGGCACTCTGCCACAGTTCGGATCGCCTCCAATCGGCGAACCTTCCGGCACGATCATCATCTCTTGGAGCACGCAGCACTTTACGGTGACGACTGGAGTTCCCGGCGGCTCGCTCGGGTATGGTGGTACAGTCACAGATGGGGGAAGCGTGATGCTGCCCGTCCCACCCGGGGCCCAGGGCTCGTCACAACCATTTGGGGCTGGGGATCCCGCCAGCGGTGGAGGAACAGCTGGGTTTCCTGGAGACGCCTACTCGCAGACTGGGATCACCAATACTGATTATGGCAATATGCCTCCCGTCGTCACTGCAAGTCCGGGACCTCCACCGTCGGTATCAGGGTCTACTGCAGTCGGCACCGGCACCGACGGACTCTCCAGTGGGGGGTATCCTCAGCCTGGATCTACCGCCGATGAAGATGAGGTCATGGCCTCTATTTTGGCCGGAGGCTTGGGCCTTTCAGAACAAGCTTCGATATCAGGGGCTACCGCAGGCGGCGCAGGCGGGACAATCACGGATGGGCTCTCTAGTGGAGGTTCTCGGCCTTCACCTGTCGGTGATAATGGGGGTACGTGTTCCATCTATGCCGGAAGCCCGGATATTCCACAAGCCTCGGTATCAGGGGCTACCGCAGGCGGTACAATTCCAGATGGGCTCTCCGGTGGAGATTCGCAGCCTTCATCCGCCGCCGATGGTGAGGTTGTGGCTTCTATCTTGGCTGGCGGCCCGGAAATCCCACAAACCTCGGTACCCGGATCTATATCCGACGGCGGCGACAGTGATGGCGCACCTCCTACCGTCCCGACCGGCGGTACCCTAGGTCCTTCAGAAGCCTCGATATGCGGCACACCCCCAAGCGAATCCGCCGTCCCGTCCACGGTCTACTTCGTAATCCAGCTCGGTCCAGCGGGCGCAGTCGCCGCCGTATCATCCGCACCCGCAGAGTTGGGCGCCGCGGGTCCCCTGCGTCGCCGGCAGGAAAACAGCGGCAACAATCAGTTCCTCATGAACGCCGGCAAAGAGAAGTCGGGCGACTGCTCCCAGGCCACGCAGTTCGAGATCGTGGACGGCGAGCTCGTGAGGGGCGGCCAGAGGGTGTCGACGAGCCCTGGGGCGAGATTCGCACGTCGCCTCGCCGTTGATCCTTTTGTAGGCTCGATCACTAGGTCGTGGGAGATTGTGAACGGGGAATTACTCTGGGTTAACGATTCTTTTGTCGGTGGCCGGGCTGAGTTCTGTGAGGACGAGGACACCCGCACGATGTTCTTCACGACCAGGGGGGATGGCAGTGAGCCTGCTGGGTGCACGCCTATGCATTTGACGCCGGTTTTTGGTGGGTACAACCTTCCTTTGACTCTTCTGTTCGATAATGCTGACCATAAGGCCCCTCGTAGTGGCCGATTGTCCTGGTCTCAACCCCGATGGGAGCAGGAGGACCCTCCTCCCTGCTGAGGAGACCTTGATACTACCTCCGGGCATCTACTTCCCGGGAGGAGAGCCGAAAGACCAGGCGTGTAAGGTCACCACGGAATACTGGACAGTGGGCCATTTCACTCTGGCTCCTGCTCGAACTGGCATGAGCCGCCGACCGTGATAACGGGGGTTCTAGGGCTAGGAGGCAGAGAAGTGGACTAAACCGAGGTCTTGGATGAGCAAGCGGTATTATTGAGAACAGGTAGAGGAGCCCTGGGTTTGAATTACTTGAATATCGGCCGTGGTTTGATTTTTTCCAACATCGCATTTCACACCACCCACATGACACATGACATGAATGCAGGGTGAAAGCCAAGGACATGCCATGAAAGTATCGCCGTGGCCTCACGTCTTCCTCAGTAGAGTAACATGGCTGTTTTCATTTCTCGTGAATAGAATGCAAGCCCAAAGTGTGTGATGCAAGCTACCTCCCCGATATTAGTGACGTGGGCACGACCTGAATCATACATAACCCGAACTTCTCAAGAGGAATTACAAGACTTTTCCTCGTTCCTAGATGCCTGAGAATGCCCTAGAGAATAAAAAATTGAAATCGAACATCATGAGAGGCTCATTGCTGGTAAATGCGGTTCGGCTTAGACCATCTCTATCGCCATCACGGGTGGGTTGTCTGCAGGCGTAGCTGTCAAAGAGGGAGAGGCAGGTTAGCATGGCCTCCAGAGTCGTCGTTTACTTGGCACATATGGGAGGACGGTGTTACCCACCACGACCATTTGATTTCTTCCCACCTCCCCAGCCAAACAGCCCTTTCTTCTTCCCACCAACCACGCCCACGGTCATCCACGAGCTGTTGGAACCAGCGCCATGACGAGAATCATCCGTTTCCCCGGCGACAACAGTGACTGAGGACGGCCGGCGTTCATCAGGCATGGACCTTGCCTCTCCGAGCTCATCAGGTCGACGGTGGTGACCTTGGCGGCTGCCACGCCCCTCGCCACCATCGAGCATCTCAACACCCTCGTCATCACCAGGAGGAGGCGGTGGTGGCCGCGAAATGGGCCGTGGTGGTTGCGCCTGCTTGTGCTGCGGTGGATGGAAGTCACCACCACCACGGGCGGTCTCGACTGCGAGGCTGTCGTCCGCCTCGGCGGCCTTGAGGCTGCGGCGGGCCTTGTCGTTCTCGAGCTTGGCGCAGTAGAAGAGGGCGCACAGGACGAGCACGAAGACGGCGACGGTGCCTGCTATGATGCCGACTACCATGGGGGTCACGGCGCCCTCGTGGGTGCCGCCGCCGAGGGAGTCGTTGTCATTGGGCTGGTTGTTGCAGCTGACGCACTGGGACATGTCTGCGGATGGCTGTTTGTTTGCGTTGATGGCAGGGTCGTTAGGTTGTTTGCGGGGAGCGTCTCTGATGTCTGGCTTATGGGAGACTGCGGCTGTTTCGACCTGTTTGGTTTGGTCAATCTTGGGAACTCTCAAGGACGGCGCAGAAGACTTACCCAGGGGCACTTCCGTCGAAATGTAGGACTGTAACGAAAGTTTGGGCAGTGCGATGTTCCACAGAGCGATGATTGGTATCCAGGTATGGCAAACCGCGACAGATGGTGGTGCTGGCTTGTTTGTTGCTTCCTTTTGCCTCTTCAAAAAGTGACAGAAGATCGACAGAGCAACAAATGTACCGAGCAGACCCGTCCGTTTGGATTAGAAAAATATGATCAAAAGAGAGAAGAGTCACCTCAAAGTCCTGCCTCCATTTACCAAACACAGCCCTCAACCCCGTCCACCATTCTATTTGCAGCGATTGCTTGCGTCACGTTCCAACTGACACTCCGCCAGAGCACCAAGTTTCTGTGCGACGACGACAACGGAAATAGGGAGAGAGGAGGCAGAGGATGGTGTTTTGCTCAGCCTTTCGAGAGCAACCAAGAACAACAACGGCTGCCTCGTCGAGGGACAATGGGATGATATGATGGGGTGGGGGAGCACCAAGCAGTTACATATTCCCAGCTGGGCGGAGCTGTGGGTTGCGCGCCTATGTCTTGTCTTGCCCGTCATCCTCCTCCTCGTCAAAGGACTCGACTATCAATTGACGGGGTGTCCGGCGCCGGCCCCCATCCTCGCCAAGACAAGTATACCCATACAGATCGACTGTGCAGTCGAGCCCCAAAGCTGAAGCAGCAGGCACAGACAAGGGGAGACAGGAGAGACATGGCTGACGCACATCACGGTATCTTGCATCCTTCGCTCCCGCCGGCGCAACGCCACTTTCGGCCACCAACAACGCAGGGTCCTCTAAGAAGAACCCTCGAGCCTCCTAACTAGGTTACCAACGCCAGACCAAGCCATTTACCCCCCTTTTGAGGTATTCCGAACATCGCAGCACAACATACGTACATATATGCAGATGCACTGCGCCGTGTCTGCGTACATAGTTGGACTTCGCCAAGGAGCGTGGGAAACCGGAGAATGGAGGGAGGGGGACTGAGGAGGCGGGCCCGCGTCACACAACCCGTTGGAAGATCTGTCTGTACGCCCTCAACCGTTCCCAGCTGCCTGCTGCTGTGCCATCTTTGGGGTCCGCAAGAGAAATCCGCCTTGTCTCGCCCTGTGCCTCGCAACCTGCCTCCAGATGAAAACCCCAATTACTCTCCTCACTCCAGAGCTGAAAGGTGGGGAGGACTCGGGAAGGAAGACGAGGCAACAGATATCTGGTCCACGTAGGCCGAGATGATCTGTTTCGTTTCGGCTTGCTCGCTCGCTTGCTGACATGACAGATAGCCGGAAGCACGCCTCACACTTTCAAGAGTTGACGAGTACAATAAAGCTATATAAACCTGATTGATCTCCGCCCACCAAGCGTAATGACCCAATTCCCTGAGATGATACCCCAGAGACACAACCACCCGCACCATCATTCTACCTGGAACCCGTATACGCTTCCACTCGAGACAACCTCAGATCGCAACGTCACACAAGATCTCGGTGTGTGCTGCTCGCGTATCAACCCGTGTCATCACGCCAGCCAGGTCAAGGTGTGTGTGTGGGGTTCAGGGCGACCGCAGTCTCGGGGGCAGTCACAGCATTAATATTCCTTGTGCACGCACGACGTTACGTGGTGATCGTCCCATTTTGTTTTGTTACGACAAGAGATGCTCCATCCAGTATGCGCGAAACTAAGACCTGCTCCCTGCGGCTCACTGTAATAACATGATGAAGTGACAGGTCCCCAATTAATACCAGCAGCCCCGTTGACACTGCACAGCAAAAGTTCCAAAAAAGGCCCAAGAAAGTAGTGGGTTAGACCAGCGTCCCCTAAAGCTTCCTATCCGCTGCCCCCTGACCCATCGTCTTACTGCCCAGCCCGGGCCTGCCCGGCAGAGGCTTTCGCTACAGCCTCAGATTCTTCTCAGTCAGAGTCCGTCCGGAATTGATATCGCTCCAGCGGTTGACTCTCCCGGCCGCATCCGATGGGTTGGCAGTCGCGGGGGGACCCAAGGGCACATCTTCCATCGGTGTCTCGAGGATGCCGAACCCAGCACCGTTTCCACGGCTCGGGTCGAAGGCACCGGCATAATCTCCTGGACGAGCTGCCCTCCTCCAAGGTTGTTCGTTCGGGTGGTCGTCTCTTTGTGACAAGGCGAGCGAGGGCCTCACCCCTTCGCTACCGTAGAAGGAGACGGAGTATACCAGCGACGCCTTATTCTCAGCGTTAGGCCTTGGAGAAGGAGCCGATGGACCATCTAGGTTCAGGTTGATATCCTCAAAGCCATCATCTCTGTTTTGCTGTCCGTCGCTCGTCGGCCCCTTCTCCCCTGCAGGTCCCAAGTTCCCTCCGGGCTTCAAGTCACCTTGCAGAGTCTTCCATCTCTCCCCAACCGTCCTGCCCTCCTCCTCATCATGGAACATAAATGTCATACCTCCCAGGAGTGACAACACCACCACGACCGTGAGGAAGTAAGCACCGGCGCCATCCGCCCTTGATATCGGCCTTAACAACTCGAGCGTGGAAAGGGTGTCCATCTGGTTAGCACCAGGCTGTCCCAAGCCCGAATTTCCAGGGCTCGTGCCACCTGATGAGTTCGTCACAGGTGCTCCCGTGTTCTGGATCATGGTCCCCAGGACAATCTCCATCGCGGCCATCTGCTGTCCCACGCCCGTGGTCCCGTCCCACTTCCCGCTGTTGTTGGCCCACCGGAGCCCGCACATTCGGCCGTTACCTCCGCCAGTACACTGGGCGGCTGCAGCCCCAGCTGATGCCTCCAGCAACGGTTTGATAGTACTGTAAGTCCATGGCGCCCACTTGGTCGTCGCAGCCATCCAGCGGGCCAGGTACGCCTTGAAGCTCTGCTCGTCGTTGTCGCAGAGCTGAACGCCCTCGCAGGCCACCTCAGTCATGATATCGTAGTCTTGGCCGATGAAGAAGACCTTCAGCCCAGTCACCAAACCGTTGACCCTCGAACGCCAGAGCTCCCCCGAGACCGGGTCGGTGCCAGCCGTATAGTTGTACATGGCCGCGGCGCCGTGCAGGAACGCTCCCGCGTTATATGTCCACTGGTACGGTACGACCTCGGTACAGTTGGTCTGAACCGCTGCGCCGTCGTAGATGTAGTACGAGTCTTCATGCAGGAACTTGACGTCGACCATCCACTCCCAGATGCGGTTGGCCCACACGGCGTAGGTGTGATTGCCCGTGTACAGGGCCAGGCGGCTTGCCATGTTGAAGAAGCAGGCCTGGGAGATGCTGTTCTTGTACAGGTAGCCGTTGTTCCACACAAAGATCTGCCACCGCAGCCCGCCGCCGCACTGGGCGGTGTTCCACCGCGCGGCTTGGGAGTTGAACACATTCTGTGCCAGAGCCAGCCACTGGGGGCTGGAGGCTGGCGGGTTGGGGAAGTTGTACTCGGCAGCGGAGAGGGCGGCCATACCCCAGAATCCCTCACATAATTAGCAGCGTGACGAGGGAGGAGAATTGGAGATCATGGGGGAGGGTCTCACTTGGTCATCGTTGCCCTCGGTCATCGTCTGATTCGGCGGCATGTAATCATCGTCGGGACCAACCTGGAAAAGCAGGCCTTGCTGGGTGATCTGGTTCCACCTGGTGTCGCCGGTGTAATACCAGTAGTCGATAAGTGCACCCATGAGAGCTCCGCCCTCCCACCCTGTGTCCAAGCCTGTCAGCCGTCAAACCGCACGGCTGGGTGGTTCTTGACTGGCTCACAATAGTACGGTTTTGGAAGCAGGCCTGGAGTTTGGCCCGGCTCATTGCCAGTGTAGAAGGACATCATATCCTCAGCCATGCTTGATGCAACGGACGTGATTGATGCTTTCCGCGGAAATTTCAGCCGGATTAAGACCAAAAGGTTTTGAACAGGTCATAGCTCACCTTGAGAAGTCAGATCCAAGTTGTAGTAGCCTTCGGCTGGCCACACCGCCAAGAGTAGAGGGGTCGTGGTGAGCGGGATCCGTTGAAGTGTTCCATGACGGTTTGTCTGAAGTAGAAATGCCAAGATTAAAAGAAGTGACAATAGTCTGATGGGATCTATGATGTCTGGGAACATCGCAGCAAGCGAGTAGAGTGATAGCAAGGAGACCGAGAGGGAGGAGATCATTGAAGAGCGACAAGGAAGGTTCGCAAAGCTCAATCAAATCGGGACCCAAAGCCCAATCAACCAAAGAACGAGAGTTAGCAACGAAGCAATGGCAGAGCAGCAGATTGAACAAGGAACGGAGCCAAAACACCAAAGCTGACGATTGTGATGGTGATGATGATGGACGGAGTTGACGGCAAAATGGTGGAAATTGCCGTAAAGGTAGTACCGCTGCTGATAAAGGAAGTCACCTCCATACTGAGCTCCTACCTGGGAGCCTCGATGCAGTACTGGGGAAGTACTTGCTTGGATTGACTGCGACCTGCCGTGGATCAGGAAGGAACCTTGGAGTGGATGAGGCAGCTTGGCACCTGAGCGGGTACGTCTGTGGAAGAACACACTCGAAGGCGGAAGCTCGAAGACCATGTCGTGAGATGAGGTTGAAACCACGTATGAAAATGCTCATGAAAATTTTGAAATCAAATCCAAAGAATCACAGACCCATTTGAGACGTCATGTGTGAGATTAACCAAGTGAAAGGCTCAATCCATAATATGAGAGCTAATTCGTCATTCAAGGTCGGCAATCTTGCATCATTCGCCATAACAGTGATAATGAAACAAATGCTAGAATTCAGTGGAGCCCAAGAGGTTCCATTCCGTCGATCCTCTTCCACCTCTTTGGTCAAGCAGGAAATGCTCCTTTGACAGTAGATACTATCTACTTACAAATATGAGGTCCATGACAAGTACAATTACTGGCCACACAATATGCTCCAATCACCCCCTATTGTTCCCTAAAATCATAACACGTATGAAGAATTATGAGCCTAGATCTTTGGCAGCTTGAAACCACCCGGTACCTGCTTCTGGAAAACCTCACCCGGGTCGTACCTCTTTGCTGTAGCCCATAGCTCCTCTAGTGTACCAGCAGAGCGGCGCTCCAGTGGATTTTGCCAGCTGTCAGCATAAGTCCCCTGAAGGTAACTCCTATGCACGCCCAAGCTCTTCGCCTTCTTATCAGCGTCTTCAACAAACTTCTGCACAGTTTCCTCGACCAGATCGTCACTGTCCCTCTCTTCATCGTCAGTCGCCACCGCCAGATGCACATAGACCAGGTTCCCCTGGGTCTGGATAGGCCCGAGCGAGTCCACGGCGCGGTGCCGCTCAGACATGACGGCCGGGATGGGCTGGTAGGCCATGCTGACGGTGAAGCCGGCGAGGTCCAGTAGGCGGTCGACGTTAAACGCCTTGTCCGCCAGCTGGTAGAGCGCCTCCATCATCTCGGCCGACGGCGCGAAGCTGATGGTGGCGAAGAGCCAGCGCTTCGGGTACGTGGCCAGGGCCGCGTACTCGCGGGTGAAGGCGGTGACGTTGTCGACGCGGATGGTGTTGGAGGGCCCGCCCGGGAACAATGCTTTCTGCTGGATGTCGAGGAACGGCTTTAACGCAGCCGGCTCCGACGTTGGAGGATCGCTCTTGGTGTACTGGAGGCTGCTGCCGATGAACCAGCTGCGGGTCGCGTTGCTCAGGACCAGGTTGTTGATGTAGTGGGCGTATGGGTCATATGGGTGGGCCGAGGCGAACTTGGTGTGGGCTTCAAAGTGCTGCTTTCTGGTGGAGATATCGTGGAATGTCTGCCCGCCCCAGAAAGGGCTTTGTGGGAATGTTTTCAGCGTGATGGATGTAACCACACCGAAGTTGTTGCCTCCGCCACGAAGCGCCTTCCAAAGATCTTGATTCTTGTCCGCGTTGGCGTCTACAATATCGCCGTTGGCCAGCACAACTTGGAAGCTCTCTGCCACGTCGCAAATGAAGCCGTACCGCGTCGAGAAGAAGGAGGTGCCGCAGGCGAGAACGGCGCCTCCAACTCCCACACCTGCAACCCGAGCCCCAAGGGTACTGAGGTTGTATGGGTCCAGTTGCTCAGTCACTTGATCCCATGTCTGCCCAGGACTGACAACTATGGACTTGTGATCGGGCGACAGCCCTGCGGCCGGCAGATGCCCTAGATCCAGCACGATTCCATCATCCAGGCTCGCTGCGCCCGGGAAAGTTGTGTGTCCTCCTCCACGAATAGCGAACTTGCACTGCTCGCCCCACTCGACGAATCCGCGAGTGAGTGTCTGCACTGCGGCGGAGACTTGCTCCGCCGATTTAGGAAGAGCGATGCAAGTGGGATGCAGATCAGCATTTTTGAGGCTGAAATATGATCCCGAAGACTCCTTGTAGGCAGGATTACTTGGAAACACCACTATCTTGTCGCCCAGCACCTTTTCTAGTGCCTCACACTGTCACAATGTGTCAGCGGCTTTGTTATTTTGCTGTAAACAATCACCGTCCACACAAAGACGAGCAACAGGGGTTACTTACACACGAGCTTGATGATTGTACAGCCGCTTGAAAGTGCAATATGCTTGAAATTTCCTGTATGGCAGGGAAGCTTAAGGGTTTCTGCTGAGCATCACTGTAGCCGCCGAGCGTGGCCAAGCTGAGTAGCCAGTCTGGACTGAAGAGGAGCATTGTTGAAGGGCCCACGTGACTGTACCTAAACGAATTGCAGTCTTGCGAGAAAGTCTCTCTGAAGCAATGCAGGGGTCTGGAATCAAAAGTCTGCTGTCTTCGTTTAAGTTGCTGTGCCGGCAATTTTGTGGTTGCCGAGCCCTCTCCGTCAGTCCCCGAGGCACTCGGGGAACGCCACTGTGGACAATGCAATGCAAACCAAGGGGGCGGCATCACCGAAACAATCCGTGTGGGATGGATTCGTAATTAACTTACATCGCATTGGCCAAGAGATCTCTAATGTTATGTTCTTCGGACAATGCATGGCTGGTTGTTTCACATTGATTAGCATTTCGCTATTCACGAGTGGGCTATAACGTCAACACGTTCACAAGATCCTGCGCCGGCTTCGCGTTCAGCACTCCAACTTAATGCATTGACACTAACATAGGCTTCGATCCTGAATATCAAGATGATTCAAAAAGTTGCTCTAGCTGGAGTGAGTATAAGAATGAGTTGACCCATGGAGCGCACGAGTGAGCTCAGTAGTGAGGCAAGTCTAACCGACTGAATATCACAGAAAGGATACGTCGGTGGCAAGATCTACGATGCATTGGTCAACGCCGGATTTGAAGTCACTGTTTTTACTCGTGCCTCCGGGGCCGCCGCCACCGACCAAGAGAACGGCAACCCCCGGACCAGAGCCGTTGACTACTCCTCGACCGAGAGCCTCGTCGAGGCTCTCTTGGGTCAGGATGCCGTCGTCTCTGCGCTCGCGCCGGCGGCGTGGGAGCACCACTTCAAGCTACTGGATGCTGCCATCGACGCCAAGGTCAAGCACTTCATCCCTAGCGACTACACCTCTCTGTCAACCTTCCCCGAGGTAGCCGACCTCCCCTACTGGAAGGACCTGGCCACGGTCGAGCAGTATCTGAGGGACAAGGCCGGCAGCGCCGGCTTGAAGTGGACCGTTCTGGCTACGGGGCCGCTGCTGGACTGTGTCTTGAATGGGTACTACATGTACAACTTTGGAGAGCAGACGGCTCTCGTGACAAGCGACGGGGACCTTGAGGTTAGCATGACGACGGGGCCATACCTGGGCAAGGCGGTAGCAATGGTCTTGAGCAGGTCGGATGAGCTCGAAAGCGGGCCTATCTATATTCATGAAGCCGTCACGACCCAAAATGAGCTTTTGAAGATGGCGGAGAAGCTTTCCGGCAAGGAATGGCCGGTGCAGCACGTGGAGGCAGACGACACATTGCAGAAAGGCCTGGGCATGGTCAAGGCCTCGCAGGATGGAAAGCCAAACATGTTTTCTTGGTTCCTGATTATACAGGGCACCATATTTAGTGGCAAGTACAAGGTCGCATGGGACGGGTCGGGTAACAAGTTGTTGGATCTTCCTACAATGTCAAAGGAAAAGCTCGAGGGCCTCGTAGAGACTAGGGTGAAAGGTCATGTTCTCTACGGGGGTCTGCCGTGGAATTCTGCACCCAAGCCGAGGGCTAAGTAGAAAGGATTTAGCGAAAATGATTTCACCCATTGCGAGCTCGAAAATGTTCTGCTGCGAGAACCAATCCGACTGCCGATACAAGAGATTTAGTAGTAGTGACCAGACTTCAACGCCAATTTGATTCACTTAAACTATTGTCGTTGGAGGCAGAAACCCATTCCACTCGCGATACTCAATTGGAACCTCAGGGAATGCATCCACGCCATCCATAATAACTACGCCCATGCCCCCAGCCAGATGCGTTTGAACGTGACAGTGGACAAGCCATGCCCCAGGCACTTCCACCTTGTAACGGATGACTGTCCACACAGCGGGTGATTCACCAACAATGTCCGGTGTGGTAAAAGTATCCTGGTAGGACGGGTTCTCCAGATTGAATGACCCAGGCGGCAGATGGCGCGCCGCCTCATTCACTGAACTCCAGGGGAACCTCCCAAGCCCCGAGCCGAGGTAGAAGATTTTGTTCCCGTGCTTGTGGACAGGGTGGCTTTGCGCAAAGGGCCCCTCGGTTTCCAAAATGATGTCAATCCACTCACCAAGCTTCGTCTGGATGATCAGCTCGCCGTCTGGGAAATCCGAGGGCTGTCGGAACAGAAGCGGGGGATCTGTCTCCTCCGCCGTCATGTTGTAGACGTCGTGTCCAGATAGGCTCCACTCGTAGGCTCCGTAAGGACGGCCCGGCTTCCTGAGAAGTAGCTTGAAGGTGCGATCAGGAATGCTCGCAGGTTTTTGGGCCGGATACGGATGACTTTCCTCGGGCTTGAATGAGTGGATGCTCTCGGTGAGAGGCTGGCCAGCGTAATTCATTTTTGACTTTGGGTAGCGGGGTGGTGCCGTGGCGCCTGCGTATGTCATTTCAGCAAAGCCACCCAGGATCTGGTTCAGAAGGTCGTTGGCGGCGCGCAAGGTATATCGAGCCGGCTCCTGATCGAGCTTGACCAATACGGAAATGCGATTGCCGTTGCCGAGGTATACACGGTCTGTGACTATAGGATGTATGTATTGTCCGTCCACAGCAAAGACGTGTAGGTCGTGGTTGTCGATAGATATCTGCAAAGGGTACAGCCCGCCGACGTTCATGAATGTGAGAGCTGCCCAATCGGATTCAGGGTTGACATTGAAGGTGTAGTTCGCAGCGTCCTTGGGACTAGCACTGCATCCTTTCACTGAGTTGAATGGTAGTTTTGAAAGGTCCACGTCGAAATCTCCCTGCAATCCCGAGATGGGCGGTACACAGCCCTTCGGCGTCATATGATCCTCTCCAAGATCCTTCAACATCTGCAAGATGATAGGGTTGGTCATCTGGTCGAGTAAATCTTGGTCAAGGCAGTATTGCGATCCCATCCCGTTGATGATGATGGAATCAGTGCAGGCGAGATCGAAGTTGGCGGCTGCTTCGATGTGATAGAACTCGTCGAATTTGTACTGACTCCAGTCGGAAATCAGCAGTGGTTGCATGTTTGATTCTGCTGAAACCATCGCTTGTTGTTCCGCCTCGTCTTCAGATATGAGATGGAATGGGGTCCCAGACCCCAGCGACTGGCCCACGATAATTGCTCCATAGAGACCGTCCATGAGCTGGCCCTTTGAGTGTGCGTGGTAGAAATAAGCCCCAGATTCCGCAGCGACCCATTTGTATGAGTATGAGGCGCCAGGTCGTATAGGGACTTGTGTCAATCCTGGGACTCCATCGCTCCAAGGCGTTCCCCGCTGGTCGATCCCGTGGAAGTGCATTGTTGTGTCCTCCGACAGATAGTTATGGACCAAGAATTCCACCTCATCTCCCCGGCTGAGGCGTAGAGTCGGACCGACGAAGCTTCCATTTACTAAGATAGCTTCCCTCGCACCGGTGCCGAGAACATCTACCAATCCGCTGCTGATATCGACCTCAAATCGGACTGGCTCACGCCTTCTATGTGATTGTGTCTCGTGTGAACCGACTGGGTTCAGTAAAGGAAATAGTGACTGGCAGTTGGCTGGAACCAGTCCGCAAAATAAGCGGAACATAATGCTTAGAGCATGCATGTTCGATACTACTTGATACTGAAAGTATCACCAAATCGATATAATGTGGGATGGACCTCGATTAAACTTCAGTGTCCTGCCAAGTGGCAAACGAGTTTTAATATCTGTTCATCTGACACGCATTCCCTTATAACGGCGCGCATTAGCCACTAGTGATGTTTGGATGGCCCCGTGGGATTGGTCGGCCTCTGCAAAGCTCGGGTTGCATTTGCCGCTGTTGGATAATATGATCAGGACGATACTCTGACTGTGCCCCCCAAGCAGCACGGGTTGCATTATAACTCCCCATTCGAGAAGGAAATTGGAAAGAACTGTATTTATGGTACTTTAAGCTCTACAGAAAACCTGATTTACCTTCGCAATGGTTGGATCACTCCGGTTGGCCCTTTACGCCGCCATCAACATCTCGACTGCCCTACAATTGACTTCGGCAACCTCCTTAGGACACATATTGCGACGCCATGGATCTCTTTCGTTGCTGCACGAAGTTCTTGTCAAACTCGACCTTCTGTCCGGATACGAGCAAGCCCACGATGTTACTTTCCTGGCTATGAATAATGAAGCCATAACATACCTCGCCGACTGGGGTCTAAACTTGACACAAATCGACCCGGACATCGCTCGCGTTATCCTCAATTATCACTTCGTGAAGGGTATTCATCTTTCAGAAGAGCTTATCCATCAGGGCCGCGAACACCAAATTGCACATTCCATCCTACGGCCTCCAGTCTTTACAAATGTTAGCGACGGACCAGCAGTCAAGCTTATGTCACGCGGACCGCACGATGCCACCAAGCCTGTCGCTCTCATAGCACATTCCGGGCTACAGAGTATCTCCAATGTTGTCGACCTCGACCTTCGCTATGATTCAGGCGTTGTGCATGTCATCGACAGGAATTTGGTTCTTCCACATAACATATCCGAGACGACCAACCAGGTCAACAAGCTCCACAATTTCTGGCGTCTGATCAACGAATCCCAATCCCGGGAATTACTCGAAGAGCTTGCCGACACAACGATCTTTCTACCTAATGATGCCGCGGTGCAGAAAGTACTACCGGCACTGGACTCACTGACGCCTAAGCAGTTAGCTGCCGTCATTGCGAACCATGTCGTACCAAACCATGTCTTGTACCACACACAATTTACTTCGCGCGCCAGAAGGTACTCCACATTGAGCGGGAAGACAATCAGCGTCACTCGAAAATCTGCAGATAATCTTATGGTGGACAAAGCTAATATTCTGGAAGAAGACATTCTGATCTATGGCGGAGTTGCGCATGTGATAGACAAGGTGTTGTTCCCTGAGCAAGGTAGGTCGCTGGAGCCACGTGAAACCAAGCACGTGGTATGGCTAATTCTACACGGCAGACTCGTCGAAATATCCTCCTTTGCTTGAACAGCTCAACTTTTACGTCTACTCTAAGGCTAAAGCTCACTTCGGCTTGGTAGCCGCCGTGTGTGCCATTGGCCTTGCCACGCTGAAGGTTCGGCAGTGGTCCTTGCAAAAATCGCAGAAGTTGAGTATGCGAGGCCACATCAAGGGTTATTTTGGTGCGTGAGCGTGTTGGGGCCTTGGCCTTGGCTCGGTGAACTGCCGGGGAAGGGTTGCACTCCAGGGCTGTTTGGCGGGAGTTCGGGTCTTGGGTGCCCAGGTGATCCCCGAAGACAGTTTGAGCAGCATTCAGATGCCTAGATGGTTTATGGCAAAACGAAATTGTCGGTGAATCCTATACGAGATTCAGGATTCGCGAAGAATTTGATCCCGAAAGTCGATATGGTCCCTAGGTAGCTAGCGTATCCTCACTCTGGATAGTGGATGGCAAGACCGCATTGTTGAATTCGATCTCAAGATCTGCAGTTCCCGGATCCCGTGCCTCCCCCCCCCAGACGCATCTCAGGCTGTTTGCCTCGGCATGATGGGAAGTTTAGAGGCTTGCCTCTTTAGAAGGAGGTCCTATCTGTGTTATTAGGCTGTGTCGTAGAGTTCTACCTCTGCCGAAGCTCTCACACGAGGATCTATTTACACACGAAGCCAAATCTCCCGCAACTGCCAAACAAAATGGCGACCACCGCTCAGCTGGACGCTTCGAAAAGCGCCACGACAGTCATATCTGTGGAATCAGAAACCCCGGATATGGATGACATCGTTACGTTATTACAGAGAGACGAGTTCCTCATTGAATGGCAGGGTCCGGACGATAAGGGCAATTCGCAAAATTTGCCCATCTGGCGGAAATGGCTCATCACTATGACCTTGGCATTGCTGGTATTGACCACAACATTTTCATCTGCTGTATTCAGCGTTGCAGCGAATGCAATCTCACAAGAGTACGGGGTGGCTATCGAGACCGCGGTCTTTGGTGGTACATCGCTCTTCATGCTGGGGTTTGCAGTTGGCCCCATTATATTTGGGTAAGTGGATGCTGTGTAGAACGACAAGAAGACACCAGTACTCTGGAAGCTTACAGTGTTTTCAAGGCCACTTTCTGAGCGATACGGCAGAGTAAGACCACTTTTGGGGGCTTACGGACTTTTTGGGCTATTTCAGGCTTTCGCAGCCGGCTTACAGTCGCTCAGCCTCGTCTTTCTCTGTCGGTTTCTCCAAGGAGTCTTCGGCGCGGCGCCGTCGGCGATCCTCAGTGGAACCCTGGCCGACATCTGGACTCCGAAGCAGCGTGGTTTCGCCATGCCTTGCACCGGGACGTTTCTAATGATTGGCCCCATCTTGGGACCCATAATTGGCTCAGTCATTGTTCATTCCTTAGGTTGGCGCTGGATATTCAACATAACCGCGCTGGTGACTTTCTCAATCACTTTGGTGCTCATCCCGGTTGCGACGGAGACGTACGCCCCGGTCCTCCTGGCCAGAAGAGCGAGCCACATGCGGCTTTTGACTCGAAATTGGGCCTTACGAGCAAAATCAGAAGAGACAGCCAGCAACCTAGGCAATATCGTGGAAACATGCTTGGCTCGACCAGCCAAGATGCTCGTGCTTGAGCCTATCCTGTTGTCGCTGTCAACATACATTTCCGTGGTCTTTGGTAGGTGCTCTCCAATGAGACTGTCGACACAGAATATTTTCCAACAGTTCGGCTGACCACCCTCTTGTCAGGACTGATGTACATTTTCTTCCTTGCCTACCCCATGTCTTTTATCCGCGAGCGCAACTGGGAGCCCACAATGGCCGGGCTCCCGCTACTCTCCATCCTGACTGGCACGATCCTCGGCGGTGCACTCATCATCTTCACGACCAACACACGCCTTTCACCGGACCCGAGCGCCGGCCGTCCTAGAGAGAACAGACTAATACTCATGATGCTCGGTGCCATCCTTTTGCCCGTGGGAATGTTTTGCTTCGCTGCAACAAGCTCCCCGTCTACAAGCCCATGGCCGCAAATAGTTGCAGGTGTTCCCATCGGTGCAGGAATCATTCTCATAAACATGCAAGGATTGAATTTCATCGTTGACTGCTATGGAATCAACTCAAACTCGGCAGTTGCTGCAAACACATTCATGCGCTCGTTGTTCGCATCGGGATTCCCTGTGTTTGCGTGAGTTTTTCCCAAAGCTATTCTCTTAGTATCCCCTGAGAGACCCATAGTCAGCTAATCTGTTGCGCCTCAACGTGATAGGACGCCCATGTACGATTCGATAGGAGTAGCCCGGGCTACGTCGTATTTGGCGATGTTTGGTGTGGTTCTGGTGCCAATTCCATTCCTGCTTTATCGGTATGGCGAGAGTATCCGAGCCCGTAGCAGATGGGCTCCTTCTTAGCTGCCATTTTTTCCATGACTACAATGGCTGTATCAAGACCGGTGCTGATAATTGAGCTGCCACTCAGACAGAAATTTACCCTAGCGTATAGGGGTGCTCAAGCGGCCAAGATGATGATCATTGGCTGGAAAGCATTTGTTTTCAGACATAATATAGTAGTTAGACTGCATTCAAGTACACGCATGGGGTGATTAAAGTTTCTTTGCATGCTTCTGATTGCCGAGTTGAAGTTTAAAATTCTAGACAAGCTTGGAGAAAACCTGGCCACACGTTTGCTGGCGAAACCACAATCCACCTCAATATAGCTTGATGTCTGCTAAGAGATATCGCAACGGTTTCCTCTACATTTGGGCTCTGTTCCTGTCAATTGCTCCAGATAGCAGGGGTGCTATAAACGTTGGACTGGAAAATCTTGAAGCAACTTTGTTGGCTAAGTACCCTTGGCCCATGAGTTCAGAATAGCATCTACTGAAAATAAGTCGAATTAAAGTAGTGGAGTAAACAGATGGCTTGCTGATACGCCGTCTACATTTCAACGATGGGCCGATGTAGGGTCAAACAATGAGATCTTATGGAACAGAGGATAGGAGCCAATCCGAGAAAACATAGAGTCAACTATGTAGTCCGTGATCCCCCA
This sequence comes from Diaporthe longicolla, assembly GCA_000800745.1. Lineage (NCBI taxonomy): Eukaryota > Fungi > Ascomycota > Sordariomycetes > Diaporthales > Diaporthaceae > Diaporthe > Diaporthe longicolla. The sequence continues at coordinate 221,628 of JUJX01000047.1, forward strand.
TAATGACTACGGCTTTCTGTTGGACTAAGACAATCTAAGCTTCGAGACCAACCATCTTCATGGAATCGGCCCAAAGTTTCTCTTCGCCCTCCTTGTCAAATGCCCAAGACTTGAACCCGTCTCCTGCCCACACCACGTCGTCAGGAACAGGGTGGCTGACGCCACAGTTCTCCATGTAGAATCCGCCAAGTCCATCGTAGTCTTTCCCCACAGCTGCGATGACATTCGTAGCTGCGCCTTGTCCCACGGTCATCCATTTCTTCTGGATATGCGGCATCTGGATCATCTTTTCCAGATACTCTCTAGTCTTTGGTTCGACGGTCGCCATGAGTCCACTCGTGAAACCACCGGGGTGGAGACTGATGGCGTGCACGCCCTTGTCCCCGTATAGACGCTCAATTTCGTTGCAAAGCCAGATCTTAGCTGCATGAGTATGCCCGTAAGTCTGCCCGGCGTCTGGATAGCCTCGGCTCTGAGGGTTGTGGGAATCGTAGTTATTCTCGGGCAGGACGGTTGAGGCCGTATGTGCAGTGCTGGATGTAGCGATAACGCGTACATTGACATTGTGGATGGACGCGGTTTCCAGGAGCAGGTCCTTCACCAGATTGAAAAGATAGAAGTGCGAGAGGTAGTTGATGGCGAACTGCGACTCAAATCCATCCTCAGTGAAGGCTCGAGGAACCGCACCGACACCTGTGACAAAACAAAAGAGGTTTGTTAGTTACTGCGCCAGGTCGAGACTGGTGCGGCCGGCATCGAATCTGACGAGACTACACCATGGAAACGAAAGGCGAGGAACTGACCTCCGTTGAGCATCAGAACGTCCAGTCTGTGAGCCCTGCTAAGGAAGTCCTCGGCAGCTTTCTTGACGCTGTTCAAACTGCCCAATTCAATCTGTACAACCTCCAATTTGTAAGTGGGGTCCTCGCCCAACAGCTGCTTCTTGACATTCTGCCCCTTGGCAACATCTCGGGTGGTGTAAAAAACCGTCATGCCGGTCTTGGCCAAAGCACGGACGATTTCAAGCCCTATCCCACTGGTGCCGCCGGTGACCAGAGCCACCTTGTCAGTTAGCTTGCCAATAAGTCCTTCATCCTCGATGATGTCAAGAGCGGCTGGTCGAGCATCGCCTTCGCCCTTAGGGTCAGCATACGCAGCTGCGTAGCGGTTGTTGACTTCGGGAAGATTCGGGGAGTAAGGCATGGTGTGGTTTGATGAATGTCAGGAGCAATTCAAGTTCCAAAGGGATGTATTCCTCGCTCTTCTATGATAATGATGCAGTAAAATTCTGAGAGAGCCGTATCGTGATTCTTGGCACAAATCCCCCATCACGGGGGCCCGACTCTATCGGCAACTCCGCCAAGTAAAAGCGACTATATCAATGGCTTCACTATCAGGAAAGCTGCTCAAGTTTCCGAATTATTGATATCGGTAAAACAAGGAGCTCGTGCGTGTAAATAACGGGACTATTACGCCCGGCGTTCTATAGCTCCCCGGGAACCAAATAGACGGACGGAGTTTGATTTCCTCGGCGATAGATTCAATTTCGGGGACATAAAGTTTTGATTGGACGCGGACAATATTCCACATGACCGAGCTACGATTATTGGATATTGGCTCGCAAGACAGATTCGAGAAAGCTTGCCTCCCGGGGTTGTGTGCGTTTCCACGGGACGTACATAAGGATACCAGTTTCCGTGAACGAGGATCGTTGGAGCAACAAAACATCCAACCAACGCTACCAATCACGATCAACAGAAGACTCCAAACCGAGCCTAACGCTGCAGGTTTTAGAACACAAACATGCCTCACTCAACCGAAGATCGTGGCCCCTCAGTCGAGGCATTTGTGAATTACCATAAGCCGCCGCCGGAAGGCGAGGTGTTCCCTGTCCAATATGTGACAACGGTCGGGTTTCAACGGCAGAAATACGACAGACAGCTGGTAACAGTGACAGATATTCGTCAATGCGATGAAACATTCAGCCTCGATAAACAGGGCTTTGAAGTTGTACAGAGCACGATCCAAGAGAAGACATGGGATGGCGACTACAGATTCGGACTCCCTCCGCAGTTGAACAAAGATGTGCAGGAAATGGTCATGAGGCAGTGAGTACGATCTGACAAGGGGTAATGCTTTGGTAATGCCCGAACCATTATTCTGCCTCAAGCTGACCGGTAACTTTGGCAGTTCGGGCGCAAGTTATGTGCACCCTTTCGCTCCCCACGTCATACGGAGTGACCCCATCCAAAAGGTCCTAGACATTCCGAAGGATATCTCAGATAAAGAGAGCCTGGGAATGACCCCACCGGCTACTTTTATCCACGTCGGTAAGGAGCTCTTCACCGACATCTTTGGGAGTACAATATTAAATCAAATGATACCAGACCAGTCCTACGATGGGGCCGAAGTCGTGCTCAACAGACTGCCAGAGGCGGATAAGCTCCGACCTCTCACTAGGTCGAGATGGGGCATCATCAACGTGTGGCAGCCTCTGAAAGCAGTCAACCGTGAGCCCTTGGCCATGTGCGATGCACGAAGCGTGGAGGAACACGAGCTCCGGCCAGTCACGACCCGGATTGTTATCGGCCAGCCTCCCAACACCATCAACAAGGACAATGAGCAATGGCATTTGACCTCTAGTCCACAGAATAGGTGGTACTACGCTAGTGGCATGACATCGGATGAGGCGCTGTTGATCAAGAACTTCGATTCGAAGCTCGATGGGCGTGCGAGGCGAGTGCCGCACACCGCGATCCAAACACGGTATGATGAGGGCCCACCGCGGCAAAGCATTGAGATCAGATGCTTAGTCTTTTGGGAGAATGAAGAGAAAGAGTAGCCGAGAAGAGTGTAGAATGATGTTTCCGTGATATTGACGTTCAGTTGTCGAGATTGTGTAATTGATGCACTGGATTTATCAGGCAGATGCTGATTTGCCAAGGACGTTGGGGAAAACATGCTCTTGAGTCCATCCATCAGATGAGGAACTTTTCATGAAATGCGAAATATCAACAGGTCTCTTCAAGAAGTTGCTTGAACTTGCACCCGACTATGGTCCAAGAGGTCTAGATATCCTCACATGTGCAGCTGATCGTGATGCAAGCTTTGTTGGGCACTACGCGCAGACACCATCTAGAATCATAGTGCAATGTCGACCAGTTGACCTGAAAACCGCAGGTGAATGTGAAAAGAAGATGATGTCGATCACACCATGCTCTTCCTGCAGTGCTAAGTGGACGAGCAGTCCTAGCTTGTGGGGTGACAGCAGATCCACGGGTGGCTATCAGTATTCCAAGGTTTTTAGGTCAGATTGCAGTATCTGATCAAGCGCACCGGCAAATCGTTGTACAGCGCACCAGTTGTAGTCTTGCGAACGGCGAACCGCAACCTTATTAATGCCCGGACACATCGGACTTCGCACATCCGACGTTCTCCGAAAGGCCAAGCCCATCACCAACACACAGTCACATCTGCGGCATGACGGTGGGAGGGCGCTGTTCGCAGATTTGCGTCAGCCGCGCAGAAGAGAAGATAATATACAAATAGGGAGCAGGTATATGAATTCAAGCTACGGGTGGAATTTGGAAAGTTGGAACCCCAGAATTACGAATGTAAACAGCACAATAGCACCATGGCTGGGCCGTCAGAGAGTTCGCCGAGATCAACGCGGTTGTTCTCGTACAATATTTATGTGTACAAGAAACCAGACATGGACGAGGCTAGTCATCACGACCATATACAAAAGGTCAATACTCCGATCATTAAGGCACTGCTTGAGAAATACGGTGCCGTGGCGTACACCGTGGTATGGCTCCCATTCGCCTGGCTGAGAATCTGCTTGAGGAAGTCTGAGCACAGAACTGACATTCCGTTCAAGACCCACAACGATGCCAGTGCAAGGGCAGACTTCGATCGACTCTTTCCCGAGGCCCCTGCAGGAATGCTTGTAAGTGATGTGTTCCCAGAAACTAGCCTATGGTAGCCTTGTAGCTCAGATCAACTGATGTCTCATTGTTCGCTGCGTTGATCTGACCGAGACTCATCGAGCAGTTGGATTACGATACTGTCATTTCAATGATTACGCCCAATATTGAGTGCATCGAGAAAATGCGCCAGGACCCAGACTTTCTGATCAAATTTATCCCGGATCACTTTAACTTCGCGGATATGACCCAAAGCCGGTGAGTTTCCTCGCGTATTCGTGCATCCAATTTTCTGCTACGATCCTGACGATGCTGTGTGAAATAGCTGCATTGTTGGTTGGGCAGAATACTACAACTTCAAATAGCGTGATCAAAGCAGCTCAGTTCAATTCTGTAAAACTTTTGAAAAGCAGCTCTGTCCTGGAAAACATCATTTGTTGTGCTTTACTATGGTTTTTGCAGTGCATGAATCGAGCGTGTTCTGGCAGCCCGGAGATTGATGAATGAGTCGGCCGAACTTAGTAGTTAGATGTTTACCCCGTATCTACATTTAGCAAATGTCGCCCCAATTGAGTGTAGAAACCAGATATCAACCTCCCCAGGCATGTTTGAAATCAAGACATCGCTTATAGTACGTAAATTGAAGAAAAGGCCAGGACAAATCTGGCCGCAGCACTAACCGAGCATTTCGATCCTATCAAGTGTCGATGGGGAGTAAGGAGACGGTACAGCATTTGAGTGATTTTCGGTACCCGGCTCGCGGAGAAGACCGCACTGCAACCTTGAATGTGCCACATCCCCTGTCGTGCCGTGGGATCTCTGATGCTGGTTACAAAACACCGATCTAAGTCATCCTATACTAACACGGCCATCCCAAACAAGACAGAGCCTTTGTATCACCTCTTAATCAAAACCAAAGTCCTTCCCTCTACATCACCATCGATCAAACTTACAGCTTGTTTCTTCGAACAACTACAGCGCAGCACCCGGTGTACTATCATTCCATTCGCGAACGCTTCAACCGGTGGCCAAATCAATCAAAGAGGACGTGCCCGGGATCTGCTACCATGGACGTCGAACAGCAGCAGCGGCATGCTGGACAGAGTACGGACGATGTAAAAGATGAAGTTGAGCCCGAATACCCGCAGGGTCTGCGCATGGCAGCTATTGTGGCATCGCTGTTCGCCTCCATATTCATCGTGGCCGTCAGCCAGACGGTCCTGGCTGCTGCAATTCCCGTAAGTAATAGTCATTGGCCGCTTTTACCATTAGAAAAACCCTCGCCGCGTTGACGTTTGCTGACATAAAGCACGCACTACACAGACAATCACGAGCAACTTCAAAACCAACGACGATGTCGCATGGTACAGCACCGGCGAGCAGATCTCCGCGGTGGCGCTGCTCCTCCCTTTCGGCCGCATGTATGCGCTATTGAATAACAAATGGGTCTACCTCTCTTCTGTGGTGGTCTACCTCGTCGGCAGTGCGATCTGCGGTGCTTCCCCCACGTCAACAGTATTCATTGTCGGACGAACGATACAGGGCGCGGGACTGGCAGGTGTCTTTGGGGGTACATTCATACTGATCGCGCGTATCACGCCTCTGAGGACAAGGAGTCTGTATGCGGGCCTATGTGGTGCTGCCTACGCTATTGCTGCTGTCGTTGGGCCCGTCATTGGTCAGTAAACGCTGACCTGAAATCATTGATGCCCCTCTGCTGGAGGAGGAGGAGTAACTGACACGTCTGCGTGTCCTAGGTGGCGCATTCACCACAAGAGTCTCGTGGAGATGGTGTTTCTACTGTGGGTCATTGTACAATCTAAGCAAGGGCCTATAGATGCCTGGCAAGGAGCTAACATGAGCAGTTAACTTACCCATCGGAGCCTTGTTCCTCGTCATAATCTTCGCATTTCTACCAAACTCCCTCGCTATGGATTCTCCAGATTTGAAGAACAAGCCCCTCCTCCAAAAGATCATGAAATTTGATCCATTTGGATCTCTGGTCTTGCTCAGCTGCTTGGTTTGCCTGGTGCTCGCACTACAATGGGGAGGGGCCCAATACGCTTGGAACAGCGGGCAGGTGATAGCTGTTCTGGTGGTCTTCGGGTGTACACTGATTCCGTGGTTGTGGCTACAGTACAAGCAGGGTGACGAAGCCACAGTGCCATTCAGTCTTGTGTCGCAACGAACTGTGGCCGCATCGACTTTGTTTCTGCTTTTCCTCAACGGTGCTTTCCGAATCTTCATTTTCTATCTGCCGATCTGGTAGGTACCTGTCTGGCCCGAAAACTGCTTCTGCTATTTTACCTGAACCCCCTTTCACGCAGCCCCTGGGAGTCGAAGCTGATTACGTGGTAGGTTCCAGTCTATCGATGGAGACAGTGCCGAAGGATCCGGCATTAAACAGCTGGCACTCTCAATTAGCACGGCCATCAGCTCAATCATTGCCGGAGGGTTGGTTGCAGCCATTGGGTGGTATAACCCTTTTTTGATCCTAGGCCCCATATATTCGACGGCCGGGGCGGCAATGCTCATTAAGATCCAACCAGGCACATCTACTGCTTACACGTATGTACCAAGCTTCGTGTCGTGGGTTACACCAGAGTGTTGAAGATTTCCCACTAACGCTAAGCCTTATCAAACAGCCTTGGAGCCCAAATTCTGGGTGGTGTGGGAGTCGGAATCGGAGCTGAGCAGGCGAATGTCGCTGTCCAGGCCGTTCTTCCGCGAGAGAAAATATCCATGGGGACGAGTCTCACGCTCTTCGCCCGACTTCTTGGCTTCGCCTTGGCAGTTCCCATCGGCCAGAATGTACTGCAACAGGCACTTTCCGACCGCCTGGGGATGGCGGTCGCTGCGCAGGTATTTGGTGGCGGAGGTGTCACTGACATACGGGGCAATCTAGAAAGAATCTTTGGCGCCGGCACACCAGAGCTACAAGACGCGCTTGAGGATGTCAACTTCGCCTTGGTACAGACTTTCTTGGTTGGGTTGGTGATGGCAGCAACGTCGTTCCCGTTTTCTCTTTTTGTGGAGTGGAAAAGTGTTAAGAAAGGATCGAAGGACGACGTAAAAGAGCAAGGCAAAGATAAAACACGGGAGGTGACAGATGAGAACATGGAGATGGATGACATGTCAAGCAAGAAGTGAGGGAGCACTTGGGACGATGCAACAAACGCACCATTCCGCGCCTTACGTAGATCAGACCCGGGTTCCCACTTGAATGGCATAGACAGAATTCAAACAATAAGAGGATATCTCACCTCCAAAGCAACTTGATGATGTACATCGTCGGAACTCCCAATCAGTCGTGCGCACGTCCAAAACCTTCAATGTTTCTCTAGATATGGTCCTCTAATCACACCATAATTCTTAGTACTGTTGTTTGATCGATCAAGCCGCATGGACCAAAAAATAGCTCCAGCAGCTCAAAAGTAGCTACGAAATATTTACGGGACCTACCTAGCAGAGACATCACGAGATAAACATACCGAGATACGACCGTGACTCTCAGAGCTCCCTCGATATCGAAGTCCAGCAAAGAAGATGCCCCTGAAATGCCTCCCATGACTGTCTCCGCCAACTTGGTATTCGAGTGCCGGTCGCCAGTGCCGCTGAAAAACATCACATCCGCTGCAGATGTGGCTGGCCACGGCCATCGTCTCGGAAGAAGGCAACCGGTGAGAGCCCCCCGCGCCTGGGCGGCTAGGGCCTGCAACAACGATACCTGCCAGGTCGGTCTAGGTGCCCACTTTGGATGGAATCTCCGTGAGGCTACCCCACACACGACTAGGAATCCTGGTACGGCGGCAAGATCCGGATAGTGTATTGACACCTCCACGCTAAGATGGTACGCCCGAAGGTGGAACCCGATGATGGACGGTATTCCCGTGTACAAGGTCTTATCCAGTTGCCGGTGCTCAGTTGCGGCTGAGCTCTCGAGACTTAACGATCGTGTTCGCTTTCGTGAAACTTCTTTTCCCGATTCAGGGATAGGATCCATGATGGCGAACTCTGCGTCTGCGAACGATTCCCGGCTTGTCGAAATTCAACCCTACAATCCATAGATCACACGGTGACATCCAAATTCTGCAGTTGAGTGATCACCAACATACCAAGAATATATGGTTGGTATGAGGCTAGCCAAGAGCTGCCTGTTGGCTCCAAATTGGCGTTCCAAGTCGTTGTAAATGCTACCATCCAATACAGCCCCAAATATGCCGGCTTCTGGCTGGGAAAATTTCCCCGTTGCAAGCGCCCGTTGAGACGCCACAGATGCAAGATCTGTTTCCTAACGAGGATGGATAACTCAGGTCGCACCGGGTAAATTATCGTGTGATTGTTCAATATTCGGTACAGTTCGCTCTGCCAAGAGTGGGGCCGGTTGTTACCCACCTGGATGAGTCAGCAGGAGGCCTAATTTTGACGACATGCCTTCAATGCCCAATGACTGGGCAAGACAGAGATCTATGACGCTTATGCATGCATGAGATCGGAAGGCTGCATGCCAAGCAGTTGGACTTCTAACATATTGCCCAGGCGGAAATTCCGAGTCCTTGTAGATTCAAGATCATTGTTGCAGTGCTTGCGCGGCTCGCTTGTTCATTGGAGTCGTGCAAAGCAAGTTGCCCATAATTTCTAAAATTTGCCTCCCGACCTGGACTTCGGGGCAAAAGCTTTCACTAGCAACTGGTGATGCTGGTGATGTTCTCAAAATCGTTCGAATAACGAGTCAGCTCAAGTAGCGTGAATTGCCAAACAGGAGACTCTTTTTTCATTTGTGCAAAATCCTACATCAAACAGATGCCAGCAGCTGCCAGTGTACATATGTATCAATCTGAAGCGCAGAACAAGCGTGTCGTACCTTGGCATTTGCTAATTGTATACTAAAGTAGTTGACATGGGAGTACTCCGTATCCCCGAGGACAACCTGGAAAACAAGAAACAAGGAGCTACTCGGAAGTATCGTCCTCCCAGAATAGGAAAAAGCGCGTCTCAAGGCTCCTCCTTGCCGGTCCAAAACAGTCGGGCGTGGTGGCAGCACAGTGTGGGGCACGTCTGGCTCTACCATCCTTCTTGGAGTCAAAGATCTTGATGAGGATCACGTCGTCCCTGGTCATGCCGTCCCGGAACCACCACTTATGCTGCTCCAGGGACTCCGGCGCCGTTACTAGCCACATGTGGTTCTCCGTGGGCGGCTTAGGCCAGTGGAACGGCACGCAGTGCATCGTGTCGTGCAGCTCATCATCCCGGACCGACCGGGCGTCGCACAGGGTCAAGGGCTCCCTGCGAATCGGCTCCAGGGGCCGCCACATGTTGACGATGGCCCAGCGGTGCTTGTCCTTGTGGTCGACCCATTCCCCGGGGGGCAGGTCGTCCTGCAGCCTCCGTATGGCGCCGTCGTAGGACTGATCGACGTGGACGTAGTGCGCGGACAGGAGGCCCCCGTCAGTCATGGCCATGTCGGGCCTCTTGGCGTCCTCTTCAGGGTCGCTACGCCAGTCCCGCTGGCGGACGAGGTGGGAAATCAGCCGCACATCAGTGTCGCTCCGGTGCTTTTAGCCGCCATGTGTCAGTTGTCTTAATTTCATGGAACGTGGTCACGGTATGTGGGGCTAGTTGGTACAGGATGTGGTCTTTGAACCTAGGGGATAGACTCACAGTTTTCTCATGAATTCCTCCGCCTCAGGGTTGTATTCTCTCACGAGCTCCTCGTCCAGGGGAATCCAAGGCATGCCCTTGTAGGAGGACGGGAAATGCTCAAATTGGAAACCAGTAGTGTCGAGGCTGAATTCCTTCTCCCTCCCACGAGCATTGTGGGTTCTGACGGTGGTGGTCTTCCACTTGCGGCGCATCAAGTGCATAGTGCCACCCCACAGCACCTCAGTGCCACCCTCGGCAGGGTCCAGGCGATAATTGAGGTCTACGTCATAGTAAGGGGCTGTATGTGGCTTCTGCTTGTCGATGGTGTTTTGTTCGTCGTTGTGGATTTCCTTGGTAGTTTCGAAAGGAGCATTCACAAGTTTGTCTCCAACCTTGATAGCTTTAGGCTTTGATATATCGAGGAACGATAACTCATCCTCGGTGCCGTGATAAATGTCGAGAGTAGGCATATTGGGCGAAAATGGCTGTATAGTGTAAATGAGTCGACAAGATCAGTGCCCGCATCCAAAAGCATCAGTCTTGCATCACAATAACCTTCTTGGGGCCATTTTTATATGCTCTCGATAGACACATTTCCGGAATCGAAGTGGCCGCTTCCATCCCCGTGGTCATCCACGTTCTCTTCTCGGCCACTCGGCCATCTGCTGTCGTGCCCTACATTTATCCCTTTGTTTTTCGGGGAATGGCAGTCCTGCACCCGGGCGGCCGAGTGCGAACTTAGGCCCTACGTCCCGCAGGGTTACGTCCGGGCTTTATCGCGGTTTTAAACCCCGCCGTACCAATCTCTTGGCCACCCCTTCCTGCCAGATTCTACAACAGAGCCCTTTTTTCTTCCTTGGGCCGCGAGCAACTGTTCGTCCTTCTAGCCGACATGGACAGCTGGAGCATACTGAAATTAGATCAGGTGGGCTGCTAGCTACTAGGAGAGGTCTTCAGTAGTGGCTTCTGACTCACGTGGATAGCCATCTGGTGATTATGCAGATCTTGGTGAACCTGCACTTCTTGGTGAACTTACAGTCCTGGGAGAAGCAACCCACCTCTGCTGAAAGTTGAGACCAGCCTCATCAATAAGCGCTATTGGATGAGGCGCAGCGCCTGAACGTGCAACGAGCTGCTGGTCATCCTGATAAGCAGTCTTGGGCCTCATGCCAATGACGACGATACTCTAGTAGCGTCGCACACGTATGCGAGATGGTGGACGTAGATTCATCAGTTAGTTCATTGTGGCCATCAGTGGATGAGATGAAAAGTTTCTTGAAATTCAGACCTGGGCACACTATCAGGGTGTTTTAAACGGCCGGAACGCCATGCTATGAATTATTGATCCAAAATGATTCCATTACCAGGTGCACCCAGTCTCCTCACTTTTGCTTGATGCTATTAGCTCGAGCAATAACACGATCGATCTCCTCCTGCAATGTTTGGCGGTGCTGCTCTATCAAACTCGATTCAATGTCCGTGCTGCATGTTGGTATTGACCTCGGAGAAGACGCGGAAGACGAAGCCGATTGTAAGTTACTCAATTTTCTCATAAATGGCTCGATGTGTTCTTCTAGCTGGGTCAAAACCAGATGTGCACTTAAAAGCTTCTGTGCCTTGCTGTCCAACCGGTAGCTGCCCATAAATGAGGGGGCCTTTGCGATGCGTCCAAAGAGAAGTGATTGCCGGGCCGGGTTATCCTGTGGGCCGCTGTCGTCTCCCAGTATTTCAGCATACCAGCCGATGGCCTTGTGCAGACCGATGCAGATAAGCACCGCGACATCTTGTCTCAAAGAACAGCGACAGTCGAGAAGGTTTCCAAGTCTCCTTAATGCCTTGCCGTTCTGAGACAGTACCATGCCGACTTCACGAGGGGTATCATCAAGGGAGTCCTGCAACTGCATCGAATATGTGGCGTCGTGTGTTGATGTGATGCACCCCCTCGCGGGGACATGTAAATCTGTCAGGATATGGATAGCCTCCGTCAAACAGTCGTCAGGTTTCTTCAGAGGCAAAGACCGCAGCCCGGTATCCGAAAGGGAGCCGAAGTCTGACTTGGGCACAGTGGGGTCGCTTTGTTGGGACTTGGGATGTCCGGACGCCTGGGGTTCGCGAGTCTGATCGACGATATATTCGAAGTTGTAATCGTATGTTGGCGACTTGTACTCCTGAGGAACGCCAGGCACTACGTCGAGATCGTTGCTCCGCTCCATTGATGGCGTCAGATCCGCTGTCAGATCCATATCGACGGGCAGTGTTATATTCTCCGGCGATACACTTAACATCCATCCAATGTGTTCCTCGTCGTTGACTGAGAATGGATCCACGATGTCCTCCAACGATTGATCGATGGCATTCTCTGAAGGGGGGCGAGGACGAGCTGGAACGATTGCGGTGATTGTGGATGGTGCCTTCTCCCCGTTTGTGGACCCTCGATGCTGTCGTGGAGGCGAGTCGGTGACGCGAGCTCGTTCTCCAGTCCGCCGTGACATGCTATATTCGCACTCAAGGCCTCGGTCGATGCAACGACGGCATTGCGGCCGTTCTTTGCTGTAGCGGATCTTCTGGGAACTGCAGGCGTTGCAAGAGTTGCGTACTTGTCGTTCTTTGCGTTGTGCTCCCACGTGGACCACTGGGCTGATAGACGGGTGCATCGACATCATTCTGAGAGAGTGTGTCGAAAGGCATTGGATGTAGTCGACATGATGCGTCTCATTATTGAGTTGGAAGGTTGCGGTTGCAGCCACTTCGTTTAGGAACCTCTTCAAGAATGGACAGCTTCCTCCATGAAGAGGTGTTTGACTTTAGTGGCCAATTTAGACCGTTTCGGATGCTACTGTAGATAAATCCTATTCCATTGAGCCGGTCCCAAAGCTCCCCTATCGTGGGAGGACATTTCATTCACGACAGCCCGGTACCCGGTACTGATTAACGGCTCCCGTAGATCTGGGCCGTACCGTGTTTCGCTACTCGGGCGCAAGATCCTGACCCGAACTTCTCTTTACAAACTCGCTGCGGTTGGTAGTACCTGCATGTCGCCATATTGCATTGATAGATCTGTCCAACACAGACATGAAAAAGAGGGTGTGTACACCTAGCTCCTGTTGGCAAAGGCCGCCCGTGCCGTGAGGCTCTTCAGAGAACCCCTTGAGCATCGGTGCAAACGTACGACGACGTGCGCACTATTGTTTAAACGCAACGCACATATTGAACAAAATCATTCCGGAGGCAGCCGGGCCGCTCCTGGCCCAGAGGGAAAATTTGGAGCAAACGCCCATATTCTCGGTTGTCTGATCAGATGGAAAATGCTTGACTGCTAGTCTACTTGGCAGTGCTCCGAGATGAACGAGACTTGTCTGCCCGTATCACGTTGACCCCCACGCCTGTATCTGACATGTCGCTGAGTTTCCGCATTAGTATGAAGCCCGCCTGCATGGGAAAATGTCGGAATGCCCAGGCGCACCCTCCAATAGTTATGGTGATTCTTCGATGCGTTTCTTTGCGCCCGAAATTCGATAACAATATCCATTGCCAGAAGTTCTCGATCGTGGCTGGGAAGACCCAGCAGTGCCGTGCTATCCAGGATTCATGCCTGGCTTCTACATTTATCATCCGAGGATGCCAATTGCGCTCAGGAGTCTAGATTCGATCTCCGCTTCCATGTGAGTTTCATGTGTTTGGCCGTTCATCGGACACAGGGAGTAAAACCTTCACCAGGTCCTCTCATCACTTGTTGTTCAAGCACGATGACACAAAATTAGCATTTCTCGGGCTGAGATGTCGCATTGTGGGATGGTAGCCGCGTGCATCCACTACGATATAAGTCAATGTGCCTCGTACAAAGCTTCCCAATGTGGTTATCTCCGAGGATGCGTAGGGATTTGTAGATTGATGATCTTTGCAAGTTTGCTTAACCCCCACTGCCTTCGATATGCAAGCAACACACCTTCTGCTGATTATTTTCTTTTGTCGGCAGGAAATCATTTTTGGAAGGCGGTGGCGAAAGGACTGGCGAGGTGTGGATCCACCTGGGGACGAATGTCATCTTGCTCAGCAGAGAGTTTCACACGAGGATTCCAAGGCGAGTACTGTGAGACAGCGGCTTATCACGACACAAGTTTTGATTTTGTTGCTGTGCAAGATGCGCCGAGTCTCACTCGGAACATTGGAAGCTATCCAATTCGCCACACCTACTCAGGTGGTCCTTGCTGTATGGTACTTTTATCATGTCTTCTAACGGCAGTGGTCACAGAATACCGAGCCATGGGGCCGGATGCAACGGAGATGGCCGCGCACTACTACCTGCCATAAACATCCTCTTGGCGGCTATTTGATTGGGAGTCCCTATCGCGTGTTGTGTTAGTGACTCTGCCCTGCTTACTTTTGCGACTACATGGCGTCGGCGAGGTGTTCGAAACGCGCCAAGGGCGAGTAAGCTTAAGTTTATACTTTCTCTTGTGCACGAGATAAGCGAAACCATCCAAACTTTCTCTCGGCCGGTAGATCACGTAGCTAATCAGATGTCTAAGCACGCAAGCTTTATGTCAAATCATGCAAGTGAGAGAGACACGTGCATCTTGCCTTCCAATTGCACCTTTATTAAGACAAATGGCAGCTGTCAATTAACTCGAATGCCGGTGCGGTAGATTGCCAGATCCCAGTAAACGGTAACATAGTAGTTGAAGGTAATTAGGTAAGCAAGTTGTATTGCTCATATGTTGCCAATAGAGTTCAGATGTTATTTAATACTTAGTAAGAAATGAATTACGAATGTGAGAGCTACTCTGAGAGGTCATTCCCGCATACTATTAATGATTCTGTCCGTTTGTTTCAGTCCCCCAGTGGACATCCATGCGTGTGATTTCCATGAGCGACAATTCGCCTTGCTCCGGCCGATGAACCTTCTGTACCTTGAGCTGAGGTGTGATGGACCTGCACAAGCCCTCAAACGCCGTGAGCGTACGCTCACGGCCGTTTAAATTCATCAACATCAACAGATCCCGATCGCTGAGTTGAAGAATTCGCTTAGCCTTGACTCAGAAGTATGACTGATTAAAGAGACTGGGATGATGATGGAAACTCACTGCATGCGACGCTCTCTCTCACGAGATTCCTGGCCTGGCTCGGGAACCACCACGTCATTGATTATGATGCGATCCTGTGGCCTTAAGGCTGTGGCTAACTGTTGGAGGATTATCTGAGCATATTTATCGCTCCAGTCATGGAGGATAAATCGACAGAAATATGCAATTGACTCTCCTTCGCCTACTGAGTGCTCGGGCTGAACTGTCATGAAATCATGCGGGCGGAATTTGATGCGTGACTTCAGATCCTCTGGGCAGCTCTTCTCACCCACAGCCACAGTCTCGGGGAGATCTTGGACCTCGAAATGGAGCGATGGATACTTCTTAGCCAACGCCATGGCCACATGGCCAGGACCACCGCCAACATCCACGATCAAGTGGCCCCCTTCTTTCTCCAGGAGATGCCAGGGGTACCCGCCGTCCACGGCATGGCGCACATCGTACGCACCGCCCACTGAAATGCCACGCATGGCGCGAGCAAACATCTCATGTAGCTGGTGTCCGTCCTCCTCGCGGAAGCGCTGGAATTGAGAGATCTTCCTCCCGATCGAGGCACCATATGCAGATTCATCGGCTTCCATACTGTAGCCGTAGGATGCCAGGGCTTTTGGGATCGATGCGCCAGCTGGGTATGCGATCGTGGCGCTTAGGTCCATCCAAGCCTCAAGGTCGGGATTTGTCACCAGCAACGCGGACGTGCTATTGTGGCCAATATGGCCGTTCGGGAGGGCCCTGAAGAGTCCAAAGGAGGATGCATGCTGGAGGATACGTTAGACCAGGGCCGTGGTGACTTCGGGTTTCCCCACGGACGCTGCAATGGCATCGTAAGTAGTCGTGCCCTTCAGTGGGATGTGGCTGGCGAACTTGTGCTTCAGGGCAAGCTGCAGGGTGGCTGATGCGCAGTGATCGAAGCTGAGTGTGATAAGTGTGTCGCGTGGCCCACGCACGAGTCGAATGATCTGCTCGGCTGCATCGACAAGCGTGGACCTGGCGGAGAAATAGGTGGCATTGGCTGAGTTGAGCTCCACGTTTGGTGTCTCAGCTTCAAGGGAAGGCTCAGAAAAGCCGCGCTTCGACAGAAATTGGCGGTACTGATCAGACGCTGCTGACAAGATTGAGACAAGCTCGGAGAGCTCTGTGGCTTCCACGCGACTGGGCATGATGAGTGTACGATGCGATGGCTGTCAAGTACTCCCAAGTGAATTTCTGTTATTGACCGGAGTAAGTTCTCACTTGTAGTCAAGCATTCCGAGGTTGACAATAGTGTTGTACAAGTACGTCCACACGGTAAATCGAAATCGCGTGTCGCGAAATCGCGACCCAATGCAGGCAATCTAGCTTGTTCGCATGTATCATGGCAAGAGAATTGTCTGCGGCGAGCTGGTGACCTGTTTGGGCCTCGGTATACCACCCAAAGCACAGCCTGCGTCGATCGCCCCACGAAAATCGTAAATACGCTACCTAAGACATGGCCTTTACTGAATTCCCGTGTTCGGTGAATGCAAATGTTGGCCCTGATGCAAATTTCCGATTGGCAAAGTAAACACCGTACCCCCAGTGGGCAGTACATATCTTAGGCAAATTTGGATGGTGTGTCGAACCCGGGAATCATTTGGACCGAACTTTATTCGCCGGAAAGTGGCCCGACAGAGTTACCAGCTAGTCAGTCTGAGACAGTCTCAGAGAAATTCTCCGCTAATGGGGTCCCAGGGCCTGTGAAATAGGTTTCTTCCCATCCCGGTGTGCAGACAACTGCTAAGGTTGCTAGTTTCGGGTTCCTCAGAGATTTGAACGAACTCGTGGCAATCAAAATTCCCGAGAAGCCCA
This sequence comes from Diaporthe longicolla, assembly GCA_000800745.1. NCBI lineage: Eukaryota > Fungi > Ascomycota > Sordariomycetes > Diaporthales > Diaporthaceae > Diaporthe > Diaporthe longicolla. Next base: position 238,108 of record JUJX01000047.1, read on the forward strand.
GAAACATGATTGCGCTGCACGATCTTGGCCTGGAGACACACACAACTGCTTCTCACATATTGAAAATCTCCGTCTCCTTCCTGATAAGCCACTGACAGACAATTGCCTTATGCGGGTGTTGGGCGAGCCAAAGTGCCTATCAAGGGCTAAGACTGAGGATTGCGCAGAGCACCTAGGCATGTCAGGATCTTGCTGTAAGATTGGGCGAGAGTCGTCGTGCTGAAGAGGCGATATAGGGATCAGCGCTCCCAAGATAGTATTCACACCTGAGGCCAGTTGTCGGCTTGTCAGGTAGACAGAATATAGGCCAAGTACCTTGGGGTCTCCCGTTAATGAACGAGAAAGAATGAAATTTAACCACAAGAATGTTCAACGGATCGTTGTCAATTTCATATCCTGTCTTCTTCCAGGTATGGTGATGATAGCCAAATATTGTACACTGGCCTTGTTTCTCTTAACCATACCTAGGTACACGAGGTCCCACCATTTCAGTCACGGACCTTGGTAGAGTTATTGAATGGAATATCAGTCATGGAAGTACTTAGATAAGGACAGACAGTATGCTGTGTAGCGAAAACAAGCAAGAAAAGACTCCAACATCACAGTCCTGCCCAAGGTTGGCAATCAGCCAGCGACTTCAATCCGAACATCTTTTTAGAACCAATCTCGCTACGCACAATGCTAATATGTGCACGCTTCCTCATGTCTGCCTCAAAGACTCCCACACTGTCTTCCACTGGTGATCCATTCCATGAGACAAGGACCTTCGCAAGACTGGCCGCATCGCAGATTGCGGTGTTTGCGCCGACACCACCGCAGGGGCTCATTGGATGAATCGCATCACCGAGCAAGGTCACCCACGCTGAGGGCTCCCAGACGGGGACTTCAGCGACCTGGGACGCTACACGGATAAGAGTAGCCTGAGAGGTATCCTGTAGCTCCAGCACTGAGCGTAGCGAGGGGTGCCACTCTGTCGTAACTCGCAGTGCCAGGCTAGATGCTTGAGAATTATTGCCATTCGCCACTTGTCGCTGGAGCAGGGCAGATTTAGGAGAGGTGTGCAAACCGGTGACCCCATTTTGCCCGTTGTCACCTAGTGGAAAACGCTTCTCGGGGCCGATGAGAGCCCAGTGTACGTAGTCTGCCGGAAGCTGCTGCTCGTGGGCCTGGCGGCTGTCTTCACTGAAACGGATTGGCTCCAAAAGTAATGTGACAGGCGTCTCGCCTATGATGCAGGACTGTAACAGGGGGGCGCTGTCCGACACGCCCGTCATCCAACGCAAGCCCTTCTCAGGGAAGCGACCGAGCAGGTCTGGACTCATTTGTGTCTTTCCATAGATACATATCGCCCCCGTATCTTTGAAAGAATGAGATGGTAGGTGTTGCCGTCGAACTGCTGAATGCAGTCCATCAGCGCCAACTATAAATCGTCCATGGACCACTTCGCCATCTTTGAACGTTACTGAAACTTTGTTTGAGTGCTCGTCGACTGAAAAAATGTCAAGGTCCTTGTTGAAAGTAATAAGATCCGAGATTCCCTTTGTCAGGGTCCTCCGGAATGTTGCACGGTCAACTGTGTAAGTCGGAGACAGACCAAGGGCTCCACTTAACCCGCCCCCGGAGCGGCTGTGCGTAATGTTGCCGCTAAAGGGACTGAAGTTTGTTTCCCCCACGCTGAGGATGGCGCATGACGTTTGGAATTCTTTATAGATATCCTCTGGCAGCATCTCTGCAAGTGCCTTAGACGCGTCGGCCTGAAGTTTGAGACGATAGCCCTGAAGGCGCGAATCCAGGGCGGCGTCCCGCTCGAAGACGCGGAAAGGGATCCTGGCCTTGTTTAGCGCTTGAGCAAGGCAGAGACCGCTGATACCAGCCCCGACGATGAGCACTGGCTGATAATGGAGCTCTTCAGTGGCATTTGGGGTCACTCGTGTTGTGTCTGTCATTCCGACCGATGGCTCGGCGTCCTTCAGATGTGCTGTCAACACGCCCATTACGCTGTCGTCAGGCATTGTAACATTGGACAGTACCAATCCAGCCTGTTCAAGTAGTGCCTTCCATTCTTCCATTTCTCGTTCCCGGGAATTGAAGACTTGTCGCATCATCAGGTCTCTGACTCGAAGTCGCTGTTCATGCCGGGCAGTTGTGGTTCCTATCTGAGGCAGCACCGTGTCCATCACGACGATGCGTGCGGCCGGGTTCCGCTCAAGGACATGACGCAGATGCTTGAGGATGATAAGTGCTTCCTTGTCTGGCCAATCATGAATGATCATCCGCAAGAAGTATACGTGTGCGTCAACCACTGGCTGGGGTTGGAAGAAGTCATGCGACATGAAGTTTATGCGGGACTTGATCGTAGGATCGATGCTGATGTCTTTGTCGAAAGACTGACGTGCTGTCTCAATCGCCTCTGGCAAATCCTGGACGATGAACTCCAAGCCGTGGAACTCTTTGGCGATCTCGACACAGAGCTGCCCATGTGAGCCGCCGATGTCGACGACCTTGGAGCCCAGGGGAAGACTACCCCAGTCGAAACTCTGGACAGCATGGTGAAGGCTCCAAGGTCGTGACGCAGTGACACTGCGCATATAGCCGGAGAATAGGGCAGTCATATCAGGTGTCTTCTTGAGATAGTCGAAAAAATTGTCCGTGGTGTCCATAGCTAGGCTGAAAGCCACCTCATTCTTAGCCTCAGCTTTGGGCCAGATGCGAGTTGCATCAGCAAACTTGTATGCCACAGGCATTGAGTAGTCTAGCATCCACCGTGCCCAAGCCACAAAACTCTCATCTTGGACCAGCTGAGCGGAGGAATGAGTGTGTGCGATGCCAGGCGAGGATGATTTGGATTCTTCCAAGAAGCCATTGACGGCTGCCATTCGTGACACACTTTTGAGATGGCCCTCGGGGACACCAGCCTTGGACGCCAGGCTGGAGTAATCGATGGGACTTCCATCGAGAGGCAGGTGCTTCAACACATCGAGATCGAGGAGCCACCGCACACAAGTCAGCTCTTGGTACTACAAAAGACGAGGGCGATTAGCTTCGCGAGTTCTGTAAGATGGAAATATGTTTACAGGTTTCTTTGTGAGAACTAACGCTATTTGCCAGGTGATCTAGATACTCTTCAGGCCCGGTGAGAAGCTGAATCAGTCTGGTGACAGCATCAATGAGCTTCTTGCGCGGCTCATGGGATAGTTGTGCGTGCTTCTTGTGTGAACCATTCCTTCCATTAGCGGATGCAACGTGGTCACCGTTTAGCTCGCGGAAATATTCTGGTCCACTTGATAAGAGTGCGTCTAGGCATCGCTCGATAGCCTGCTTGTTCGCGATCATGCTGAATAAAAGTCGTGCTAGAAGGAACGGGGTTATGTTTTGAACAATATCCTGGGACTGAGCGGAGGATGTGGCGAGATCCAACTATAGACACCGTAAGGGGAGGCCCACATTGGCGGGGAGGGTGCGAATTTGAGCCGAGCAACTCAAGGTACCTAGGTATACGGTTGCCGATATGTTCTTCGGCGACTCTGACAATTAGTAGCAATCGTGCTACAGCCAAGCTTGGACACTGGTTTGCGAGTCACCCCTGGAAGAACAAAGTGCGCGCCGGGCGCAGTGTACCTCACAACCTGGACGGGGTTGATTGGGGGCGCGATGGGGCTGCCATGTAGCTCTTTCTCTTTGTCCTATCTGAACGATTGCCGCAGCCTCATCACTTAGAAGACAGCTGCAGGTTACAGCCGAATTCTCGTTCCCCGAGTTCGAGACGCAAGGCTAAGACATATACCCAGTACAAACTTCAAGCTTCCAGTGAACTCGATGCCCTTCAACTCGGCTGGGGACGTGAATCGGACAATTGTCCATGCATCTCAACATGCCTCCTTCTTTTCCAGATGACCGATTGTCCGTCTATGTTTTTGGCGATCAGACATACGATGTTGCAGACACGCTTCTAAGCCTTACACAGACTCGTGATGACACCCTGCTCCTCGACTTCTTGTCGCGCAGCTGTGACGTGCTCAGGTGCGAGGTATCCCAACTGCCAGCACATCAGAGGGAGAAGTGCCCGCCTTTCGCCAGCCTCGCCGATTTGGTGCCACTTTATCGGCGTGGGACTCTCAATACAGCCTTTGTGCAAGCCTTAACTTGCATTGCACAACTCGGGCTATTTCTTGGCCGGGTGTCCAATGGGTGCCAAGAGTATCCTTCGGAACGGAACTCCGTCTCCGTCGGCATCTGTACGGGTGCTCTCGCTGCTGCGGCCGTGAGCAGTGCCCACAGTGCAACCAGTCTGGTTTCACCGGTACGTATTCAACACTCACATCCTTTACTGAATATTCTCATTGACTTCATATTCTCAGGCGCTTGAGGCTATTTCAGTAGCGGTCCGTCTCGGAGCCCTAGCCTGGGATGCTGCAGATCGTATCTCACATGGCCAGCTTGAGAAAAAGGACGACGATGCCTTTCCGACGTGGTCTTGGGTTATCACAGGCTCAACTGTGGACGCCATGGAGAAAGCCCTGGAGCAGTTTGCTTCTCAAACGGGGCTGCCCTTGACTGCAGTTCCCTATGTCGCTGCTACAGGGGGAACGACCCAGTCGGTAATATCTGGCCCACCCAGCATTGTGCCTCAATTCCTGGCATCAACGCTTGGGAAGTCCGTTGCCAAAACTTCAATGCCTATACGAATCACAGCGCCATACCATTCTGGTACGCTCTATAGCAAAGAAGACTTGTCACGCGTTCTTCTCTCGAAATTATCCAAGGACGCATTCATCCCCCTGCGGCTACCCGTCCTCTCTGCTTGCTCAGAAGGACAATACCCAGATGGGCGTAAGACTTTCACAGACGCCCTACAGATGGCAATCCAGGACTGTATGACGCGCCGTCTCGCCCTCGACAGTTTGCCGGCCCGAATCGCCCAGCACGTGAAAGCTATCAGAGCCAAACTTGCTCATCAAAAAGATTACAACCAGTCAATGGCTATCGAAATTCAGCCTGTATCCTTCCAAGGCGCAGATCGACTAGGCATTTTTGTTTCACAGTCAGTCGACTCAGACGCCGACTCGGATGCCTCCACTTCTGTGAAGTGCTCTGTCACCGTTCGTGAGCGGTGGCCGCTGTCTGTACACAACCCCAAGTCAGACCCACACAGTGGTTTTAAGTCGACTGCAACTTCCCGTCTTGCGATATTGTCAGCTTCGGGCCGCTTTCCTGGGCATGCCGATACAATGGATGAGTTCTGGAACATTCTGTTGAGCGGAATCGACACTCATGAGATGGTTCCTCCGGAGAGATGGAGCGCGTCTGCTCACGTCGGCAACACTTCAGCCAAGAATGTCTCTGGCACCGGTTTTGGGTGCTGGTTGCATCAGGCTGCTCAATTTGATGCGGCCTATTTCAATATATCGCCTCGCGAGGCTGCCCAGGTTGATCCTGCTCAGCGTCTAGCTCTCCTGGCGGCCACCGAGGCATTGGAACAAGCAGGCATCGTCCCCAACCGTACACCATCGACGCATAAGAAGCGCGTGGGCGTCTGGTTCGGATGTACCAGCAACGACTGGATGGAGACGAACAGTGCCCAGAATATCGACACCTATTTTATACCGGGCGGAAACCGTGCCTTTATCCCCGGACGTATCAACTACCACTTCAAATTCAGCGGGCCCAGTTTCACTATCGACACCGCCTGTAGTTCCAGTCTCGCGGCCCTTCACATGGCCTGCAACGCTCTGTGGCGAGGTGAAGTCGACACGGCTATCGTGGGTGGCACCAATGTCCTCACAAACCCCGACATGACCGCTGGCTTGGACCGTGGCCATTTCCTTTCGCGCACCGGAAATTGCAAAACCTTTGACGATGGAGCTGACGGGTATTGCCGCGGAGAGGCGGTGGTCACTATCATTCTGAAGCGTCTTGACGATGCAGTTGCAGATAAAGACCCTGTCCAGGCCTGCATCCCTCCTCGAGGTATTGCCACGAATCACAATGCCGAGGCAGAGTCCATCACCAGACCTCATGCGGCTGCTCAGAAGGAACTCTTTGAGCATATTCTGAACGCCACCGGCGTTCGCGCCTCGGATATCAGTTACGTTGAGATGCACGGCACGGGGACTCAGGCCGGTGATTTCGGAGAGACAACATCAGTGGTCACAACGTTATCACCAATCGACTCTCTAGGATACTGCCTGAGGCCTGATGATCAGCCTCTTCATATAGGAGCAGTCAAATCCAACGTCGGCCACGGCGAGGCTGCTGCTGGCGTGACCTCCCTAGCTAAGGTGCTGCTGATGTTCAAGCACAATACCATCCCGCCACACATTGGAGTTAAGACAAAGCTCAATCATCGGCTTCCGAACCTGCAATCACACAACACACGAATTGCCACGGCGGCCACTCCCTGGGAAAGGCCGGAGCATGGCATGCGGCGTGTTCTCTTGAACAATTTCTCCGCTGCAGGAGGCAACACTGCCATCATCCTCGAAGACTTCGGTGACCATGGTATTCCGAGGCTTGTCTCCGACCCGGATCCAAGACGCTTCCATGTTATCACTATCTCCGGCAAGACCTCAGAGGCATTGCTAGCGAACCTACGAAACACGGTTGCGTGGATTGACAGAACAGCATCGACCTCTGGCGACGTCAATATCCTGGCCAAGCTCTCATACACGGCCACCGCGCGTCGTATGCATCACCGCTACCGTGTGGCAGTCACTGCAACCGACCTGGGCCATGCCAAGGCCCTCCTGCAGAAGCAGGTTGACAGGCGCTCACATGGCGAGAACAGCAACCCGATCCCGGCAAAGGCTCCACGTTTCGTCTTCTGCTTCACTGGCCAGGGCTCTCCTTACGCTGGAATGGGCGCAGACCTCTTTGCGCGGTATGCATCCTTCCGCGCAGATGTTCTGCGGTACGACCAAACGTGCGTGCAGTTAGGCCTGCCGTCTATCTTGTCATTCTTCGCGAAGGACAGGGAAACAGGCTCTCTGGACGGCATTTCTCCAGTGGTGCTACAGCTATCGCATGTGTGCTTCCAGATGGCTCTCTTCCGTCTCTGGAAGTCTTTTGGTGTTGAACCCACGGCCGTGGTTGGCCACAGCCTCGGCGAATATGCCGCCCTATACGCAGCTGGGGCCCTGACACAAACCAGTGTGATTCATTTGGTGGGACGCCGCGCCAAACTGATGGACAAGTACCTCGAAGCTGGTGCTCACACCATGCTGGTAGTCATGGTTGGTGAGCAAAAGATCGCGTCGACTTTGGGTGGCCACACTATCACGTACGAGATCTCTTGCCACAATGGCAAGAACAACACTGTCATCGGCGGAACAGCGGCGCAGATTAGCGCGGCGAAGACTGTGCTTGAGGCCAGCGGCATCATGTGCCACGCCCTCGACTCCCCTTTTGCTTTCCACACTTCTCAAGCGGATCCAATCCTCGATCAACTGCGTCGTGTCTCAGAGGCCTGTCCAATTCAACAACCCACCATTCCGGTCATCTCGCCAACTCAGGGGAAGGTGCTCTACTCTACTGAAGACTTTGGCCGAGGCTACTTCGTCAAGCACTGCCGTCACCCAGTCAATATGCTTCAGGCCTTGACAAACGCCAGCTCCGAGAATTTGATTGACGCGAAGACCGTCGGCATTGAGATAGGGCCGGCGCCAGTGGTCACCCGCATGGCCAAAGAAGTCATTGGTCCATCAATGCAGACCTTTGCCTCGGTGCACAAGGCCATGGATACATGGCAGGTCCTCTGTGAAGCTCTTGCCGGCATATACATCTTGGGATCGACAGTTCTTTGGGATCAATACCACAACGACTTTGCAATGTGCCACGAGGTTTTGCAGCTTCCGGCATATGGATGGACGCTGAAAGAATACTGGCTGCAGTATGTCCATGACTGGAGCCTCAGGAAGGGCGATGCGCCACTTGTTCTCACTTCAAACCTGGCCTTTTCTGAAATATACAAGGTCCAAAAGAATACAATTGCTGCGTCGGCAGGCGGAGAGGTAATTATTGACCTTGACCTCAACCATGTTGGCGTGCACGATATGGCACAAGGACATAAGGTTTACGGTGTTCCCTTATGTACTCCGGTAAGATCACCTCCAAAGCTCAGGTGTACATCAACCAGCGATGTGTGCCAAAGACTAATTTATGCTTCTACCTATAGTCCGTCTACGCAGATATCTGTATGATGATTGGCAATTACACAAAACAGATACTTGGCCTTGATCAAAGCAAAATGGCCACGGAAATAGCAGACATGCACATAATGGCCGCACTTGTTGCAAACGATTCTGGCAATGAGCAAACCCTCCGCACCTCAGCCAAGTTAGATCGGGAGACGAAGTCTCTTTTGTGCTCTTTCCTTAGTGTTGATGTAAGTCCAAGACATAAGAGCGATGCTGACATACCGGTATTTAATGGCACTGAGTGGCTGACACTTTGTTCAATTTTCACTTGCAGAGCAATGGAAAAGAAACACAGCTTCATGCAACTTGTATTGTACGGTTTTCTGAGCTTAAGGCAATCAAAATGCAGTTTGAAGAGGCCGCATTCACCGCCCGAGAGCGTATTCAAATTCTGGCAGATAAATCGAGGGAGCCTGGCGGCAACACTTACCGCTTCAGCACGGCCATGATATACAAGATGGTCGGCCAATTAGCTGACTTCGCGCCGAATTACCGCGGGCTCAGCGCCATCACACTCGACAACGACGCTCTTGAGGCCGCGGGTACGATCTCACTCCGCAGCACTGCCTCGGATGGTGATTCCCTGTGGTTCATGAACCCAGCATACTTGGATGCCTTCTCGCAGCTAGGTGGCTTTGTCATGAATGCTAATGAGGAAGTTGATCTCGACAAGGAGCTATTCGTCAACCATGGGTGGGCATCCATGAGGCTGTTCAGGTCGCAGCTTGACCCCAAGGCGACCTACCACTCCTACGTGAAGATGAATGAGGGCAAAGACAATTTGTGGTCTGGAGATGTCTTGATCTTTGACGAACAATATGAGCTTATAGGTGTTATTGGTGGCGTCGCGGTAAGGTCTCCAATTTACTCCTGGACAAATGGATTTCGATGCTGACTCTCGTGATGTCGATAGCTCCAAGGAGTACAGAAACGGTTGATGGAATACATCATCAAGTCTGCCAACAAGAGAGTCTCAGGCGCTGTTCCCATTTCTCGGCTGTTGGACCCAACTCCGGTCACAGTGGAAATGAAGAATTCGTCTTCGAAGCCAGTGGTCAAGGTTCAGATACAGCCTGGCCCCGCTGTTTTCATAATCAAGCCACAGGACGCTCCAATGACACCCGGCAGCGACCCATGGCAAACAGTCCTTGACATCCTGTCCGAAGAAAGCGGAGTCGACAAAAGCGACCTGGGTGACGATGTCAGCCTGGCGGATATCGGCATCGACTCTCTACTGTCACTGGTAGTCTGCGGGAGGCTGCGTGATGATCTGGACGTGGACCTCCCTGATGGGGCATTGTTCCAAGAATGCTTCTCTGTTGGCGACCTCAAGAAGGGCGTGCCCGGAGCGGGGGCAGCTGCCACACCCGGTAGCCTAACGCCACCATCATCTGAGCAAGACTCCTTGGATGGTCAAGATGTCAGCCAGGGAGACACCAATTCCGTTTCTAGTTCTTCTGAGACTACGGAGTCAGACTTTGCTGCATCGCCCTCTGATTTGATATCCGATGAAACCCCTTTGACGCCCTCGGTTTTCTTCAAGGATGACAAGTTCACGCCTGAAGTCACCACAGTCGAGCTTAGCACCGACGAGGAGCCGATCAAGCCGGCCTGGTCGCTCTATCTCCAAGGCTCACGGAAGCGGTCAAGTTCAACACTTTTCCTCTTTCCAGACGGCTGCGGCGCCGCAACCTCCTACATGGACCTGCCGCCAGTGTCCCCTTCACTGGCCCTGGTCGGCTTCAACAGCCCATTCATGAAGACGCCGCACCTCATGTACGAGCACACCCTCGCCCAGGTCCTGCATTCGTACCTCGCCGGCATCCGCAGCAGGCAGCCCCATGGGCCCTACCACCTGGGCGGCTGGTCCGCGGGAGGCATCCTCGCCTACGCGCTAGCCGCGCAGCTCCTGGCCGACGGCGAGGCTGTCGCCTCGCTGACACTCATCGACTCGCCGCCGCCGGACCGCGGCCTAGACCACTTGCCCGAGCGCTTCTTTGCGCACTGCACGCGCGTCGGCGTCTTCGGTATAGAGATGGCAAGGGTCCAGAACGAGGGCGGCGGGAAAGACAATCACAGGACCCTGACGCCCCCCGAGTGGCTACTCCCGCACTTCCGCGCCACCATCGACTTGCTGCACGACTACCACGCGCCTCCGCTGTCTGCGCGGAACACTGCTGTTCTGGACATGAAGGTTTCCATCATATGGGCTCAGGAGTGCGCACTTGATGGTGTGCGGTATCCCAAACTACCGCCGAGAGAAGCCGGGCAAGCTGAGGATGAGGAGGGAGTTAAGTTCCTGTCTGAACCGCGTGTTGACTTTGGTCCCGGCCGATGGGCTAGAATGTTCCCTCCCGGTGTGAGTGTCAGCACTCTTACTGTGGAAGGTGAACATCATTTCAGCATGATGCGCGGCGCCGGTGCGGAGAGGTTGTCCCAACTGATAAAGGAGGCGACGGGCTGCATGGCTTGAACCTAGAGCTTTCCATAACATCTTTTGGGCCCTGCCAACCGCTATTTTCAACTTGAAAGGGGCCACATATGGGCCATATACGTCGAAGCCGTTATTCTATTTTTGATTGTCTTCTATTTCGCCTTATATGCAATTTTATTGTTTTCAGGCAAGCGGAGTACTATAGGCTTGCTTTGTGGAAGTACAAACTGTACATAGCTGTAGACGATACTTCACAGTCCAATCGTCTGAGTGTCACACCTGGAAGGTTCCAGGAATACTAGTATTACGTGGTCGGATATTCCCACCCGCGAAAACGGAGGGTACACCCATACTTGGTAACTCAGAGATCAAAGTACTCAGGTTAGCACCAAGCCAATTCGCTGGGTTCTTTTCTATCCGTGAACAGCCGTAGCCATACCTCAGTACGCAGCGCCTTCATACAGTCGTAAACGCTCAAGACCAAGGATTTAGAAAAACATATAATGCTGATAACAGTGGTTAGATGAAATAAGTAGGCACGTGGCCTCAGCCTTCCAAGCCAATTAGTATATTATAGACTTATCCCATAGGAGTTTATCTAATAGGAGATTATCTAATAGGAGTCTACCTTATAGGAGGTTGTCCCTTGGGAGGTTGTATAAATTGTCCTAGGTATAGAAGGTTGTCCTGTAGGAGTTTGTCCATTGGGGCTTGGATGTACCCTCCGTTCTTGTGGGTGCGAATATCCGATCTCAATCTTATTCGACAACTTTAGAACAAATCTATTAGTCAAGACCATCAATATCGAAGACCTCGCCCATATCGTGAAGATAAAACAGGTGTCGAATGTTATCGCCAACATCATCGCCTCTCAATTCACCAAAGGCCCTTTCACGACTGCGTGATATTTGTAGTATTGTTGAGAGTGTCTTGGCAGTGACTCCTTTTTTACGGTAATTTAGCAAGAGCTTCAGACCTTTCTGGTCATCATGCTCGTGCTCCAGCACTGCAATGAGCAAATCGTCGGCGACATCGAACCCTTCGACTTGGCTCTCAAGGTACCCCTGTATAGTCTTCAGGCCATCGATCCGGCTGAGACGCATGATTTCCCCAAGAAGGCCCGTGGAGAAATTGCCCCGGTTCCATTCTCTTTTGAGCAGTATCGATAGATTGGATCTCGCCATGCTGCCATTCTTCGCCGCCGCTACTATTTCACGACTCATAACGAAGTCGTTGCCCGCCGTCTCAAGCAGAAGCTGAAGAGTTTCCATCAGTTCCCGAGCAGACCGACCGGGATGAGGGGACGCCCATAGAATTCTCAGTATCATCTGCTCTGTGACTTTGACCGCTGGCTCAAGGTGATTTAACAGACGCTCAACTCTGCCCCTCAGACTGCAGGTTTCTCGGACTTCCAGGGAGAACGTGTCGCTTGTTCCTCTTTGGTCAAGCTTGTCAACCCATATCTCGTGATAATATGGTATTTCAAGAACCCTTAGAAATGTGGATGCTGTCGCTGGCACACCCGCACCTTCATCGGTCAGCTCGTATATTTTGACTGCTGATCGTTGCTCCGATATGTGAGGGTCTCCTGGGTTAAAGAGACCCTGGCGAGATATGGTGCGCGGTGCTGACATGGTGGGATCCGAAGGTATGTACAGGATTCTGACCGAGGACTTTTCCAAGTCATTGCACTTTTGGTTCATAAGATTGAGAAGAAATTCTCCACATGACCAGTGGCCGTTCGAAAATGCCCATTCCCAGGCTTCTTCTCCGTCAATGTTGATGTTCCATGTGGCACCCCCTTCAAGCAGTTGGGTCGCTGCTGCTTCGTGGTGATTGACTAGTGCAACGATCAGGGGTGTTCGACCGGACTTGTCGGCGGCATCGATGTCAAATTGCTTGGCCATAAGCACCTGGATGGAGTTCTGCGCCCCGCACTGTGCTGCCCAGTGCAATGGCGTCCATCCGAAGTCATCACTGGCGTCCGCAGTCACCGGCCGGTAGTTCATCAGCTTATCCAGTATGCTATTGTTGCCTCTTTGCGATGCGTATGAGAGTGGCGTCCTTCGTTTCGAGTCAAAAGCGAGAGGCTGAGCATTGTATTGCAGTAAAATTGAAACCACATCGGCATGGCCATTCTCTGCAGCATAACTCAGTGGTGTCCGCTTTAATCCGTCTTCTGAGTCGACTTGAGAACCGATTGCCAGGGATGACTGCACGATCTCTGGGCAGCCTTTCTCAGCCGCCCAAGAAAGCACTGTGCGGCCCTCTTCGTCCGCAAACTTGGAGTCTTCGGCAATAAGCGCGAGGCACAGAGACAGCTGATTTGCAAACAAGTACCGGACCACCTCGGAAGCCGGGGCGTCAGATTGGATGATTTGAATGTCCCACTCTTTGGAAAGTTTGGTATATTGACCCACCGTCTCTCTTATCTCGTCTGGGCATGGCTGGGAGGCCTTTGCGTGTGTAATATCTTTCAACCATGAGGCGCCTCGGCGACCAATATCTCGAAGTTTTCTTCTCTTCTCGCAGTCTTTCTCTAGAAGGCTTGTTCGCCAAGTGCATCGGTAGAACTCTGCCAGCTCTAGAGTAGCCGTCTTCAAGCTTGAGTCCTGTCGTTGCTGAGCATGCGCCTGGAGACTGACTTGCCGTGCCCATTTCAAATTTTTCTCGGCCTCATCGAACCGTCCCGAGAGCATGCTGTCTTTGGCGATGTTGTAAACTTTGGGCAGGATCGCGGTGGGTACAGGGAGCTTTGATCGGCGGCTCAGTATTGGGATCAGAATTGAGTACGCATCCTGCTGTGAACCGAGGCCGCTTGAAACCACGGAATCCGCAAGTCGAGATATTACATCGTTGGTCAGGTAAATTCTAGTATTGTCTTCCACTCGAGGCTTAGTGATTCCGCCAAGCGACTCCAGTGTGGTCGCCATAGCCCCAATAAAGTGTTGATAGACTTCCTGGGCACAAAGAGTGGGGATTGGCAGCTTGGAACCAACTGTCAATGCTGACATTCGATTCGAAAGGCGGGTGGCTGGCCAGCCAAATAGACGAATGAGCTGTTTTGTCGAGTTACACCGACCAAGTTGAGGCTCAAGACTTTTGTTGCTACCGCTCTTTTTCCAGACCGTGGTTGCGCCCAAAGGGGCGCCCAAAGGGGCGCCGAAAGGGGTCTTATTTTGCTTTATCTCCCATGTTTGGTTGGTCGTGAACGCAAACAAATCATTTGACCAAGTGTCTAACTCATTTTGAGCAGATATGAGTTCCCTTTCTGAAGCTCCCACAGCAATAACTCTCGCCTTCCGCACTTCTGATGCCAAAGATGTCTTGAGGCCAGCGCCATCTTCTTGTTCTAACTTGTGATCTGAGACTATTGACCAATTCCAGAGGCTGAGAACTGCTTCAAGGGCATTTCGATCAACTTCCCATATCGCTGAACGGAAGTCACTGTTGAAATCTGGCTGGCGTATGAAAATGTGAATTCGAGATTCCAGAGGGTCGCGAGGGGAGGGGGCCATGACGTTCAGACTGACTGCCAGTGATCTTGCTTTCCTCCATTTCGGAAGGATTTTGCAATGGCTGAAGAGAATTGAGGTACTGGCTTCGATGGCTATCTTGAGCTGCTGGGCCTGTCGCCTGAGTGGAATTAGTCGATCACCCCAGTCCGCAGGGCCTTTTGACTTGTTGAGAGCTGAGTGGCTTGTCAATTCGGCAAGTCGGGATCGGTAATAGAACAATTTTTCCGCAGTGCATGGCTGAAACCCCTGAGCTGAGTATAGTCCATACTCGAGATTCGAAACCCAACCATATCTAGACTGCCAATTTGCCTCGGCCAGCTTTAAGTTCTTCTCCCGCTCTTGGTCGTGAGGTCGTTCATCGGTATTTGAATCTTGGAAGGAGCACAGAAGAGTCTTGCCATTTTCTTTCTCTTCCACCACCTCTACAGATGCCAAAGGATCAAGGCATGGCAAAGTGCTGACAGATTGACAGGGGCTCACGGATACCAAAGAACTGGCACCTTTGGTATGACTGGCGCCGTCTTCCCCATCATTGATCGAGCTGTCACCTTTGGTGTCATCCTGCGGTGAGGGGCCGCTAACAAGAAACCATGGACCACCATCCTTGGGACTTGCGCCATAGGTCATTTCAATCGCTAACCAGTCTAGCTCGTGGCCTTCGACCTCATCGGGACGATTTCGGAGCAGGTTCTGTTCCTTTTTCAATCTCCCGGTGCGGAGCACTGAGCGCATGATGCTCATGATCAGTATCGCGATGAGTAGAACCATTGACACAGATGAATGCATCGCCCTTAACCCGACGAATTGCAGACCGAATCCAAGGATGGTTGACCCAATCGCAAAACAGACCAAACATTGCTCGCCAGGCTGGGATGAGTCCTTTCGCTTCCAAGACGTGGTATACTCTGTCAAAGGCTTTGATGCATCCGAGAAGGCAAATGCGTCGTAATTTTGGTCGCCGATAGATTGATTCCCGGGTTGGACGATGTAGATCGTCGATTGACATGTCTTCCCGGTATCGTCCGTGCACTCTGCAGACTTGTGATCTTTGTGTCTCTTGCGGAACACCCGTTCTGCCGTGCTTCGATCTATGAGAAGAGCGCAAGAGAACATACCGCAGGAAAGAATTACCGTGCCAGCTGTCATTAGAGGAAAGGCCCATTTCGGTGGAGACAGGCCGTCCTTCTGCCATTGCCAAAGGTATGTAGCAAGGCCCCCAAAGACAACCATGAATGTCTGGGTGATAATTCCAAGTCCCGACGCTACTAAGTAGACCCAGGGAGGTCGCCTCGTCGTCCCGATATTGAAAGACAGGTTCGGATTTGGCGCAAAGTTGACAGTCCCGTGCATCCGTGCTTCGATGTCATTCCGCTCGCCGACTTCTTCCCACATAGAGGTTTCGATAGATTTTCCCTCTAAATACTCCTGGGAGAGGTAGATGCCATGTCGAGGTTTTCTCAGACGGCCTTGACTATCACACCTATAATAAAAGTCTTCTGCTGCAGGATCATGCACCACTTCGAGAATCTTCGGTCGTCCGAATACCCGGACAATGGCGCCTCTGTGGTAGAGTTCGCAGACGTCTCGGCTGGTGGACGAGCAGAGCTCCGCCTCGGCAATTCCTCCTCCCTCCTGCGCCCGGCCGATGAAGGCACGTAGGGCGGGACCGCCGCAGACGCGAATAACGGATACTACAGCCGTGACTATACCGAGTGGTGCCATGGAAAATATCAAGTTGTCCCAGATTGAAGTCGATTCGCTAAGAAATTGCTGAGTGACCTGTTCACCGAAGAGAGCCAGCAGCGGTGACAGGTCGGTTGCGAGATTGTTCGAGAAGTCGTCCCACCAATCGGCTGCCGCCACAGTCAATAGAAGACAAGAGGCCACGAAGAGATGGACGTGAATGGATTTCATCGGTAATGCCATTGTTCAGACGGTCCATGGAAGCTAATTTTATCGTAATTTATGTGTGCAACTCGTACAACTTGTGATGCGGAAGGTCAGAAATGCCATTGTTGCTCCAACGCGGTATAAGTGTGAGGGATGGGAGACGGAAGAGGACAAGCGGTAGATCTGTGCGTCGGGCCACGCAACCTTATAGAACAGATTCAAATCCCTTTAAACCTATTTTTTTATTTTTTCAAAAGATTGATACATTCACCCCTCAGCGGCTCAGATGAGCTTGACATCAGCCCCAGGCAGAACACTCAATTCCCTAGCCGGCTGTCGCAATTGTTGAAGATGGGGTTGATCTTGTTACGAATCGATGGCCCCGGAAAGAGCAGGCGAGGTGGCAGTTGAAGTGCACCAGCTGATTCATTTTTCATCATGCCGCTACTTGAGATCTCTCCAGAGCGCACTGACATTGATGATTTTAGTAGATCTGCAGCGAGCTACACCTGTTTTCTTTGTTGTCGGTGTATCTGAACTAGCCTCATATGACTAAATAGTTTCCAACTTCTGATCTTAATCTTAGTCACTCTTGGAGCTTTCATCATTTCGTATGTTACTCTAGATCGAACACCACGCATACCACTGTCATCGACATTTTGCAGTGTTGGGGTCTCCAATTTTGTTTCTTACGATGGGTCCGAGGTCTGTGAGCGTTTCCGGACCGCGTACGCCCTCGATGTAGATACCACACCACCCATAACTGTCCGGTCTGTATCTAATGTTTTTGATGCATCTATTTTGAGGCGTATGGCTCTCTCAGGCTGGCCGGTATGGGGCATAAGCACCCCTCGATTTCAACATAGATTAGGCTGGGCTCGGGAGCCTCAGAACCTTGTCCAACTTGGTATGTTCAACGTTGCAGTGAATCCCTATGAATTAGTTAAGTCAGACTACTGATTGGAAAGTTTGGGGATTACCGTGCTGGTAATATATTTTCGTGCCGAACAGCCGCAAAGACCAAGAATCCTTTATGCAACACAGAAACATGTGCTCAAAGCTTGCAAGGATCATATGTTCTAGACCCACACGTCGCTGCAAGACAAATCCTTCAATCAAGTGTTTTCTTTACCGAGGCTGGCCTGGAACCGGAGAACATGTCATTTTCCTGTGAAACAAAAGAACCTCCCTACATATGTCAAGGGTATTTGATAGGTCATGAGACAATATTGCTGTTGTAGGATTGGGCGGCAATCAACTAGTAATAAGTTTGAGTTGGGGTTGTACAAGAATGTTGTGTATAAATCAAGGTGCGTCTGCCCCTATTGTATGGAGATCTTTGACGGGAATGCGCTTGACTCTGTCGAAGACTTGTTACTTCTCAAATCTGGGGCTGCACCTTACTTACTCTGGGCTGCTCAGAACCATGTTTCAAACTCGAGGCTCTTCTGGTACTGGGCTATTAGCCGTTGTGTTGGTCCTCACTATAATTATTCTTGCCAACCTCGACGACGATGACAAGCCCATCAACTACCGTAGCGAATCATTTATTCCTAGTCGGGACACCATTCGCAATGATCGTCCAGGCCCTCGTGGTCTCAGATACCCTGCAGGAGAGGGTCGCCGCCCGTCACACGGGAACCACACTCGCAGCGTCTCAATCTCTGCCACGCGGACCTCGTACCCACAGCCAACGCCAACCTGCTACATCCCCGGCTCTCTGGTCCCCTGGTATGAGGTCGACGCGGACGAGCTGTGCCAGTGCGACCATTACATGTGGGATGACGGCAGCGCAACGGCAAATGCGGGTTGGTACGGCGGCACGGCCATCTGCGGGGCGCAATGCGTGCCGCGGGTCGCGAATCAGACTAGGCTCGTGAATGAGGCGAGTGGAAGCTTTAAAGAGTGTATGATGGCTTGCGGGGGGTCTTTTGAGAAGACCAGGGTGAAGAAGAAGAGGCAAGATGACTACTGGTTTTGCCATGGGGTCAACTTCAAGAAGGGAGAGCTGTGTGAGTTCATTGGTGCCATTGCATATCCCGATTTCACGGGTGATAAGTCCAAGGGACAGTGTTGGGACAACGGACTTACTCCGAGGGGATGATGTGATGTACTTAGTACTCGGTGGCGAGCAAGATGTGAAAAGGAAGTGGTGATTCTGGCTGTCCAAGTTGAGAACCGTGTCAATGAAACAAGTACCTGCAGCAACGCTAATCATGGTCTTGTACTTATCTGGCTTCCTCGGCCTCATGATGTGGAATGGTGCGCTCTTTGGCTGAGGCGACTTAGTCAGCATGCAGCCTGTGAAGCACCCATATTTGCCGGTGCGAAACCTCTGTCTTCCTCGTTATCAGAGCTCCCAGGTCATGATCGATCAAGCTACCTACAATACCGGGGTGAATTGTCCGTAAAGAGATGCCAACCAATATTCGAGCCACACAGAGGCCACCGAGAACCTGTACCAGTTGCACGAAACGGAAAGTCAGGTGCGACAAGAGACTGCCATGCCAGCAATGCGTTGATCGAGGACAAGCGCACGAGTGCAAGCGGGAGCTTGTGCGGGTGAGGGGTAATCTGGTCAAGAATGCGCCCTCCGATCAGCCTGGCTACCGTAACTATGCCGAACTTCTGCAGGAGAATGCAATTCTTCGATCTCTACTCGCCAGGAAGGATGCGCGGAGAACTGTTCGCGCCTCCGGGACCAACACAGAAGAGACTTTGGAGCCACATGCACACGGAAGAAGCCGTACCGAAGAAGTAGTACGACGTCTGTTCGACGAGATTGAGACTTCTTCAAGGCCGAGGAATGTGTGTGAATTGAAACATGTCATCTTGCCTTCTCGGAGCTTCAGTCAAACCATGATCGAAAATGCCATTGAGTGGACATTCTGGATCCACTTCGCATTGTTCACACCCCAGTTCCGACGCGAACACGAGGACTTTTGGGTCACGCTACGAGCGAATCAGTCGGAGTCTCTTGCGCAGATGGACCCAGCTTGGATGGCAATCTACTTCAGCGTCTTGGCTTCGACACTGATGTTTATGGATGAAGTTGAGACCAACGACAAACGACCACCTGGTGTTGATTTCAAGAGCCTTCTTCAAAATTGGTACGAATCTGCGCTGTTGTTTCTTGACAGGGCCAACTATATGAAGAAGCCGGACCTGCGCACGCCTCAAGCCATTGCCATCCTGCACATTGTCTTCAATAACGTGGGTGACGTACACCTCCATCAGAACATGTGGACAGTCGCAATCCGTCAGGCCCAGCAGCTGAACCTGGGCTCCGACGAAGACAATGCAGAAGAGACATATTGCCAACAGCAGATAAGACGCAGACTCTGGTGGACATTGGCCATCTGCGAATGGCTACCTGTACCCTATAGACATCCCTGTTTGCATGCGATTGACTTCTCGTGTAAGTTGCCTGATGAGGTCGACGATGATGAGCTGCAGACCATATCTGGAAGTTCGAGACTTCCTAGGTCCAAGCCACGAGCGGTTAGATACCACATCGCAATGGCGGAGGTCGCGAAAGTCTACTGTCAGCTTCGATTTACGCTCAGATTACGCCAGTGGGATACTGAGGATGTGGCTCGATTCGTATTTGGTGCAGACGAGCAGCTTGCAAATCTAATAATCGACCTTCCTTCATATCTTCAATCCGACGAGAAGTCCATATTCGCTACGCAAGCACGGGACGTACAGTATCCATTCATACCGTGGCAAAAGAAGAGCCTGGCCAAGGTTCTGCTTTACTACCGGATGGCAATTAGCAGCCAACTGCAGGAACACTGGCTGGACGGATCGACTGATGGTGCTAGGACGAGGGCCATCTGCATGTCTTCAGCCCGAGGTCTCATCCAGTCAACTCTGTCGGAGACTGCGGATGCGTCCAAGCTTCGCCCTTGGTAAGTATCTGATGCGCAAGGATTTCAAGGGGAGGTACTGATGTTTCCAGGGCAATTACAATGAATACATTCACGGCCTCTGCTGTTCTTGCACTGGAATCTGTGCATACAGAAGAGGATTTCTCTGCAGAGATACAACAGGGACTGGAATTCCTTAAAAGTGTTCAGGCTCAAAATCTCGTTGCTGAGCAAGCGGTCAAATTCTTGGAGGGTATCATCCACAACAAGATGATGTTCAACAGCCATCATCTTGCCACTTTCATGACAGCACCTTCATGACGAGTTTTGTCATTCTAGGCTTTTCCCATGCCGCGAGCATGAACTCGAAGGATCTTTGAGTTTTTCCAAATTAGCTTTCACAAATGAGACTACGGTAGGGGGTAAATAGATGTTTCCATTGACGAAGCTGAATGATTGCGTTATATGTACGGACCTAGTGCGGCTTGAATTCCCCTCCAAGTCGTGATGAAGATCGGTAATCCATTAAGTTCAAAAGAATAGCTCCTCAATGAGCAGCTATAATGGTCACTGATCAATTTGCATTCAACCGTAACTTCAGTAGCAGGTACTTCCATACGTTCTTACGACCCATAAGGCACCACTCCTGCAAGCCTTAGCAATTCAACAGTCTCCACTGGCTCCTTGACCGGTCTGTCTCTTGTGTATTTTTCCTCCTGCCCAAGTCGAATAACTTGGCGCTCATCGCGGTAGATGTTGGCGTGTGGCCAATGAGTCTAGATAAAGATTGTGTCAGACGCGCTCCGTTGCCTGGGGAGAACTTGATTTTCTGGAGGAGGGTGGGGGGCCTGTCTAGTTTACTCACCGTGTTCTTCCGATCTTTGAACAGTGTTGCTTTCTTATGCAGGTCGTCTGGATTTGCGTATGAGGCAGGAGAGTAGCACATATCTATCAAGGAAGTAGAGATTCTGTTAACCACAGGATTTCACCTCAGGGAAATAGATTTGGCCTCCTTACATAGTACTGAGCGAACCACGTCGCTCTCTGGTAGGCAGTTGTAATGAACAGTTCTCGAATCCCAAAGAATGAGATCTCCCGGCTCAGCGCAGACTTTGACCGCGGTGCAGCCTCTCTCCTTGAACCACTCGACTTCCTCTGGGGTGAATCCGAACCAGTCGGCGGGGCCCCAAGTCTCTCGCTCCGTGTCATGGGTCTCGAAGAAGGCCTCAATGAGTTGACTCGACCCTTTCAAAACAATGAGACCTCCGTCCTTGGGGCCGTTTGTGGTAAGATAAAGTATCCCTTGAACGCACTGCAGCCCTCGACGAAGAGGACTCTGGTCGACATGTGGCCATGCCTTGACGGGCTCTCGATCTTTCACTGGAAGCGTCAAGTTGACACCATCGAAGGAGACAAGGAGGTCTTTGGTTTGCCAGAGCTTGGCGAAGGCATCGATAATTGCGGGTTCCCTGTAGTGCGAAGTTAGTGATGGTCAATGGTCTTGTGGACTCAGTGCTCAGGTGGAGTTGGCGTACATTCGAGCTTCCCAAAAGAATCTCTCATGAGCCACAGAGTATGCGTGGTACATCCCGCCCCTTTCTGTTAATTAGCATCAACAAGCAACCACTAAAAGCTCTGGAAACGAACTTGATGTGCGCCGGCAGATTCCCCGGGCCCCAAGTAGAAGAATCACCCTTGTGGAATCCATAGGGGAACGTTTCAAGCCATTCGAAGAGACTATCGAGATAATAGCCTGCTCTTTCTGGTGAGATAATACCCTTCAGTACAACATAACCGTCATTGATGAGCTGATCTCTCCAGTCTCCGTGCTTGGTTGAAGCGTCGATTTGAGGCTCGGAGTTGTAACTGATGCTGCCCATAGTGTGAAGCTACAGGCGACGACAAAGATAGAACAAGAAACTGCATTGCGGGGTTATGATCTTAGGTCACGATAACAGTGGCAGCTGTCTTATGTATCCTCGACAAGTTGGTAACCTGTTGGCATCCGAGTTCACCAGTATCCTATCAATGGAGGAGCGGCATTCTTCGGCCCGTGACTTGGCCGGAACCCCCAAACTCGTGCAGCCTTATCGCGCCGCCCGGGCGAGTCACGGGCGAGTTTTTGATACCCGCGACGACATTGAGCAATGGGAGATTCCCAAATGATAATCAATTGTCAACAACAATGCCCAAACTTCGCATCTAACTATAAAGATGGCTTTTTTAAGCCACTGACCGAATGGATTCTTGGTGGTATCACGCCACATAGGACACTCCCCGTCCAGTGTCCGCAGCCATGACAAATCCTCCTCCAACTACAACAGATTCCGGGCTGCTGGATCTCACATACAAATCCAGTTTGCCGTGGTGGAAAGACGACGGTCTGAGAAAGCTTATATTCTGGCAAACATGTATCTCAGCGGCTCAGATCACCGTGGGGTTCGATGAAGTCATCATTGGTTCTTTCCAGGCGCTGGAACCATGGCAGGATGGTAAGTATACTGGCACACTCATTCTATGGGGCTGCGACTCTAATACCCGAGTCATCCAGCCATGGGGAATCCTTCTCCAGAGATCCTAGGTCTCATCACTTGCATGGTCTTTGTG
Source organism: Diaporthe longicolla (assembly GCA_000800745.1). Classification (NCBI taxonomy): domain Eukaryota; kingdom Fungi; phylum Ascomycota; class Sordariomycetes; order Diaporthales; family Diaporthaceae; genus Diaporthe; species Diaporthe longicolla. The sequence goes on from JUJX01000047.1 coordinate 260,618, forward strand.
GGTGGCTTCATCGGCGCAGTCTTTGCGGCGGCACCAGCTGACCGCTACGGGCGGCGCTTTGCGATTCAAATAGGGTCGTTTCTGGGCCTTTTTGGGTCAATCATGCAAGCAGTGGCTCCCAGCCGGGGTGTTCTCATCGGGGGACGTGTCATCATTGGTGCTGGCCTGTCTTTCACCACGACCGCCGGACCCAGCTTGTTGATCGAGCTAGCGCATCCTCGACTACGTGGAAAGGTGTCTTCGATGGTGAGCTATAATTGTTTCCATGCGTTTACGCTTAATAGGAGCAACTAATAAATCCGGGTCAACAGTTCAATGTGCTTTGGTACGTCGGCTCTATCATCGCCTCGTGGTTGACATTTGGAACTGGTCACCTGTCGAATTCGTGGTCTTGGCGCATCCCATCTACCATACAGGCCACCTTTCCATTGCTCCTCATGATCGCTACTTTCTTTATCCCCGAGTCACCTCGATGGCTCTGCTTCAAGGGACGCCAGGGGGAAGCAAGAGCTTTCCTTGCCAAGTACCACGCCAACGGCAATCACGACGACCCCATAATTGAGATGGAAATGCATGAGATCACCACGGCTGTGGCCCTTGAGGAGCAGAGCAAGATGAACTCTTGGTCGATTGTTCTCAAATCCAAGGCTAACCGACGACGCCTTGGTATCGTTCTCTCAGTGTCTGTCCTGACACTTTGGAGCGGACAGGGTGTCATATCATATTACTTCTCGCCTATCCTGGACTCTGTCGGCATCACAGATACAACCCAACAGACCGGCATCAGCGGCGGTATGGCAATATGGAACCTCATCTGCGCAGCCACCGGTGCTTGTTTAGCAGACAGGATTGGCCGCCGGAAGTTATGGCTTGCTTCATTCATAGGAATGATCTTGGCCAACATTCCTGTGACTATCACAAGCGCCATGTACGCGAAACACGGCACCCAGGCAGCAGCTTACGGGACGGTCATCTTTTTATTTCTGTACAATGCTGCTTTCAATGTTGCTTGCAACCCGTTGCTGTATTGCTACACGCCAGAGATACTGCCCTACAGCATGCGTACCAAGGGGCTCTCGCTGCAAGTACTGTCCGGTCAGATAATGCTGACGGTCAATCAGTACGTTAATCCTATCGCGCTGGAAAGAATTGGGTACTACTACTTCATTTTCTACCTGGGCATGTTGTTTCTTGGCTTGGCAATTGTATACTTCACGTTTCCCGAGACCAAAGGATATTCGTTAGAAGAGTTGGGTATGCTTTTCGATGATGACTTTGACGTTCGGCCGCCTGTTCTGCACGGGAAGGATGTAGAAGATACTGGGCGCATGGCTGAAGCTGACGCGAAGAAGGAAGTTAAAGTGGTAGTTCTCAATTAGGTTTGAAGGATGGATCAGATTTAATGATCTGATAGTCTTAAGGCTTGGGCTCCGTCAATTTGCATGTCCTGCAAGTGTTCATTTATATTACCCCCAGTCTAATCAATCAACCAGCTGATCCCTGCCTCGAGTTATGTTGATCGTTGAATGTTGAACAAAACGAAGAGAATGCGTTCAGCTGCAAGAAATCTGGATTCTACGATACAGCAGCGACTATGCATAGCGAATGATTCATTCACAACTGAGAGGGTACACATCCACCTTCCTTGGCAAAGCTGAAAAAACATCGAACAGTTTTATGTGAATAGATCACTGGTTGAGCACTTACACCAGATATCCAAGCAGATTGAGCTAGGCATAGTCAGCTTGCAGGCACGCCATTTGATGCGCGGCCCTTGAGATAACTACTTACACGAGCGATCAAATGGCGATGTTGATCTTCTGGTTACACCAAGGGCATGCGGGCTGGCCCAGAGCATCTAGTGGCATCGGTGTAAGCCGCCTCATCCGACCTATACTTGGGTCTGCATAGACAGAGCCTGGCGCTGTGTAACTGTTCAATTATTTACGGACGCTGATGGCCATAGGAGGTAGTATTCACTGTCATGTCTAACCATCTTCAACCCTGCCTGTGTTTCCATAAAAGCGTTATCATATTTAAGGGAGAATATACAAGGTTTGGCTACTAGCCAGATACATAGAGTATAACGAAGGGAAGGTCCAGCCTCAATGGAATTGACCTTAAGAAACAGTGGTAGTGACATCACCGCCAGCGCCAGACGCGCTGCCACGGATCGTGCCACCAGTAATGACATCAGGACCGGGGGTGAGGTCATACGAGGTCGACGAGCCCCAGACGCTGAAGTTGACGGCCTCATCGGTCGACTGATAGACTCCGGGGATGCTGACCGGGGAACCGGGTATGCTGGTCGCCGAGTTTCCGGTAACCTTCAGCTGGCCCGTTGCGTAGTAGAACTCGGCTTCTCCGTTGTGGACTCCATGCAGGGCCATGTGCTCGGCGCCGATGAGGTACTGGCCGTTCGGGATGGTGGAGGGGATCTCAAATGAGATGCGGTCCTCGCCGTACGAGCACCACGCAGTCGACCGGAGAGACGTGGCGTCGCCGGCGGTGCACAAGAGAGACTGGTGAATCTTGTACCACTCTCCATTATACTGTTCGTCGGTGACGGTGGCATCCTCGACGGGACTGACGTACACCTGGGTCGGCCCGGGGTGCTGCATTCCGGTTCCTCCGTAAGCTTGCTTCATGCCGATCTTGTCTCCCGCCTTCACGCTGTACACCTCGCTAGAGGCTACAGCCTCCTTATTGGCTGAGAAGTCTTTGTCTAGAGGGGTGATGGATCCTTCGGGGCCATTCTTGAACTTAGTTGGCATGTAGGAATTTTGGTGCTTTCGGATGTAGGTATTAGACGAGCCCTGCAACTCATCGTTGACCACGAGCTGATCAAAGGTGTAGTGAGCTGAGGCAAGCCCCAGGATGGCGCAGAATAAGACAGCGGTCTTCATGGTTGCGAATGAGAAGAGTCTGAAAAGATGATGAGGGAACGATTCGAGTCCAGTCGAGGTAGTAGAAAGGAAAGACAGTTATGAAAAGGCCGTTGGGAAAAGAATGGATGGAGATTACAATTTCTTCGACGTGAATTTCCCACCCATCCTGCCCGCTTTAATATTCTTTGCTTTGATGTCAATAAAGGGGGTGTCTTTCGAGTGACTTATTATCACACATCGCTACATCAACCTTGCCCCGTTGCATTCACACCTTGGCAGCCAGCATAGCGGTATTTCTCCGACAGCACGCCCGCGTAGCCGCCCTCTGCTGTTCAGCATATGGCCCGTATCGGCAAACGACGCGTGGCTAACCCTGCAATTCAAAAGAAGCATCACCCTAAAGAAGAGTTTTGTTTTGATTGTGCCAAGACATGCCACATGCGGCTGCAAGAGTCCACAGAGCCAGATACGAAGTCGCCCTTCCATTTCCCTGGCCTTGGTTTCAGAGCCTCTGCCTCCTAATGTGACTAAACCACATGGGGTAGAATGTTTTGCCGACCATTACTGCAATCGACATAACGGGCCGAGCTCCGCTTAAAGGAGTCGAGTCTGTCTGAATTTAGGGACTGATTCGGCTGTTCCACAAATCGCAACACGGCTTTTTTACGCTTGCTCCCTGAATCAAGATCATCAAGATCTTACCGCAGCTCCCGTAGCACCCGCAGCCTCTGCAGCGACTGCCACGAGATGTTTGAAACATCAGCCAGGGCCCAGGGCGTGGGCACAAGGCCATACGGTTTTGCGGGCTGAGTTGATCCATTACCAGCAAACAAATTGAAATCTACCCTTAAGGGTATCTACGCTGCGAGACAATGCTCTTGGCATTGCGGAGCTCTTTCGGGAGAGCTCCCTCGGAAGCTTCTCTTCTAAGGTTACAACAAGGACACAAGTGTATCTTCAGCATGGCGACCGGATCGGCTTCTCTTCTAAGGTTACAACAAGGACACAAGTGTATCTTCAGCATGGCGACCGGATCGGCTACCCTTGGTAGGGTTTCTTCCAAGTCCCTAGCAGTGGCGTCTACGGATCGGTCATGCAAAGTCTGTCAGATGGGCAGTCGATGTGGAACAAGTCCTAGTTATGAGTAGCGCTCTCACGAGCTAGTACCTTTTGGCATGGCGCTGCCGCAGACGCAACGGATGAAGAAGAGGCAGCAACTTGATATTGTCTTAGTGTACAGCATCAACAATCAATGCCCATCTCACTCTGGATCGTCTGTTAGGCTGTATATTATCTACGGGAGATTTGCAAACAGAGATTGTCAAGCAGGCCTATAGAGGTTTACCTGTATGATTATGTAGGAGGCTATCACCGAGGAAGTTAAAACCTCAACTGCTTATAAAGGCAGATAACCCATAAGAAGGTTTTCCAACATGGGTACCTTGTAGAGGGCTATGCCATAGGAGGCTGTCCTAGAGTAGCGTAAGCGAGAAAAGAGGTTACCCTATACCTTGATAGAAGGTTATCTAGTAGGACTTTATCCCAAAGAAAGCCTTCGCGGAAGTCATCATTTGATAGAAGCTTCTATTACATACCATCACCCCTAAGCCCATAGTGTCGTGAGCCTCAAGATGACAATTGATGATTATAGATTCACGGATCGGGGTACCTTGTAGATCAGCGGAGCTTTTGTCTAGCCTGGAGTTCCTTCCTTCGGGATTTATACGGATTAAGAACGAAGCCAAGGGTTTTTTGCTACAAGTATCATTCACTCCCGACTGGAAGATCAAACATCCACCCGAGGCCGCAGGCCATTCGCTAACTCCGAAGGCCTCTCTCAATATCACTATCCGCAGCCACCGCATTCGTCTCCCATTTACAGCTTTGAATCTCACCGTCGCCATCATTATGGGTGGCCCTCTGCCCTCCACAGTACCACCAACAACCGCCTTAGCAATAACGGACCCCACGCCCTCGCCTCACCCTGCCCTGGGTCCTGTCCACGCTTCTGCTGTCAAAGCTTCTTTTCCGCGGCAGTAGCATGATTTTGATCATTCTTAGCCTACTTCTCACGTATCTACCTGATAATATGGCTCTTCATTCATGGGTACTGGTGAGATATCCGCCCGGCGAAGGCATGACTGCTATACTACACTGGTTGATGCAACTTAGCCAATATGTACAGTCGCAGAACGAGTTGCGATTGATCTTGAGATCTCGGAAACGCTTATTCTGGACGCAAGAAGGCTCAAAGTAACGAGGAGCTGGGTAGGGCAGAAAAATAGCGTCCTCAAAACTGATCAAGCGCATCGCTCATGCTTATGTCTCGCTGCGCATGCTCGATGAGGATGGCCCTAGGCTCTGCATGCCAAACAGTCTCACAGCTCTTTTATCTCATCCGGAGTACTCGTCTGTGATCATCTGTTTTCGGTCTTAATCCGTGTGCATCCCGAAGGCGTACCGTCCCTTCACACAGTGGTAAATGTCTTAAGACGCAGCGTTGAAAAAAGATACAATTCAGATAGCGATACAGAGAAAACACAGTACGCCTACTGGCGCGTCGCCTCAGCCTTATTCCGCATGTCATATTCGCAACACCTATATTCCTTTTCAGACTCAGATTCACTGTAGATACTGTCAAAGGCTTAAAACTGATCGAAAGCAAAGCTTGAAGATACTATTACCGCTACATGTGTTCGACTCTTTTAAGGCATCTGAGTATGCTAGTAAATATTTCGAACGACTATGTTTCATGTAAATAGCCGGATAGGCTTCCCAGGAAGATATACGCCAGGATCGTTGAAGTGGAGTCCAAGATCCAGATCCGCAATGGCTTCCAAGTCTTGTTGCTCGAGGTCAAACCCGATCACGTCCAAGTTCTCTGCCATTCTATCCGTGCGATTGCTCTTTGGAATGACGCAAATTCCTCGCTGCGTTGCCCAGCGCAGCAGGATCTGCCCCGCAGATCTCTCGTACTTGCGGGTGAGCTCAGCAATAAGAGGTTGTTCAAACAGTGAGGGGGTTTGAGCTGCCTTCGTCGGGAAGGACGGCGGAAGCTCAAGGAAAGACTGAGGTCCAAAAGATGAGTATCCTGTGACAAGCATTCCTTGATCTTTACAGAAGTCGATCAGATTGCGTTGGACGAGGTAGGGGTGGTGTTCTGCACATAGAGTGTCAGTGTCAAGCGCTATTCGGAAGAAGGTTGAATTGATCATACCAATTTGGAGCATGCACGGATTCACCTTGGCGTATGTGAATATGTCAAGAATGGCTTGAGAGTTGAAATTTGAGACCCCAATGTTTTTGATGAGTCCCATCTGATGGACCAACTCCAAAGCTTCCCACGTGTCCCGAATCGGCGTGCGCTCGAGTCGCACTTCAGAATGCCCGTCATAGTACCAACCCTAGGATTTGGATGTCAGGGGAAGGCTAAGAGATCGTAGGTGCGAGACCTACCCTAGTACATTCCGGATTGTACTCTAATGCCACGGGGAAATGGATCAAATACAGGTCGATGTATCCGAGACCCCACTCTTCAACCTGCTGTTTCGCGACATCGATAGCTCGCTGTCTTGGAAAAAGTTAATATCAATGAAAATAAGAATAAGGAAGATGATAGGAGACAGGGGCCGGTGATACTTGCTTTTGGTGGCAGGTGTTCCACAGCTTAGTTGTCACGAAAATGTCCTTTCGTTCGACCAGACCTTCGTCAATGGCTCGGCGAATGCCCTGCCCTGCTTCTTTCTCGTTTCCATAATCGTATGCCCCATCAAAGAGTCTGTAACCCGCCTTTATTGCCTAGAATTAAATGTCAATGGCAGAATCAAACTTGAGGATTCTTTGGGGCCAAGTACATTATAAACTAATTCCGCGGCAGATTCCGGGGATACCTTCCATAATCCGAAACCCACTTGGGGGATCTTCTGACCAGATCCGGGTAGTGTCAGGTGATTGTTGTTAGGAGCCATTTGTTGTGGCATTCGACCAGTCAAATTATGGTTACGAGGATAAAATTTGGCACTGTGGGGGCCGAGAGAGATGGTCTGTCTTGCCCACAAGAAGCTGAGGCTGTTGAGTACGCCTCAGCTTGATTAAATACCCAGTTCTTGTGTACAATGTCATCCGCCGGGAGTTTGCTACTCGACGGCTATGTCTGAGGTGCGATAGAGGTGCGTCGCTTGCCGCTGCCCCATGAAGTTAAGGTCCGAGGTCTGAACCAGCCTAGCGTCTTCTAGTTCTACCCTATAGCCAAATAGTCAACCACAGGCGCTTCTGGATTCCTGTTTGATCTTTCGAGTCAAATCGAAATTCTCCACTGTAATGCCGATGTGTGGACAACGCAGCTAAAAATCGCAGCAGTTTCCTCTAGAAACGTCTACAGAAAGCTGACCAAATCTTTGCTACTCATCTTCCCACAAAGATTGAGACCTCTTCTCCCTTTACTCGCGCGGATCCTGGATTGAAATACGTTTTCTCAGTCAAACAAGGGGAAAATATGGAATGCATCAAAGGGCAGACTGCGTTGATCGTATGAAGGCCCCCCCCCCTCTTCCCCAAAGGTATCCCTATCAACACCTCAAAGCTAACAAGTGTGCAACAGACAGGCGCGTCAATGGGGATCGGTGAGGCAATCGCCCTGAAACTCGCGGAACAGGGCGTGAACCTTGCCCTTGTCTCAAGAAGCAAGGTCGGCAGATGTGACCTTGGAATGGATTGCTTTTGGCTTCAACTCACATCCTGCTATACAGGACAAGCTCGAATCTGTGCGAAAGACCATCCTTGGCAAGGGCTTTGGTGTTAAAATCTCAGTTCACGCAGTGGATGTTCAAAACTACAATGATGTCGACAGGGCTGTGGAGTCAGCGATCGCAGAGCTCGGGGATGTCGACATACTGATCAATAATGTGAGGTTTTGATCCTTTGGGGTGGCATGAGACCATAGCTGACGCATCTGTCCTTCTCAACGCAGGCTGGACTCGCCCTTGGAGCGCCGGCGAGGCTCTGGGAGCTACCTATCGAGCAAGTACAGCAGATGGCAGGCACCAATATCAATGGAGTCATGTACATGTGCCACTCGGTCATACGTCGCAGTATGTGGCCGCGCAAGAAGGGCGTCATTATCAACGTGTCGTCCGTCACCGGTCTGGAGTGCCCCCCTTTCGATGGGGAGGCAGTCTATCATGCGAGCAAGGCGTTCCTGGAAGGTTTCAGCAACAGCCTGCGGATGGAGACATCTGGGTCTGATATCAAGGTCTTGGTACTGCGGCCTGGATGTGTTACCACAAATTTCCATCTCCAGAGGGTCAAATATGACCAGGGTGCAATGGACGAATTTCTCAAAGGGTATGAGCCGCTGGTCGCTGAGGACCTTGCTGATTCCGTCGTTTACATGCTCAGACTACCCGGCCGAATCTCAATCAAGGCCTTGGACTGTGTGCCCACAGCCCAGAGGGCTTTGACTCGTTTCGATCGGGAATGGAATTCACGCCGTGCCAACAAGGAGTAGGCGATGGTTGGGCTCATTGGCGATGTTTCTATACTCTGATCACCACCGTCGTTTCTTCTGCGAAAGCACACGAGGGACGAGTAAATAAGCCTGGGTAACAGGAAGCTAAATAAGGCACTTTCATTCAAAGAATTAACGTTTCAGAGTGTCTGAAGTAGGCATTTAAAAGCCGTAGCCCAGGCGTGACTGAGCCGAAGCCTGAGCATGCACGTAGCGATGCCAACATTGATAAGATTTGTGTCATTTTTCAACCTGATAAATATGCATGTTCACCAAGAGTACGAGGCATGAAGATTTATGTTAAATTTTGGACGGACTGTGCGCCTTCGGGATGTATACGGATCAAGAATGAAACCATCCAGCTCACGTCCCCGAGGGTCATCACGTCGCAGACTGAGGCTTGTCATGACCGTGCAGGGAGGATGTAATATGACAATAGAATCAGCTGCCGTGTGTTTTAGCAAAGGTCGGTCGAATCAACTCAACAGTCCGCCGTTCTGTCTGTGCGGCAAAATGGCGCTCCCATGGTTCAATCCCTCTGCTTGCCTGGGTACGCCAACCAATCTCGAGTCATGCGACGCTGATAGGTATTCACACAGAACCTTCAGCCATCAATGCGTCGAGCGCTTAAAACTTCCCTCGAGATGCTCAGACTAGAACGCATGATCAAAACTTGACTTCTCTTTCTACAGCACTGAGGGTGCCCAAGTATCTGTGAATCATCCTTGGCCCAGCAGCAGCGCTTAGAATTACCTACACCGGACAGTCTTGACTCTTGGTGCGTGGAAACTTGCCCCCTTCGCTCTACTCGGTAATCCAGCGCGGCCGCTATTCTCCAGGCTAAGATGGTTTGCCAATGCTGTGAAGCTCGCAGCCCATGGGGTAGCTACCCCAGGCTGGAGAAGCTGCGGGGAATCCGGGGGCTTGTCGCACTACCTCGGAGGAGGAACAACTTTCCATCAGGGGAACCGGACGAACAACGCTTGGGAAGGCTTGGGTTATGACTGGCTCAAATATTAAATACTGCATCGCTCTCCTGGAAATCTACGGCTAATACATTCAAAACTCGACCAAGTTCTTGACTTGTCGTTTAAGCAGAGACTCCTTTTCACTATCATCGTATTAATCCGACACTGCCATAATGAGACTTTTACGAACCCGTCGACATACTTTCATCCGACCAGGGCAGTTTGTCGTCAGCTGCGTTGCGGTTGCTGCTGGCTTCGGCATGTTGGTAAGTCTGAACGACCAGATTGGAACGTGAATTCCTTACCTCCCTTGACCACAGCTGCTGACACCAGTCTCTTAGCTTCTCGGATACGACCAGGGCGTTATGGCCGGCCTCATTGGCTCTGAGGGAACACCTTTCAGCCTCACCTTTGATAACCCTGACGCGACGAGTCTGGGTTTGATGGTGGGTATGTACGGTCTCCCTGCTGGCAGTTGAAACACCAACAAAAGCTTACACTTGTCCCTAAAGCTATTTACGAAATCGGTTGCTTTGTAGGTGCAGTCTTCTCATTTGTCTGGGGCGAGGCAATGAGTCGCCGCACCTGCATTTTCATCGGTGTGTTCGTCATGTGTATTGGCGCAACGCTGCAGACAGTGTCGCATACTATGGGCCAACTGATTGCCGGTCGAGTCGTTGCCGGACTGGTATGTAAAGTCCTTATGCTGTCTTGCGCGGGACTCACACAGCTGACATTTGATTCTAGGGAAACGGCCTCAACTTCTCTGCAATCCCAACCTGGGCATCGGAAATATCTGGCCACGATGATAGAGGAAGAATTGCAGCATTCAATGGCTGGCTGATTATCTGGGGTGTGGTAATCGCATATTGGTAAGCCTTGACACTTTCCGGGAGCAGTGTTGGAAACTACGAATTAACATCTGAGTAGGCTAGACTATGGTTGTTCCACATACACTACTGACATGCAATTCCGGTTTCCGATCGGTGAGAATAGAAAAGGCCTGTCTACATGAGCATTGGCCAAGTACTGATACATTCGCTCTCCAGCTATGCAAATGCTGTTCGGATTGATCATGGTAGCAATGGTGATTTGTGAGTCAGATTTTGATTGCCCGCCAGTTTTGAAGTTAGAACTAACTGTGCCTTCATACGATAGTCTTGCCCGAATCCCCACGATGGTTGATCTCGAAGGGATATGACGCAGAAGCCAGGGAAGTCCTGGAGTGGATAAGCCCAAGATCTAAAGGTAGGACCGAAGCAGACATCTCCGCGATGGTGGAGGCACAGTACCAGAATATCATCAGCACGCGCGAATCCGAGAAAGCAGCCGAGGGAGAATTTTCGTACGCAGAGCTGCTACATGGAGGAAAGGTACAGAATTGGAGACGCATGGCGCTTTGCGCCGGAGTAATGGCCTGCCAACAATTGAGCGGGTAAGTACAGTCCTTGAGAAATTGAGTTTCACAGACGTCTGGCTAATTCATTATGTTCAAAAGTATCAATCTCCTGACTTACTACATCTCGTATGTTCTAGAAAACTCAGTGGGGCTGGACAGGCATACCTCGCTCCTCGTGGGTGGCTTCAACGGTCTTGAATATCTTGTGGCATCTGCCATTCCCATTTGGACAATTGAGAGATTCGGTCGCCGCAGACTTCTCTTGTTCAGCGCGGCTGGTCAAACAATCTCGATGGCCGTGCTCGCGGGAGCCATATGGTATGTCACTTCTAAGCCAGACGGGAGCGCCAATTACGCCATGGGAGTCCTGGCCGTAGCCTGTTTCTTCCTCTTCAACACATGCTACGCCCAGGGGTTCCTGGCTATCCCTTTCTTTTACCCCGCAGAAATAACCACTCTACGGACTCGAAGCAAGGGCGTCTCGATCTCAGTGATGAGCAACTGGCTCTTTACTTTCCTGGTGGTCATGATTACGCCGATTTGCACATCTAGCATCGGATGGAGGTATGTTTCAATTTCTAAAATCTCATACAAGAGCCACCGACTGACAGAGAATGCCCAGGACTTACATTATATTCGCCGTTCTGAACATATCCTTCATTCCCTTTATCTACTTCTTCTTCCCGGAAACCGCAGGTCTGTCGCTGGAGGCGCTTGACTCCATGTTCGACCACCCAAACCCGGTCACCCGAGGCGTTCTTGACAAGAACCACCGGAAGGAAATGTTGGCAATGTCTTCACCAGAGGCTGTCGAGGCAAGGGCTAGGGAGTTCCAAGACCTCAAGCTGACCGCGAGTGCCGAAGTGGAGTGCAGGGAGACCACTGTGTAGACACAGAATTCAGGGAACACTTGCCCAGGTGGAAAACTGGGCTAATCCTGTTCACAGCTTGCGTCTAGGTCGATCGAGAGGCAAGGGTTTGGTGAACCGAGTTGGAATCGCAGTACTCAATTGCAATGAGTGGCACGTTGTGCGACGTGGTTGATGGGTCAGCTGGATAGGTCGAGGAAATAGCTAGTATTACTATGTCGTAGTTACTTCAAATTATATGGCTCAAGTCCAGAACTAGGCTATCTTCAATTTGTGAGATTTCATTGCGCCTGAGCTGGCTGCTTCTGACCCTTTGGTAGACGCTGTTTGTGGTCTACCTGTGCGATCAATTTAAATCGAACTGCTCTTCTAGGTCGTAGGCAGAAGAAATGTGTTTTATGCGTTTGCAATCTTTCTCTGATTCCATGAAAGATCGTGTGAAAACTCCTATGGGCTCCACATTCATGGCCGGCCGGTCTGGCCGACTTGGTCAGTGGAGAAGCTCATGGGTTATCCTGCAACTTCGCGTCCACCCTCGGCAGCATGAGCCTGGGCGCACGCTGCTCAACGATTGAGTGTGCTACAATGAAGGTGCTTCAATCGGGCAACTACTGTGATTCTGCATCTTGGCATGTCTACACGTGGACATTCTAGGATTGCCGATTCATCGGTGATCCATTTCGATACCTCTCTAGTAGGTGTTGTCAGACAGGAAATAGGCAAGTACCGGGAATTCGTTCAAAATTAGACGCTTGTGAACATGCGAATTGTTTTCCATCGCAGACTCGAATTGCCCGGCTCGTAGATTGGGCAATCTTTGCCGCCCGTAGCCTCTTACGGCGTAGGGCACACGTGCTTGATGACCCGCCTTGAGAGTGGGCAGGTCTAAGCGCCTTAGTGACGTGCCAGCGGGGCCAGAGAAGCTGCAGTTGAGTTCGTCCAGAAAATACATTACTTTTCGCTGCCATCATCTCCGTGGCGAAATCAATTGATGAAAATACAGCACACTGGCTGGCGCACACCTGTCTTGAAAACGAGATACTACTGCAGTCATTGTCTTACTGGCTATCGCAGCAGTCATGATGACTGATATTGTCCCCTTCAGGGTAAGGTTTCGCCGACGGCGAGTTCTCATTTAGGGATTGCGTGTCCTAGTGGCTAATGAACCTCTGCGCCTCTCAGGTCCATATCCCTGACGAGCTTCTCGAGGAGACGAAGATCAAGTTGAAGTATGCAAGATTGGACCGTGGCATGGGACAAGTGGATTGGAACGATCTGGAGATTGGGCACGAAGAATTCGTGAGGGTCGTCCAATACTGGCGTGACGAATACGACTGGCGGAAATTCGAAGAACACATCAACACCTTTTCACACTTCAAAACCCCGATCCAGCTCGAAGGGTTCGAATCGCTAGACATACATTTCCTCCATCATCGGTCATCACGCCCAGACGCTATACCCTTACTCTTTGTACACGGCTGGTAGGCAGCACGCCCTCCTCCCTCTATGCTGCCCAGATAATGGGGTGCTGACGGTACAACAAGGCCAGGATCATTCTTGGAGTCACTGAAGTTAATCCCACTCTTGACCGAACCTTCAGAAGATCGGCAAGCTTTTCATGTTGTTGCTCCCTCCATTCCAGGCTATGGATTCAGCCAATATTCAAAGAAACACGGCTTCGGGCTCGAGCAGCATGCGGAAACATTTGCAAAGCTCATGAAGAAGCTGTCTTATGAGAAATACGTCTGCCAGGTCCGTCAGCTCCCCAAACATGGGCTGGAAGCCTAGTACCGTGTCACTAATGTGGGGTTCTTGGACAGGGCGGGGACTGGGGATCGTCAATAGTTCGGTATATGGCACTCAATCATCCCGACGCAGTTCAAGCGATCCACATCAACATGTTCCTTGCCTTGCCGCCAAGCCGAGAGAAGTCTCCAGAGAAATTTGAACGCCACCAAAACAACGATTACAGTGCGCAGGAAAAAGAGAACTTGAAGAGAACGCACTGGTTCGCTACCAAAGAGGTGAAGACTGTCGAATTTCCCAACATCAATGATTTCGGCTAACCATATTCTCCAGCGTGGCTACCAGCGCATCCAAGAAACCAAATGCGTTACGCTCGGCTACGCCCTTCACGACTCACCAGTGGGCATGCTAGCTTGGTTTGTTGGAAAACTCAAGGCATGGACCGATGGATATCCTTGGACGCCAGAGGAGATGATACATTGGGCTTTCATACACTACCAAGGAAGTCCAAGTGCTGCTATGCAGATCTATGAGGAGGCCGAGGCGGTCTTGAACGAAAACCCTTCCAGTATGCTGGGTCGCTATATCTCTCAGCCAGTGGGCGGTTCCCTTTTCCCCAAGGAGGCGAGTAGACCCCACCATTCCCCTTACTCCAAGGGCACGACGCTGACCCATCTCGTAGTTGTGGCTTTATCCTCGGGAATGGATGGAGGAGACTTGCAATATCCAGTTCTGGAGGCAGCACCACAAAGGAGGGCATTTCATTGCCTGGGAGCGCCCTGATGCTCTGGCAGCCGACGTTGCAGAATTTTACGGGAGGTCAGGCCCTGTTTTCGGCAAAGGAAGCTCATAGTGCTTGGAACTATCTGCCCTTCGAAATTCACTCCCTCATTCGCTCATGTCAGTGTGGCCAGCTACATTGTCCAGGTGCCCAACGTTCTGGCGCAGCGATTGCAAATAGTTCATTCATAGGGCACATATACCATGCACAAGACCTCTCTGCAAGAATAATACATCGAGTGGCAAGGTCAGGAAAAAGAGTCCTCTCAAACCGTTGGGGCGGTGTTTTCGACCATTTTTTAAGTCCAGATTTGCATCCATTCATTTGACCATTACATTCTAATCACTACTCCAGGACCATCGTCTTCTGAGTTTCTTGTTAGTGATAGTGAACTCCTTGTAGTACTGCTGTGCTCTTGTTGGCCGATGAATCCATTCTGAGCTTTCTCTCGGATCTTCTCAGGAGTCATGTAACTGCGGAGACGCTCGCATCATTTTTGTCTGCCTAGGTAGTCGAGGGAATCATCTACTGGGACATGGTAATCTGGAACCCAGACCGCATTCAATGTTTTCAAATTGCATCTTTGAAATGGAAGCCTTCCCGGTTATCTGTGTTGGGAGCCGTGGCTAAAATCGCTCAAAACTCTTGTGGGATCGCATTGCCCTGCAAGCATCAAACTTGTACTTTGGGGGTGAAATACCAGTAACCAGCCTGGCTGGAAGAGTAGTACTACTGGTGTGAAGTACGCGTATAAATCATAGACACACCGAGTCATGGCCGCTACGAGACCACGTCAGTACCAATTGGTGATACTTGTCGATGGCAATGGACCAGAGCTGCTCGGGCGCCGAGCTAGTGCTCGAGGTAGAGGATGTGGTCATTGAAACGTGACCGTCACTGTAACACCAGACGTTTTTGGCGAGGCCGGGAATGGCGATGCCGGGGCCTGGAACTTCCTCCTTCGTCGTCATCACTAATTTGTTGAACAGGTCGTTTTCCATCTACCTCGAGCAAGTTAAGGCACCTAAATCGGGAATAGGACAATGTGTTTGCCGATATCTATGCCCTTTTTCTCTCCACATTACTACCAATGGCGCGCTTCTCAAGTTCGAGACAAATCAAGACACGTGGGTTCCTTGGTTCCGCGGTGGATTCCGCAACCTCTTATTGTCAATGCTCTAAGGTTCGCCGAGCAAACTATTGAAATCGCTTTCCCTTTCTGTGCAGCCAAAGCGCCAATGGCTCCTTAATGAGCGAATTAGGCAATCCTTAGAACTCCAACGGTCTTTGAAAAATGACTGTCCTGTGACAGATCATTGGGGAAGCCAGAAGAGTATTTGCGAGGTTTTGCCCTGACTTGATTGATGCCTGTTCTCCACCCCTGCCGGCAAGACTGAATCGGGCAGCCGTAAGCGCTGGGGTGACTGGCGTCTGCACGTAGCACCAACGGCATGTTCCAAACTGCCAGGAAACGTAGTCTTAGCCATCATCTATCGCTTCGGGTGATTGGTGTTGTTTTGAAATCGGGTGACCTGGAATTTCGTAGAATGGCCGTGTCTCAAATGACCTCGGGAGACTGTCGGATTCTCAGAATGGCAATTTTAGCCACGACTTCCCAGTGAGCAGAGCCAAATCAGGACTCGCGCACTTGCTCTCGCGTAGAATTCGCGGTTGTGTTCATTCAATTGCGCGCACTATTAAGCATCACGAAGTTCGTTCCCTGCGGGCGCTGTCCTCGTACAGAAATGTACCTAGATCAGCATCAGATTGATCCAAGGTTGCGGTCGGGCGTGATTCTTAGAGTCTGACAACCGATTGAGAGTATGGCTAAAGGTACCGCGCGGAGTATTCTTGCTCTTTTTTGGACAGAAACACAGGCTCACTCTTGGCTCATACTCAGGCAAGCATTTCATCAACGACACCGACGACCTCGTCGTCCGGCTACTCCGAAGCCTGCTCGTCAGCAACGATACCCTACGATTGATACCAGAAAAGAAAGGTAGAAAAGGAAACCCTGTCTGTGCACAGCTCCTCGCATGTGTCGAGTAGGTGGATTGACTGGCTGCGTTTCTAGTCCTGTACCGACAAACACGTGACGATGAGGAAAAAGTCATAGTTGTTTCGGGCGGTGGCTCAGGTCACGAGCCGGCACATGCTGGCTTCGTTGGTGAAGGTATGCTCGACGTCGCAGTCGCTGGCAACATATTCGCCTCGCCTTCGGCTCCGCAGATCTTGGCTGGCATTCGGGCACTCAAGTCTCCCCGGGGGTAAAATCAACCCCATTTCCCAACATGGAGCTCAGACATTGCAAATCAACTGACCCCCAAACTTAAATAGAGTACTCCTGATAACCAAGAACTACACTGGCGACAAGCTGAATTTCGGCCTGGCCGCCGAACAAGCTAAGGCTGAGGGACGGGACGTCCGCATTGTTTTTGTCAAGGACGATGTATCTATCAAGAGCAACGAGCTCGTTGGTCGACGTGGTCTGGCTGGAACTGTGTTCGTGCACAAGACTGCCGGCGCAGCGGCTGCTCAAGGGTAAGATTGTTAATTGTACCTCCCACTATGAAGGATGCATTCTCACAATGTGATTCATATATTAGAATGCCTCTCACAGACGTCACTCGTATCGCACAGAAGACTGCAGACTCCCTCGCAACGGTAGCCATGAGCCTTGATCGGTGTAGTGTTCCGCAACGCGAGGGGCAGGAGGGCCTGGGTCCTGGAATAGTTGAATACGGCATGGGTAAATCTCCCATAGAAGCTTCGTACCCTTTGGTCGCGCCTCATCTTGCTTCTCGGTTGTCAGATGGCTAACAGTATGATTGATACAGGGATACATAATGAGCCAGGAGCTGAGCGTGCGAAGATCGCCCCGTTGCAGGATACTGTGGCAAAACTGTTGAACATGCTTTTGGGGGGCAGAAATGACTACGCGGACTGTGGTTTAGCTGTCATGATTAACAATCTGGGTGGATTGAGTGTTCTTGAGCTGCACGTTGTAGCCGATGAGGTCCTGCGCCAACTCAGCTCAGCTGCGACCCAGATCCGACGAGTCTTCATCGGCAGCTATGTCACCGCTCTTGACGGACCTGGTGTCTCCCTAACCATACTCAAGCTTGACTCTGAGCTTGAGGCGCTAATTGACGCTCCAACAGCCGTGAACGCATGGCCCAAGTCCGTATCTGGCTACTCCAAGGAAGAGGTGGACCATCAAATCGTGCCAGATCAAGGTGTTGTTGCTACGCACCCAAGCGGGCTTCCCAAGCTCCCACGTAAGTCACATGGCTTCAGTGCACTTTTTGAATGGCCAGATTTAGGGGCTAATCATTGCAGTATCTCGTAAATTTCTTAGTAATATTTTAGTGGGGGTTGCCCTCCAGGTCAAAACTGACGAGCCCCTGATTACCAAATATGACACTATTGCCGGCGACGGAGACTGCGGCGAAACCCTCATGGCTGGCGCAAATGGTAAGCAACCGGGATTTGGACTCTCATAAGCTGTACTAACAGGAAGGACTAGCACTACTTGCATACGAACAAAGCAGACTATCTGATGACGTCGATTTGGCGGTGACGTTCAGGGAGATTGCATCAGTCATCCAGGAGACGATGGGCGGTACGTCAGGTGCAATCTACGCGATCTTCCTCAACGCGGTGTCCACAGCTCTAGAAAAGTCCTCCTGCGCTGTGAAAGGGCTGCATTACTCCAGAGTGCTTGCCGACGCGCTTGCGCGGGGCCTTGGCGAACTGTGCACATACACCAGCGCAAGGCAAGGGTCAAGAACGATCATGGATGCTCTGATTCCATTCGTCAAGACTTTGCACCAGAATCCACATGACTTCCCAGCTGCGATTTCAGCCGCTCGATCGGGCGCGGAGAAAACCAGACGGATGGATGCTAAGCTGGGACGGGCGAGCTACGTGACGAAGGAGCAGTTCGATTGTGTGAAGGATGGGGTTCCCGATCCAGGGGCGATGGGAATTGTAAGCGTGCTAGAAGGCATTGAGGCCGGGCTTTTGGTCAAGTAATTCAAGAATGGCGATAATATGCTCAAGACGGCTCTTAAGATAGTTTCGTAATTAAACAGTCTTCCGACAAGTCTGCTTCGGTCTCCGCTTTGGCTCACCCGTGAGTGCCATATGAGCGCAATCTGCCAGTTGCCTCCCTCTTCGTCAATTTCATTGACTCTCCTAGCCTCACAGCATCAAGTTCCAACTTATGCTCTTAGTGTTGGTGAAAGACAACATCTCATCGAGACACTCCTCCTTGCCAATACCTGACTCCTTGAAACCCCCGAAAGGCACATTTAGGAAGTGCTTAGAAACGTCATTTACCCATACATAACCAGCCTCGATTCGGCTTGTGGCCCTTTGTGCTGCTAGTATATCCTTTGTGAAGATGGAAGCGGTGAGCCCATAGGAAGTCGAGTTGGCGATCTCGAAGACGTCGCCCTCGTCCTTCCAGCGGAATACAGACATGACAGGTCCGAAAATCTCCTCCCGAGCGATGCGCATGCTGGGTGTCACATCGGCGAAGATTGTTGGCTCCACGAAGAAACCCTTCGCCAGACGCGCATCCTTGAAAGTCTTGGGCACGCCGCCTCCACATAAGACCTGCGCCCCTTCGGCTTTACCAGACCCAATATACCCAAGCACGCGATCCTGTGCCGCCTTGCTGATCATGCAGCCCATGGTGGTGCTGATATCAGTGGGGTCTCCCGGCTGGCACTTCTCTCGAACCAGCTCGACGACCCGCGGGAGGACTTTGTCGTGGAGGCTCTCATGCAGAAAAACACGAGACATTGAGCCGCAGCTTTGTCCTGCCCATGTGAAGTTCATACCGCGTATCATGGCCTGAGCAACCTTCTCGGCGTCGGCATCAGGGTATGCTATGAGGCAGTTCTTTCCCCCGAGCTCGAGAAGAGTCGGTTTGAGCTGGTCCGCAGCGTCGCGCTGGATAGCCTTGCCAGTGGGCACGCTGCCAATAAGCGTGACCTTCTTCACAAGAGGATGTGTCGCCAGTGCCTTCCCGCACTCAATACTCCCCGGTAGGACGCTGATGACTCCCGGCGGAAAGACATCAGTCAGCAACTCTGCCAGCCTTAACACCGCAAGAGGGGCTTGGTCTGGCGGCTTGATGACGACCGTGTTCCCCGCCGCCAGTGGCGCCCCCATCTTGGCGCCGGCGAACATGAGCGGATGGTTGGACGCGACGATACGACCCACGACACCAAGCGGCTCNCGGACAGTGTAATGCAGATACTCGTCCGGTCGGAAGGTCCCCGGGAGCGTCTCGCCGCGGATCATGGGAATCAGACCGGCAAAGTACTCAAGGCTGTTACCTGCAGTGTGAGCATCCATGATCATCTCGGCCACGGGGTTGCCCGTGTTGTACGCGTCGACGAGGGCCAGCTCCTCGGCGTGCTGGTGTAGCACCGTGGCCGCGCGGCGCAGGTAGGTTGCGCGCTCCTGGACTGTTGTGTTCTTCCAAGAGAGGAAGGCCTTGTGGGCCGCCTGCACCGCGGCATCAACGTCGTATGCCTTCGCCTGGGCTATTGTGGTGATGGCTTCACCAGTGCCAGGGCTGATGGTCTCTTGGCGGGAGCCATCTTTGGGTTTGTGCCACTCTCCGTTGTAGAAGAGGTCAAAGTGAGTAGGAAGAGCTTCCTTAAGAGGAGGTAGCTTCGGTGTCATGGTCATAGGGCATAGGGCAGTGTAAATTGAATGACGTGGTTTGCTTTGTCCCAGAATTTGGCGTTCTCTTAGCATTGCAACTTAGAACTCATGAGGGCACTGCCACGCAAATAATACTGCGAAGACTTCAGTGGACTTTTAGGCACTTAGGCTAGTCAACGGGCTGCCAAAATTGCGAAGTAAAGAGGTGGTCCCCACACATGACGACTGAAATATATCCCCAAGAAGGGGACTCGTGAGGAGCTATCATGCCAGTGTTGACAGATCATGAGCCGTGTTGACGTCTTTTGCGGAGAACGACTGCTGTAGCACACATCCCCGCAGGTGAGCCGCGAATAGAATCCGATCCTATCGGATTTGATTCCAAATCGTACTACCCAACTAGTATCCGCCCCCGCGTGCCTCGGCATTTCCGAATATCTGAGAAACAGACTTTCAAACAGTCGTGACACTTCCTATGGGGAGCTTTGTATGTGCGTCAATATACTTGATCTATGTAATAAACACAATAGACATCTAGACTTATTTCAAGGTCAGAACGGTTCAAGTATCAATTTCAGCGGGAGCAAGACCGGGTTAACACTAGCCTGTATAGAAGAGATCAGAGATTCACGCCCGCAAAAAAAAAAAAAAGCATGGTGCACCCGTGCAACCTTAGCTTCATGTAGACTAGTTCATATGGGCTCGTTGCTGTTGCCGTGGTGGTTCAGTACTTTCCTCGTTGTCTATGAGAACCATGGGATTACCTCATATAGGTATGCCCTCCCGTTCTCCGGGTGTGAATCTCTGATTTCTATCGTAAGGGTCGTGTCTCGTCTTGAATCATCCTACAAAAAGACTTGTTGTGACGTATCAACTTCGACGGCCTGCAAGTCTCTGGGCTGACAGTACAATAACGTACGCGCAATAAGGTCGAGCGCTTACTTCATACAGGCAATTGGTGAAAGAGGCTATGTTGTGCAATTCTGGGCCAGCGTTCAAGAACGTGACATTGTAATTTACTCTGTCCCTTGATTCACCTAGTACACTCCCAGGTAACCAAGATCTGTGGACCCAGAGTGACGGCGATGCCGAGCAGCAGGCTCGGGTCACGACGCCACACGATTTCGGTTCGTGCCCGCCGAACACAAACCACACACTGCAGGTGATTGACCACGACACGGAGCTGTTTGGAACCGTGTCCCCTGGCGGATTTGAGAAGCTGTTCTATTTCATCGGGGAAAGATATGACTCCCCAAATTCTGCTCCATATGACCCATCGCTTGGAGAAGATCCCAACAGGGGGTCAACGATACCGTCCTAGAGGGCCTCAAGGCCTTTGACGTGTGGGCGCAGGCGGACTTCGTGCCCAGGAGGGACTTCATCGATGACAGACGCCCCGCTGGCGAGGTCTGGCATGACGGCTTCAACGGCGTAGGAAACGCCAGCCACACAAGTTATTTCGTCGCCAACGGGCATGGTCCCAAGTATCCCAACAAGAAAGTCGCGGGATTCTACCAGGTTTTCCAACCTCTCATATCCCCCGCCGCATCTGGCAACTTCAACTTCACCGAGTCTCTGATCTCGATTAACGGTGGGCTTGGAGCAAAGCAACCTGAGGACGTATCATATGAATTCGATTTCGGAAATTCGTTCACGGCCCTTGAAGGCCGGCTTATATTTTCTGTCGGGGGATACAAGCCCGCTGAGCTGTACACTGGTGATACGATATATGTACCGAAGCATTCGCGTTTCAGCTACCACAGTGATGCGCACTTCACAAAAGTGATTAATGGGGCGGCCTCGCATGAAGGCATCGATACAATCCTACTCAGGAATGGGGAGTACGTAGGAAGTCCCATGTTTGCTGCTGATTAACCAAGCGGGAGAGATGTCAGTAACGTCTCCACAGAAACGGTTGCGAACGGTGCCACCATGTTGGCTCTTAAGAGCACACAAGCTGGTCCGCGGTGTTTCTTGCTAACTCAATGTATGGTCTTTAATACGAAGAAAGCAAAATCGTCATTTTAATGCATATAGCTGGTTCGCTTCCTAGTACGTGTGACCAGTTTGCGTCGCAAACGCCCCCAGTTTCCATAGTACGTGCGAACGGTTTGCGTGACACACCAAGAACAAATTGCTCAAATCTCCATGCGGCGACCATTGCCGAATTGATGCCTGGAGCTTTCCAATGATCGGACAGCAATCACTGGCAAGCGGCTAGACAACCGGAATGCAGCGTTGAGGCACAGCAATTGAGCAACTGCTCAATCAGGTGTCCCCGCTCAGCAGAGCAAAAGCACACAACGGTCTTGAAGCTTTCTATCCCTTGTTCCCGCCTTATCACTGCGCCGTGAGTGGCTGTGCTAAAGATGCACAGCCAGCCAACCGCATGATGGACTTCCAATAGAAAGCAAGACAAGTCGACTCGCGCGATGGATGGACCCCTGCATCGTTGCACTCAATCCCTTCGACTTCGGGGGTATTGACCCCGCAGACAGACACAAGCTCCAACTACTTAACGTCTACGGGTGGACGAGTATACGCCGCCCATCCGCGCAGAACCTCTCGATCGTTCCACCGACAACTCTTGAAATAAATCGCTCTCCTATCTTCTGGGCCAGAACCCGGTCAATGCAGTAAGAAGATAATTTACTTGCGTTTGAAGCTATGCCTGGGCTCTGCTGATGTCTGCAATTCAGGGTTTTCACCCAATGAGATACTTGATATGTCTCCAGTCATAACTAAAGAGCAACCGTGGAAAAAGGAATGGCTGCGTCTGGGGCAAAACGATGACGGAGTCAGAACTGAAGGAACTAGTCACGGCTTTGAGAAGGGTGAAGCAATGATCATGGACGGGAACATTCAGGGCTCGGACTGGTCGGACACAGAGCCCGACTACACCACTGATGAGGATGTTCCGCCGGAAGTGAGGAAGAAGAAGCGTAAGGACAAGAAATGAGCACGCTTTGCAGCATTTACCAAGTTCCGAGGTTAACTCGCCCGCTTGAAACTGCGTAAACAAAATTCGATAGCTCTAGTCGTTCCAGTTGGCTCATTCAAGCAATGGATTCTGTCTCAACTTGGGACTGGCAAACACATATCTGGACATTGAGGCCCTGTAGGACAATGCTTTGTGTGCCTGGCACAGGCCTGCCTGCGTGCCTTAGTACCCATTCAGAAGGAATTCACTCAAACGGGCATGGCGCTATCAGCTGACCCCGCTCATGCCCAGCTGTATATCGCACGGGCACCTTACCCATCTTTTCCTGTGGTCTGGTGCTTTTCATCCCGAACAACAGATGTCATGGCGCGAAGACACAGCGACAACATGGAACCGCATTCCACCGGAGAAAACATCACTCAAGTGAGCTCGCACATGCACTTCCTGGAGAAGACGCCATTCTATGACCAGGTCAAGCCCTACAGCATCCGGTTTCAACCCCGTGGCAACTTATCTCAATCAAATGTTCGACGAGAGAAGCATGACCTCACATTTCACAACATCCGAAACCACTCAGGCTTAACTTTAGATACTTGCGGTTTCGAAGTCCTGAGAACTTCAACCAAAATGGACTACGAAAGTTTCGGAGAGAAAAGCAAAATTCGGAATGTGTACCTCCGCGATATGTGTGAATTGCTGAAGACTAGGCTTCAAGCACGTCATGTGCTTGCTCTCGACCACTCAGTAAGTCTCCTCCGAAATGAATTCTCCCTTCGCACGTGGCTCATCACTCTCCAGGTGCGTCGGCGTCACCAGGAATTTCCTGTATCCACGGGGGAAAACTATATCTACGACCAGCCCACGGCGATGGCACACATAGGTCAGTGCCAACATGTTCCAACTTTGCAATATATTATTCCTCTGTGCTGATCCAGCCTCAGTAGACTTCACCAATGAAGAGGGCTGCAGAATGATCCAGATTCTTTACGGCTCAGAGGCTCCTGCCATACTGGACCACCGGTGGCAAATAGTGAAGTGAAAAATGCATGTGTGTCCCATTGACGAGTACGGTTTCTGATCAAAAGGTTTTAGTGTGTGGAAACCTCTGCGAGGGCCACTAAATGACTGGCCATTAGGCTTGTGTGATTCGCGCACAGTTGACTTCGAGAATGATTCGATGCCTGGCGACATCGTCTACGTCAATTTCGTGACGGAGAATCTTCAAGTGCAGTATAACTGCAACCAAACCTGGTACTTCTTACCAGACCAACTGGAAGATGAGGTTCTTATATTCAAGAGTGCTGAATCAGCGCATGAAACATCACGCGGTAAGTTACTATTCGAAGCACTTGCAGGTCTTTGTTACTGACGACAGCGAATAGCATGCCCTCACGCAGGATTTTACAACCCACTCGCCAACGATGAAAACCCCCGTGAAAGTATCGATTGCAGGTTTCTGGTGTTCTATGCGCCGCTGGATAAATATCCCGCTGTGGTGGGCGATATCTACCACCAAAGACATTAGAAATCCGGTGGTCTGGTACTGCACGTGTGTGCTTTATGCTCACAGTAGACACCCTGCAGCCAAGATTATGTCTCAGCGAGGGTGTCTGCAGGGACAGTTTTTTTTTTTTTAGCTGGGCTGGTTGATCGGCAATACCTTGTCCGGTAGATCAGCGGAATGGAGCTGTTGGGTGGCCGCTGCCTGGAACGCAGGTGCACGACCAGGGTGCGTGGAATGCTACACTGAACAATTTACGCGCCGAGGCAGACTTGATATCCTTGCAGTGCGCGCCTACCGGGCAATGTAACCTGATCTCCGCAGCCCGTCCTAAAAACACTAGAGCCCCCTCCCGCCGATTGAACACCTGTGTCCCACCCGCCTGTGCACCAAAAGATCAAGCGTAGACCATCCCGAGGTCGTCAAGATCCTTCGACCAGTATTATCATGAAACGTCCATGAAGCATTCGACAAGGTGACAGGCACATTTAGAGCCTCGGCACGTAACGTGTTCTGTATACCACTTGTCCGGTCACAATCCCTCGGGACAGTATGCATGTGGAAAGCCATGAGAAGAGAGGCTTGGACGAGCAGAACACTAGTAACCAATACGCCCTTACTTCCGATACAGACTGTAAGTATTTCGTTGAATCTACATGGAAATATCGAAAATCTGTTCTGGGTCGTCCTAACTTCAACAGTCACTCCACGCCAATATGCCGCGGATGTGAATAACTTTGCCGATATTCCCCCTGACGGATGCCTAATCTCAGGCTTCAATTTCCGCAATCTAGCAGCCTTTTTGTGGCAGCCATATGAATTTCACGCTTCTAATCCTGCCTTCCAACAAGCAGCTTCAAATTCCAGGTCTGCGAGTGATTTCCTATCACTCTGTGACCTGTCTTCTGGCTCCAGCTTTCTATTTGATACTGTCGAAAGGTTTCTGCATCTCGGTGATGAAGCTCTACCGCCCGAGGGACAGGGTAGAGTCCTATTCCTTCGTGGCTACCCGTCTCCTGAATGGTTGAACTGCATTGGTGCTAAATTTCGCATCGACCCGGAATTCTTTCAGCGACACTTGACTCCGAAATCTGAGTCCAGCTATATTTCTCCACCTTTTACGGCTGCTCCGTCTCTTCCCTCATCACAAGCAGATATGGTGGCTCTGCATATCACTACGATAGGGTCACTAATGGGCGGAGCGCGAACGCGTTTGGTGCAAAAAGAGCTAGATATCCTTCGAGACGCAGCAGCTCATAGCATGGCTGACTATCTATCGCATCTATCAAGTCTACATTCGCCAAAAATTGCTCTTGCGGACTCGATCGTTCGTGAGTTCTCCATTCACGACTTTGACCATTTCTCTATCGAACAGAAGCTTTCTATCAAGGTGGTGCCACGTGGGCGGAGCTGGATCGGTATGTAACCTTGGAAGCTCTTTCAAAATTTCGTGTTGTTTACAAAATACTGATATCTGTCCAGCCGCAATATGGATGGATGTTGGTCGTGATCTTTACGAGGGCTGGTCTGGCCCATGGCAGCGGCCTGATGGCAATCAACGCACGGCGGCCGATATCGACTATATCCCAACCATCATGCATGTGCCTAATATTGCATTCGAGAACCTTCATCCCCGTTCTAGGAGCAAAGCACAGCGCAGGTGTGTACAGAGCGCGCAGATACTGCACGAGGACTATGGGCTGCAGATGGATACCAACAGGGCATCTTACGACCTCTTCTATGCCATAAGCCCGCTTTTCAGATTTGCGCTCTTCTCTGAAATGGCATTTCTTGAACTTATATCGTCCAAGATTCGACGAGAAGTCAACCATACCTCATTAATCTTGCAAGGCAATCATACATTGTCCAACCTTGTTTTTCATCAGCAAATCATCAAGCGTCACATAGAGTACATGCAGGACCCCATTACATTCCTGGAGGGATTACCTGATCAATCCTGGTTTGTTTCTATGACTTCGGCGCAGCAGGACACATGTGTTCGTTCCGCAAGAGTCATGACAAAGGACTTCAAAGCGGCTCTTCAGCGCGGTCAATCCCTGCTGGAGGAATGTGTTCGCGGCATGAGCATTGTGGCACAAAACGCCGCAACTTTGGAGGCGCAGAAGGCGTTTGAAGAAGCTCGTTCTGTGGGCAAACTCACTCGCCTTGCCATGGTATTTGTACCACTTTCTTTTGCTACGTCAGCGTTTGGGATGAACATCAGTGAGTTGGGCGCAGATGATGCGCCGAGCATCTGGATCTGGGTTGTGTTATCTGCCGGGCTAAGTCTGATGACTTACGTGCTTTTCCGTTGGAATACACTGATCCAGATCGCCAAAAACAGCATCAGAGCAAAACTTTCTGCGTACGTAGATACGCAAGGGGGGTCCTGCTAGCAAATGACCGTCATTTTAAAGAAACTGTGGGTCGACTTTTCAGCCCTCGTATGCAGGGCAATTGAGGGTAGGCATGGGTTCGTCGAGCTTCCAGGTTATATCGTATATTTTTCAACACACTCTATTTCTGCCACCGTGGTACCTACGTGTCAATGAGATATGAAATTGTTTGCGGTGATGGGAAGTGTTTGTGGTGGTAGACGGATTTCAGCATGGTTGCACTGCCTAGTGGACTGGCTGGCCGGGCGAACTGGAAGTCGTTGGTCCAACGTGAGTGCAGCGGTACAAGCAGGCGCCGCCCTGATTTTACCCGTTGGCCCTTGTAGTGCATGCTGGGTATAACTCCGCCAAACCCCTCACCAGCCCCTATATTTTTCAACGCAACTTCACTCGCGCCTTCTCTGAAACCAAGAAGAATCAGAGACCCTTTGTATTGCCTCGTGGAAATCGTGCTAGTCTTCAATCGCTTTCTGCAAGAAAGACCGAACCCGCTTTTTGCGACAAGAAGCCGTGCCGCAGCAAAGCACTCATTTTGCAGCTACGCCACACATCACCTCAAAAAGCGTCTTCGCCCAGCGTGCTTCTGCAACTTCCTTACCGGCAAGCGACTTCCTCATCACTCATCGAATTGAAGGCGATGCCCTGCAACGTCACTGCTTCAGACCGGACCTGTCTCGGCCAGTTCATGGACTGGCTTCGGGTTGCCATCTCCTCGACTGGGGGTCGGGCTGGTGCCTCAAATGACGCAGAGGGTGATGGGGGTGTATTTGAGCTTGGAAATGTTCGCTATGCGGTCTGTGGTAGCATACCAGTTAGTGCTTCCTGAAACACCTGAAGACTTTAGCTATGTCTGACTGACCAATCCTCCAGTACGATCCCCCGGTGCTTCATGAACAGCCTCTGTTGGTGTCCATTCTGGAGTTGACAGACGCAGCAAAACACTCCACCACAGACGAGCTTGATCTCCTATTGCACAACGCGGAGAAGAGTGACGATGTCTTCTGCGGCAAATTTCTACAAGGCCTTATTCTTCTTGTATCGTGGGACTACGATAAAGATCTAGCCAGAGACGCACATAAACTCCTTCAAGGTCGTGGCAATCTCTGGGTGGATATCCGGTCAAGAATGGAGCCAGGTTTGATTCCAGGGACATACGTCGCCGACAGGTCTCTTCTCCAGCGTGTGTGTCGCTTGTATGATGATCAACAGATGGCCTTCTTGACAACACTGAAACCAAAAGATCTGCACGGGTAGGCAGTGTCCCAAGCATATTTGCGCCATGTCCAAGCACGAGCAAACATGTGTTGTAAAAGAATTATGGAAAAACACGCTAACATTTAACAGATCAATGGAACCCTTCGAACAGCTCCAGATTACCGGCGAGACGTACGGAACACTAGCTGTTGCAGTACCATCACGATTGCAGCCCCATCGTCTCAGAATAGCCGTCAAAGACCTCTTTCGTGTGCACGGGCTCAAGACGTCGCTGTGTAATTCTTCTTATTACCAATTATCCTCCCCAGCCTTGTCAACAGCATGGGCAGTGCAGAGACTAGTCGAGGAAGGACATCATATACTGGGCATGACGAAGCTGAGTTCCATGATCGCCAGGGAGGAGCCTTCCGATGCAGTCGATTTCCAGACTGCTTTCAACCCAAGGGGGGATGGATATCAGTCGCCAGCTGGCAGTAGCAGCGGAAGTGCAGCTGCTGTGGCGTCCTACGGGTGGCTTGATTGTGCAATTGGCACCGACACATCTGGAAGCGGCCGCAGGCCTGCACTCGTTAATGGCATTTTCCAATTTCGCCCTTCACACGATACAGCGCCCTTGGACGGAATGGTCCCAACGTTCTTACAATTCGACACACCTTGTATTTTTGCAAGGAATCTCAAGGTCCTGGAAGACATTCTTTCCGCGTGGATGTCTCCCGCAGAACGTTCCCTGGGAAAATCGAGCTCCGACCTCGAAATCATCTACCCAGTCGATTACCTACCAACACGCATCCCGGCTCAAATGGAAATTTTGGATTCCTTTGTCGAGGACATGGCAACACATCTCAACGCCACAGTCATGAAGCTTTCAATACGGAAGTGTTGGGAAGAAGCACCACCGAGTGATGCTCCTTCGAACATCGAGGAATTCCTCAAAGACGTTATCGTTCATACGTATTATTACAGCTTTTACCACTCGTCTGACGCTTTTAGAACCGATTATCACCAGAGGTTCAACCGCAAACCCTACGTGATTCCGTTTGTGGAGCAAAGATGGGCCTCTGGCGCGCATGTATCGACTGACCAATATGAGGAAGGACTTCGGAAGCTTGAGACCTATAGGAATTGGCTGTTGAACAAACTTTTCAAAGAAAAAAAGACTTTGATGGTGTTGCCAATTTCTCCCGTCGAGCCACACTACCGGGACGAAAGGACTGAGTCACCGTCGTACCAGACTGCAACGGACGAGCTATTTCTTTCCCCGATTCTCCGCTCTCCGGACATCGTCATCCCGATAGGAGAGGTTCCTTACCACTCTAGGGTCACAGGAAATCAAGAACAACTTCCGGTTGCAATTAATGTAGTAGGAGCCCCGGGAATGGATCACTGGCTTCTGGAAAGCATGAGGACCGTACTTCAAAAAAGTGGAAGACCTTGCAAGGTCAACGCAGGGAGTAGAATATTTTAAGGCCGTTGTCACGCTATCTTCGGCACCTCAATTCACCTTTCTACAGGAAACTGAATAAATAGTGATTCACCTTGACCAAAAAGTGACCAACTGATCAAAATCATCTTCCACAAGTTCGCCGTCATCCTTGAGGAGCTGACTCCGGATGCTCCTACGCATCACAACTGCATCTCGAATGAGAGAAAGGGAAGTCTTTGGGTCCTTCTTCTGCCTCATCACCTGGCTCTTTAAGAATGTGGTTCTTGCGATCTCTGGCAGATAAATCTTCGGATCTGCCGACCACACCTTCAGGGCTTGCTCAATGAGACTCAAAGCCTGGTCAAGTCTGCCATTGCGTAGGCTGTGTTGCGCAACCTTGTGACACACATCTGCTGTTCTATGGTGGCGGATTCCAATGGTAGATTGGTATTGTGCTAGGGCATTAGCGTGCAATGTTTCGCTCTCGTGCAAAAAGCCCTGATCGAAGCGGACATTTCCCAAGGCGTGAAGAAAGCGGCCGGTTCTATCATACTTTAGCGGCTCTGTTCTCTAGTCCCATCATCAAGAAACAACTGGCGAGGGTGCAAATCACCGAAAAGAATGTGTATCCATAACGCCGTATAGTTCTTCTCTGTCTCGAAGACCAATTTCCAGTGCCTCGGAAGCCATGTCTAACCGTCCTTGGAGCCAGTAGGCCAGCCCTAAGTTGGCAAGCGGTATCGATCGCATTCCTATGTTGTAGCCTGGCAACTGTTCGTACAGAGACATCGCCTCCGAGAAAGCAGCTTCTGCCTTCACGTACTCAGCAGCCATCATCCAACCTGTTCCCAGCTGATTGTGTGCTCGGGGGAGACGTTCGTCGACTATGCCCGTCTTAGAGAATACTTTGAGTCCTTATAAGTCAGCTAGTAAATAAGATTTCTATATTTCTATATTTCTATAGCTTCTAATAGGTTAGTAATAGTTAAGCTAATAAATAGCTAATAAGTAGTTAGGTTAGGGATAAATTAAAAAAAAAGAAAAAAACTTAGTCTTAGTAGGTATTAGATTGGGCGGTCCGCCACAGACCGACTAACAAAGCATACCAAATAAGTAGTGCCTCAGGTAACAACACTAGCTCTAGTAGAAAAAGGCCCAACCACCAGAAAGGAGGGGGTCCACTAGAATAGAAAACAATAAGACAATAGAAGAACCATTAAAAATTATCAACAACATTAGTAATTATATATAATCTAATAATTAAGAGTCTTATTACCTTAGGCCGATTTCATAATAGCCGATTATTTCAATACTAAGAACCTTAATATATTCCTAGTGAAACCGTAAGACTAGAACAATTAGAACCACAAATTTAAACTCTAAGTCTAGACCTATAGACTTAAACTATAAATATTCAACAAAGCTCTACTCCTCCCTATTCTAGAATTACTAGATATCTATTAGAAGAAATATATAAAGAAACTATACACATAACAATACACATAATCCTAAACAGTAAATAATAAAGAGAAAGATAAGAAGACTATCTAAAATAAAGAAAATAGCTAATAAATAATAAGCAATCTAACTAATAACAGGGCTAAGACATTAAATACTAATCTCTACTAGTATAAATAACTTAAAATAATATATAAAAAGGAAAGATTATCTATAGAGAAACTTATAAAGTAGATATTAAGTACTATATCCCTAAAGTATAAGAGCCACTACTATACTACTAAGGTCCCTCTATAGAAATAGTATTAGAACCTTAAGGTAAGGTATAGCCTATTACTAGTAGATAAGAAAATAGAAATATAAGTAATATATAAAAGGGCCCTTAAATTATCTAGGAACTTTAGAGAGGCTTCCTCCTAGATTAATAATTAGAAATTAATTATAGCTAAAGGTTTTAAAAAAAAACTACCTAAAGCTAAAGATTTAGTAATATAGATCCTAGACCTATTATAAGCTATAAAGGGGATTCTATCTATATAGATAGTATCTATAAGACAAATTTAAAGATAAGCTATTATAGATAGGAACCTTATATTCTAGGAAATAGGGAATAACCTCTATTAAGAACTTATAGCCCTAAACTTACCCTAAACAGCTAGAGTATTAAAAGGGGTATTTATAATAAAGTATAATAATATAAAAGACTATAGTAGTAAAATTAGGGATATCTATACTATAAAAGATTATAACCTACTATAAAGAGGTATAACTAGTTCATATAGAGGCTATAGTAGAAGAAAGTATACCTAGTAAGGAACTACTAAAGGCTACCCTACCTATAAGATACCTTATACCCTTATATAATACTTTTATATCTTTCTAAAAAAAACCTACCCTAGCTTTAAAACTAGGGAATATATTAAAAAGTATATTAAGAGAGCTTTTAAAAACAATACTAACTTTTAAGTATAGGTTAGAGCTATTAAAGGCTTAAGATTAAAGTTAAAATTAAGAATACTAAGACTAATAAAGAAAGAAATAGTTAAAAAGGTTAAAGATTAACTCCTAAAGTACTATATTACTAGTATAGAAACTAGGGGAGCTTTTATAATAAATATAAAAGAATACCCTCTTTAACATTTAATAATACTTAACCTAACAAGTATAATCTTAATTATAAATAATAGTAATAGACTATTTAACATAAGACTAGCTATATATAATAATTATCTATAGTCTAGTAACTAATAACTCCCTATCTTAAGATATAGTACAATAGCAATCCACTATAGACTAATAATTCTCTACCTTAAAAATATTACCTACTACTTAAGGATACTTACTACTCTTATATTACTAAAATAGCTCTAAAGAAAGGGCTTCTATTAAGATAATAAATATAACCCTATAATCCTTAAGTAATAAGATAAATTAACCCTATATTAACTCTAAGATATCTATAGTTAATATATTATTAAACACTAAACTACTAAAACCTAAAGTATATTTAATATATAGTAAAAAAAACATACATCCTATACTTAATAAAAACCACTTACTAACAAAGCTATTCTTTAGTATAGCTAAATAGGGCATCTAGGCCCATAAGCACTTAAATACCTTATATCCTTATCTTAAGAGGTATATATCTAGGGACTAATAACAGTTAAATATAAAGTATATACCCTAGCTAAGATTATAAGGTAAATCTATTAAACACTAAAGGAGATCCTTAAATAAAAAAGTAAAAGGATTATACTAGACTTTTATAACTATAAGCCTAGAATCAATAACTATACATCACAACTACTACTTATATACAGAGTCTTAAAGTATACCTAAAACTACTACCTTAAAAACTAAGAGAGTAAAATAATTCTATAAATACTTAAGTCCTTTCTTAGAATAATAAAAGTCTAATATAAGACTACTATTAGGATTATTAAGTATAATAACAAAATCTTCTTAAAATAACGAGTAGTTAAGGACTTCCTTAAATCTAAATATATTAAGATTAAGCTCTTAATACTAAATATATAAGTATAAAATAGAGGAGCTAAGTACTTAAGGGGTATAATTAAGGAGAAAATATAAGTAATATAAATAAGCTTAAGAATTCTATACTTATTATAGCTAGAAATTAGATAAATAATAGTATATTTAAATAATTAGATACCTAGTTATAGCCTAGACTAGAAAATACTATACTATAAATTTTAGTTAGCTATTATAAAATATATTAGTATACTATAGCTAGATCTAAGACTAAACTAAATACACTTATAAATCTTTAGTTATAAAGTATATATAATAACTTTAAATATATAACTTAAAAAGAAAAAGTATAAGTATTTTAAACTATAAGTATAGATTAAATACCTAGTTAAATACTAATTATTAAATATCTACTAGATATAAATTCCCTTTATTAGAAAGATAATTAATATAAGAGATATTATCTTTAATAAGTATTAAGTATTTAATAGAAACTAAAAAGGGTTTAAGGATAAGCTCCTTACTACTAATATTAACTATCTAGTAGAATAGGTAAAGAAACACTCCCTCCTAAATAAAGATAAAATCCTAAAGCTAAAAGATAAAGATCTAGTTAAAATAGATACTTAAGGGGATAAAACCTAATCTAAGACTAAAGAAGGAAGTAATACTAATAGTATACTAGAGGGAGATATAAAAGTTAAAAAGAAAGACTTATCTAGAATAGACTAATAAAACAGTATCTATATAGATATAAAATTTACCCTCTTACCTATACCTCCACAATCACCACCATCTATACTCCTAGTTTATACAATCTAAATAAAGATAAATAAAAAAATTCCATCTAATAAAGAAGTTTACAGAACTCTTACATAGTAAGCTATATTCCTTATAAGTATAAAAGCTACCCTAATAACAAAGTTAGATAGAAAGATCCTTAATAAAGTCTAAATTAAAAAACGTTTATATTAGAGGGTAAAGATATATAGAAGTAACCTCCCTAGCCTACTAAAATAGTATAATAATCTAGAAAACTACCCATTTAAAGCACTATTTAAATAAATAGAAGCTAACTATTTATAAAGCTATAAAAATATAAAGTTATAAACTAAAATTAATAAGAAGAACCCCTATATAGTAGGAAAATAAATCCTAGACTATATATAGGTATATATTTATAAGTTTAATAAACATAGTATACTTTAGAAGTATAAAGTAAAGCTTATTATTAGAGGAGATTAATAAGTATAAGGATAAATATAAAACACCTATATAGCTACCCTTATAGAATAATTATTCTAGATACTTATCACTATTATATTAAAATTTAATCTTAAACTAATCTAGTATAATATTATTAATATATTTATTTATACCCTAATTAACTAAAATATCTTTATAAAAATACCTTATAGATATAAAAAGAAGAAAATAATCCTATTACTTAATAAAGCACTCTATAGGTTATAGATCTTACTACTACTCTAGTAGAAAGAGTTTATAAGGATACTCTTAGCCTATAGCTATAAACAAATCCTATATAAACCCTATTACTATATTAAAGATAGAATTCTTATATTCTT
This sequence comes from Diaporthe longicolla, assembly GCA_000800745.1. Classification (NCBI taxonomy): domain Eukaryota; kingdom Fungi; phylum Ascomycota; class Sordariomycetes; order Diaporthales; family Diaporthaceae; genus Diaporthe; species Diaporthe longicolla. The sequence continues at coordinate 294,972 of JUJX01000047.1, forward strand.
CTATATTAATAATATTATTATAGCCTATTAAAAGAATAAATAAGAATAAGTTAATACTCTTACCTAATAGCTCTAAAAAAAGTATAAAATTAGTAAAGGGAACCTAATATAATAGTTCTTTAATATAGAGATTATCTAAAACTATTTAAATAGAAGAACCTAGCTAGCTTAAACCTTATATATTAAAAAGATTATTAAACTTACTAATAAAAAGAAAATCTCTTATATAGTCCCTATAATAGCTAAAGAGCTACTACTATAAGAAGATACTACCTTATTAGCTAAAGTATATAGCTATTAATAAAAGATTAGTTCTTTATTATTTACTATAATATTTACTTAACTAGATATTATATTTACTACTTTATAACTTACTTAATTCCTAACTAACTTAAGTTTAAAACACTAAGATACCACTAACTAAGTCCTCCTCTATCTTAATAGTACTAAATATATTACCCTCTACTTTAAGAATTCTAATAACCTTATTATTATAAATAATATATTATTTATAGATAACTCTCTTAATTAAAAGAGCTCTTAGATATTTATAATATAACTATTTAAAGGTTTTATTAATTAGAGGGTAAATAAGTAAGATATAATTACTATATTAATAATAAAAGCTAAGCTTTTAGTACTTATATAAGCTATAAAGGAAATACTTTTTATAAATAAGCTTCTTAAAGAACTATTAGTAGAATTAGATAATAGTACTATTTAAATTAAGTATAATAATACTTAGACTATTAACTTAGTTAATAAGGAAGTTACTACTTTTAAAATAAAACTATAGTATATAAATATCTATAATTACTAGCTTTAATAAGAAGTCTAAAGTAATTATATCTTAGTAGAATATATACTAATAGTAAAAATAATAGTAGATAGGTTAATAAAAATCTTATTAGCTAGGAAGTAGATAGGTTTTCTCTACTAGCTTAGGCTAGAAAGTATAAAGGAATAGAGGAAGGAAAATACTCTAAAGGAAGACCCCTTAAGAACCAGGCGCGAAGTAGTAAAGGACTAAGTCCAACCCTATATCCAGCCTTCTAGTACCTATAAGTCTAAGGGGGTATATTAGATTAGGTAGTCCACTACAGACCAACTAATAAAGTATACTAAATAAGTAGTATTTTAGGTAATAATACTAGCTCTAGTAGAAAAAGGCCTAACTACTAGAAAGAAGGGGGTCTACTAGAATAGAAAATAATAAGATAATAGAAGAACTATTAAAAATTATCAATAACATTAGTGATTACGTATAATCTAATAGTAGGGATTAAACCCCCCTTTTTTTACCTATATATTAGAGCTTAATAGTATATTAGAAGTATATTAAGGCTAATATTATATTAGGAATAAGTGTATTAATTAATAGATATAAAAAAAAAGTATATTAGTACTATAAAACGCTTATAGAAGTATTTGAAGATTATATAGTTACTCTACTCTAGTTATGTTAGAAATGCCCCCTCCCCTTAGTAGGAAGATCGTTGTGATTACCTAGGTCTTAATCAAGTTTGTATAGGCTAACTGTAATTTAGTGGATAGCAATAGCAGCTATCTCGATTAGGTAAGTTTTGAAGGCCCTCGAGCCAAATGATGCAGCTTAGTATTTATATTAAAGCTAAATAGACTAACATAGTTAATTAGTTAGTAGTGGATATTAGTAAGTAGCAGATTTTTACAATATCTACTAACTTCTATCAACCCCAGCACCCACCTAGTATAATTAATTTAATAAAAGTTAGTACTAACTAGTACTAACTACTTTAATAACCTTATTTTTAATTAGTTTTATTAATTTAAAGGGGTTAGTATAGTTATATTTAAGTTTAAAGTAATTAACTTTTAATAAAGAGGGCCTATTTTAGTATAAATTATATTTTAGTTTTTTATATTAGTCTTACTCTAATCTACCTACTTAAATATTTAATATATTAGAAATTAATAACTACTAATATATCCTTTATTAAAAAAAGATAAAATCCTTCTAGCTATCTAGGTAATTTAAAATTCTAAAAAAAAAAGTAAAACCTATACTTATAACTTAAACTACTATTATCTTTAATATTCCTAAAACTATACTATACTATAGGATAAACTAATAATACTTTTATAAAGAATTATATATTAATAAGTATAAACTTAACTAAATTAAAGAGTAAATACTTATTTAATATATTATTAAGTAAGATATATAAGGATTTCCCCTATAACTTTCTAGTATAAAAGATATAGCTAACCTTCTACTAGTATTATATAATACTAAACCTATAAGTAAGTACTAGGCTTAATACTTTATAGATTAATAACTTAGCTTTAAAACTAAGTTTAATTATCCCTATAACTATTAAAAGGCCCTCTATAAAGATCTAAAAGTTATTAGGAACTAGTTTAGGCTACTCTATAATATAATAGCTAAGTACTAGATTATTAATAATAACTTCTATAACTTTAATAAGACTAGCTTTATAATAAATATAATTACCCTAGTAATAGTTATTATATATATTAATAAATATAGAAAAGCTAAATTAGTCTAGCCTAGTAACTAGGAATAAGTAACTACTATTAAATATATTAATATAAGTAGATTATAGATCCTACTATTTATAATTATTTAAGGTATCTACTACCTTACTAGCTAGGTAATAAAGTTAGGTTTTCTAAATAACTAAGTTATTAAGCCTACTTCTAATAAATAGATAGATAATAAGACTAGTTTAGAATAAATTTAGTACTTTAATAAGTATACTAAGTTAAAAAGAGATATTAATTACTAAATATTAATTATAGATAGTTATAAGAGCTATATATTAGCTAAGTTTAACTAATATTATAAGGATAATAAGATTATTACTATTAGTATACTATTATATTTATTTTACTTACTCTAGCTATTAGATATTATATTATATTTACCCTTAAAGTATATATATAGTAACTAAATTAATCTCTTTATTTAAGCCTCTATTAACTATATTACTAAGTCTAAGTTCTTTCTTATATTTAAGGTAGCCTATAATAAGACTTTTATAATAGAAAATATTAA
>JUJX01000470.1:0-18135 GCA_000800745.1 Diaporthe longicolla
TTTTTTTTTTGGGTTTCTCCTGTTTATACTTATCTTCACGTCACCCATGCCCTCTTTCCTTTCGATTTAGATTTGGTTTTCCTGTTGGAGTTTGAGCAAGGAAGATATCCCTAGAGATAGATATTACACATACAGAGCCTTGATCTTTCACGTCCGCTGTCCATGAAGTTGAGGCAGGGCATGAATCACGTAGCAGCGGCCAAGAGGATCTGCCCAAGGGGTCTCGAGCGATCAACAGATCATCAGCCAATCCAGGGTGGAGGGGGGGTCCAGTCAGAAATGCTTAGCCTCGGACGTCGCAGTGGGAAAGGCCTAGCCCCACGCCAGAACTTTTATCAGATCAAGCCCAACCCCCAAAAGTGCAGCGAGATCGGCAGCCGGAGCAGCGCTAATTTGATGAGATTTTTTATCAGATCCGCAAGATATTGGGCCACTTAACCCGCTAAAGTTATCAGATCCGTGCTAATGCAAGCCTCCCCTGTCCGTCAGTTCCATCCACGCATGGAAACATCTGGGCCATCGCACTCGCCTGCATAGCCCTCGCTGCCTCGCAGGTGCCTCGGTGAATGGGTGTCCATGGATGCTGCCTTGCCTGCTGGGGCACCATTCTCAGCTGCAACACAGAATGATTGGGAACACGTCGTATTTGCCCCCCGGAAGAAAAGGACCAGGCCGGTCTCAGGCTCGACGTCATTCGACGATGCAGACTCTAGCCCCCTGCAGCATCTTGTCCGGAGTGAGCAAGTTATGAGAAGATGGCTCTTGCTGTGCTATTCGGCTCATCGGCTCATCGGCTGTACCTGACCCAGGCTCGAGCGAGTGTCGATCCCGGACCCTGCGCGAACCGGGTGGGCGGTCGCCTCGGTACGAGATGTATTCAACAATCGGGGCCATTGGCGGGCCGCATTGTGGATTTCGTGTGCAACAAGACATTATCTCTGCAATGGTATCGGCGATGTCCTCATGGCACCTCTTCCGCGCTGTATCTCACTCAGCTGCTCATCATCGGGCTGAAGTTCAACCCACAGCCTTGGAGGCTCTCTGATCCGCCAGTTTAGAAAAGCCACCACGCTATCTACACCGACATCATATACAACTCGAGGATGGCACGCTTCTCGCTGGTAGACTGGCCGTCGGCTGACCCAGTCCTCAGGCTCCCACATCCATACATGACCCCGTACTTCATCACAACCTCCAGCAAGGCGGCATCATCCTCCTCGGCCAAGCTGTACCAGCTGAGCGCACCTGAACAAGCCGAGCCCCAGACACATGCTCCTCCACAGCCACTTCACAGCACAAGTCTGCACTTCAGCGAGCCCGAGGATCTCAAGTCCAGCGAGCTCCCTCCCCAGTCCAACAACACAGCATGGGCCCGCGCACGGCGCTCGCCAAAGTCCAGTCTCATCTGGGACGGCGACGCGGCCCCAACGCTGGCACAAGCATGGCTCTTTATCTATGTGCTGTTTACCGTCAGGCCGGACGAGGAATTCATCCGCCTCGGCCTCGAGGGCACTGCCCATGGAACACTCGCAGACCAGCTGCGCGCCACCGTCCTGGCCGTCAACCACCCGCACGATAGCAGCCCTAACGCAAAGACGCCACCCGAGGAGCTGATCCTGTTGCGGGCATCCTTCTGGCAGGGCGCTGGATCACCCTTTGGAGCCCGCGGCGCCTGGGTTCCCACAGACCGGCCCGGGACCGTATACGCTTCGGCCGCAACCCCGGCCCTGACATACATGATGACCTCAAACGCGGGCACGGCGCAGGTATGGCACCCCAGGCGGGCGCCCAAGCCCCGTCCGGGCAGCACAGTCTACTCGAGGTGGGTCCCGCACCTGCGCGAGACCTTCAGCATGGTGGCCCTGGACCACACCGACCCGTCACAACTGGAGCTGTTCCACAGCTGGCAGAACGACCCGCGTGTCAGTGCTGGTTGGGACGAGGCAGGCACGCTGGACCAGCACCGCGAGTACCTGAGGCGGGCGCACGAGGACCCGCACCGGCTTGCGGTGCTGGCCGCCTTTGACGGGGTGTTCTTTGCCTATTTCGAGACGTACTGGGCTCGCGAGGATCCCCTGGGCGCGTACTATCCGAGCCGTGACTTCGACCGCGGCCGCGAGAGCCTCGTCGGTGACGTGCGTTATCGCGGCGCCCACCGTGTGGGTGCGTGGTGGAGTAGTCTCATGCACTATCTATTCCTCGACGATCCGCGCACGATGCAGGTTGTCGGAGACCCCAAGTTCACAAACTCGACCGTGCTGGCGTACGATCTCGTTCACGGGTTCAGCCTCGACAAGTTCGTCGACCTGCCGAACAAGAGGGGCGCGCTGATGAGGTGCTCGCGTGAGCGCTTCTTCCAGATCTGCCCGCTTGCCGAGGATGAGCGAGAAAGGAAGCAGAAGGTCGTCGGAGGGACATTGGTCGGCTTGGTGCCAAAGCTCTGATGCACGGCCAACTATTGGGGGACTTATTGTATATACGGCTGGCTGGCTTCATTGCAAAGCCATAACTAAGTACATTCAGAATTGGTCTTAGTACCATCTTCAAATCCAACCTACTTCCAAATGTCCAGGCGAACACGTGTTGCTCGCGAACTCCCAAGGGGGACGTCATGTCTGTTCCAGCAGTATTTCTGGTCATCAGACCATTTATCCCAATCAACCTTCAATGGGGCTTCCCTTAGGCAGGCCAAGTTCCTGCCCGAGTCGCATGTGGCGCCAGCAAATACCAAATCCCAGGTCATCGCCGAAGTACACCCTCATGACCTCCTCTCCAGCATCCACACCTTGGCCTGGGCTATAAGACATGGCCTTCTTGCCGACAGCCAGCCCGATCATGGGCGGTACCTCGCCCAGCTTAAGGAACTTCGGCGTCGTACCATTGAGCTTCTCCAGGATGAGTTCGTGGATGTTGTGGGCCGCGAAGTAGCCCATATGCATTGCAGCACCACATCGCTTAATGCCCGACCATTTTATGGCATCGCCAACACCAAAATGAACTTGGGCGTTGGGCACATCTCCCGCAAACCTCATTTCAGGCCTGGCCATGATCAGTCCGTCCTCCTCCAGCGCCGCTTTGGGAAGAAACTCGGTCGACGGCACAGGCCTGCTGACGGCCATTATGACGGCGCTGGCGTCCATCTTGTGGCCATCAGTAAATGTGACCTCCGTGACCTTGCGGCTGCCGTCTCGCGTGACCTCCTCGGTGTGTTCCAGCCGCTTGCCAAGCAGCGTCTCGACGCCAGCGTCCCGCACGAGCTCCAGCGCCTTGTCCTTGCACTCGTCCGGCAGCGACTCGGAGCTGAGCAGCTTGTCGCGCGAGTGCACGAGCGTGACGCGGACCTCCGGTTGGACGGTCTTGAGCTCGGCGGCCATCTCTATACCAACCGCGCCGCCGCCTACAACCACGACGCCGTCGGGAGCCTCTGAGACGGCCGCGGTGTGCGCGCCTGCCTCGGACAGGTACTGCTTGCGGTAGAGGGACTGGGGCACGACAGGCCACGCGCGGCGCAGGCCGGTAGCCACCACGAGAAAGTCGTACGCCAGGTCCCTGGGTGCTTGTGTCGACGTCTCGAGGACTGTGGCGCGCTTACTGGACATGTCGACTTTTGTCGCTTTGCCTTGGACCATTATGATCTTGGGCGTCTTCAGCGCGGCCATGTCTTCGTATTTGACCCAGGCTTTGGAGGCGTACGCCTCATTTGCGAGGGCTAGGGGAGAGCCGATCAGGTGGTCTTTGACTCTCATTAGCATCGGTACGTTCTCATGCCTGTGTGGCCGGTAGCTTTGAGACTCCCGGTCATGGACATAAAATACTCTCTAATCTCGATACCCTGAACGAATATAGTAGGATATTTGAACATACAGTAACCATCCCGCTCATCCACAATCGTAATTTCGACGGCAATCTTGCCATCATGGCCTGGTACGGCTCCGTTTCCTTGCCGTGCCGCGCGTCCTTCAGACAGATCAAGCAGATTGAGCGCAGCAGACAGACCGCCATAGCAGCCGCCAAGGACGAGCACTTTGAAGGGTGCCATCTCAGACGAATCAAAGTGAGAACCCATGGTGGCGTAATTTGAGGTAAACCGAGGAGAATGGCACGTAAATGACCATCTACTGCTCAAGAGAGCGAGCTGTGATTTATGAACAAGAGAGCGGCTGGGGAGAAAGAGGATTCCACGGATGAGAGAAACTGCAAGAGATCGCATTTTGAAACCCAGTGAGAACACCAGCCAGGCCGGGAGGGCAGCACCGCTTTAAGCATATCTATGCCCGCGAGTCCGGCCTGGGCAAGCCAGTTCCAGTGGGGGGAGGATTGGCAGTAATTATGACTGGGCTACCAAGACACGAGCGGTCTCCACAGTGATCCTGATGAAGCGAGGGGGCTTCCCTGCATCAAGACGCCCTGCAATGTCTTGGCTCCCCTTTTCGGGTGCGAAAGATCTTATCAGATTGATCAGATAACGGATACCGTCGCCCCATCAGCTCGCGCCCCCGTTCGGCCGGAGCTTTTTTCTACTGGGAACTGCGATCTTCATCGCACATGTAAGCTCCGAATCGGCTGGTTTTTCAAATCCGATTCGACAAGGACGGTCTTCCGAGAGTATTTGGGCCGCAACTCCAGGCAGCAGTCATGCGCTGGTATGGGTAAATAATATGTAAGTGAACTTGCCAAGGCATTACTCACATTACCCACGCGTATTCTAGCATCTAGGCCACCGCTCAGACTGATTTCTGACACATACAGGAGCAAGTGCAATCGTAACGTTTCCAAGGTTATTATTAGCCAACCTCCGTCCAGCTTGATGAGCATGGACATATAGTGGGGTATTTGCCAAACACTTCCTTCAAATACTTGATTGGCCGAATGAATACTACCATGGGAAAGAACCTGGTTCTGCGTTGGTTCTTTTTTAGATGTCACCAGTATCGTGTAAAGTAGTGATTGAACATGCATCCGCCACGGTCATGTACTGGTTGGTTATGATGTCCAAATAAGAGACCGAAACACACAGCTAGTAGCAGATCAGTGACAGCCTCCATATGTCTTTACACATGCATGCAGCCATCAAGCTTTAATTCCAATGCTCATTTTAGTATGTACTGTCAGGAGACGCCTCTGGATTTTCTAGCCGACACCTAGGAATTTGGCATGTGGACATCTCTCCCGTGTGCCGTCTCACAGAAGATGCCAGAGGTCGAATGGTCCACTAAAAGCTTATGAACATTCAAGAGCTTGTGAGTAAGTGGGTTATCATTGGGCCATGATATTAGGGGATCTTGATTGTGTGAGACACCAAAGACTCCGGGCCCAAATGGAGAGGGATGTCCTAGTAAGGTGGCGAATGGGGTGAGCAAGCTTCGAGTCTCTACCTAACATTAGGTAAAGGCTTGTCTGAGAGAGTTCATTCGAGCCGCACGTCGAGTTCGTTTGATCTATTTGTGTCGCCTACGGATATAAATAAGACCAAATCTGCTGTCGGGTAAGCTGACATGCATAGTCGCGGCCATTATGCATAATAATGAAGCGACTAACGCAAAGGCTCGTTGGCCACGGCGAGGTGGCGCCAAGCCATTCGTCCTCAAGCTTCCGCTTTGTACCACAATGAGGTCAGCTTTCAGAAACGAGCGGCACGTGTCTGGAGAAATCAATCGGGGCAAATCTCAAGCACGGGGCATGCTATTCGACGGAGCATGTACGGATCAAACCGACTGGCTTTTGCGCCCAACTGTATTTATGGACTCCATTCATAAGGGCGTCGTAAGCTGCACTGTACTTCTGATATTGCGTAATGATTTAAGGTCTGTTGCTCCCTGCAGCACCCATGTCCCTTTGTTCATTTCTTTCATTCCGATCCTCAAGCCATCCTGACGAAATAGCTCCACCCTCTTAGAATCTTCAGAATGCATCTACTCACTCCTTTACTCGTCGTCATCGCCCTGGCAAATCCATTCCTCACCACCGCCAAAATAGTAGTCATCAAGTCCACTGGCGAAGCACCGTTCTTTGATCCAACAAACACTACTGCCGACGTTGGAGACATTCTCGAATTCCACTTCAAAGCTCACAACCGGAGCATAGTCAGGGGCGACTATGACCGGCCATGCGAGCCGGCTACCTCCGGAGGCTTCTACTCAGGTTTCTTCGTGCAAGACAACACAAACACTGAAAATGTAAGCCCGAATGGACCCGCATACTACAGCCGCATCCAATTTTGAAGAGCCGAGGACTGACACCAACCCCTTTTTCTCCATCTGTAGTCAGCAGTCTTCCGCGTCACCGTGAACGACACAGACCCCATCATCTACTATTGCTCGCAGAACGGGCCCGAGTTTGGTAACCACTGCAAGGAACACGGAATGGCGGGAGTGGTCAACGAGCCTGATTTGTCCAGGCTTCAGGAGTATAGGGACGCGGCTGCCTCGGTGGACACCAGCATCACGCCGGACTCTGGTCCCTTCGGGGGCGTCTTTGCCGCGAACCCAGACGCTGCCGCCGTGAGCGGGACTGCTTCGGCAAGCTCGCCAGCTTCGACGTCGACAAGTGCGGCGGCTGGAGGTTGGGTCTACATGTGGAGCCAATCTTGTTGGCTTTTGTCTGTGGTGATGGCCATTGTAGCTGCCATGTAACCGTATTATGTGATCCTCGGCATTTAAGCACAAACTTTTTTTTGTTCTTCTTTCTGTCCTCGGTGTTCACGGTCTAAATGCATACAGATACTTGAATCTAGACAAGGTCCATTTGAGGTGTAAAAATGTGTATCATAGTATGAGCGAGACATTGCATTCTATCTGCAAGAATAAAACTTGACGAATTGTACGAGAATCGGACAGGATATCAAAATAGCTACCTAAGTATGTGAGTTGAAACGTGCCTCTGTTATCGTAAATGATAGAATTGGACCTCAAAATTTCCCTGCAGTCTTGTGATCACCAAGTACCCCCGATGTTGATGGCCTCAGCTCATTTTTTCCCATTCGTCCACATCCTGTATTCAGCTATGAGGTCTTTTCTCAAACACGAAAGAACGACGTCGAAATACCAATTTTCGTGGTTGAGTGGTCTTCTAGACGACTCAGCTTAGCCTTTAATTGGTCCAGGCTGCAAGCCCACTCCCACACTGCAATCTTCCCGAAAGCCATTCTTCAAAAGGAATGTCCAAAAGTGTGAGCACTTTGCGCGGCCCGTCCACGAAAATCACATTTCAATACCTAGGTATCTACTGATGGTCATAACGGTTCCAGAAATGCCACCTGATGAGGACAACCCATCAAGTAAAGGAAGATGAGACACGGCACATCACATATGTACACAACCATTCCTGACATCCTGAACTTTGCAGTGACTGGTAGTAGAGTAGTTTCGCCTAGGGAGAGGGCGACTTTCCATGGCAATTCGCAAGTTGACAGGAGAGCGGTGAACAATCTATCATTTATAGAATACTTGAACAAATTGCAAGGCACATATAAAACTTTGAATTCCCCTTGACAAGGACACGTGATATACCCTACAAAGCAGCTAGGATTTGACCTTCAGTGTGGACACAGGACAAGGGTCCCGCCGACTCTGAAGATTTGCTGGTCCCGTCCCAGGGCTTTCTCGACGCAACTTCGAAGAAGCTATCCTTAGGTAGTGATGGGAACTTCAAAGGAACTTCAAAGAATGACAAATAAAGACACGAGATTCCAACGGCCGCAGACAACCAGAACAATCTGATGAGACCCTGAGCGCTAACCTCCAACCCTATCAAACTCCAAGCGTTGTATCACCCTTTTTCTTCACTCGAGCAGACTTTGACGCGGAACTTGAACTTGTCTTCGTAACCCCACCAGCACTTCTGGCTCTTTTCTCTGTGTTCGATCCGGCTGCGGGACTGGTTGATAGCCGCTTGCCATTTGGGGTGGTTATGGGTGGTTTGGGCGCATTGCTCACCACCGCTCCTATCTCGGTTCAGGGGTTGGTCGGCTCGTTTGGAACAGAAAACTAACCACAGGCGGCCCCACCTCCTGCACCTGTATCTCCTCCACAAGCACCTCCTGAACAGTTATTCCCTCCGCAGCTGCCTCCTCCGCCATTCGTTCCATCAATGTCGTTTGGCTGAGAGCCCGGTATCGGATTTGTTGACGGGTCGACTCGAGGCGGTACGTCCTCGAGCTGCCCAGTCGCCGGATCGTAGACAAAGCCGTGGATGGCAATGTCCCTGCCCGGCAAGTTCTGTGCGCGGATGGCCGGGTGGTTCTGGACGAACCACCAGTCCCTGCGCACAGCAGCATATGGATCGGCGAACTCGTGCCATTGCATTTCAGCGATCGAAGAGGCACCCGCGCAATTCAGGTGTTGGGGGTACAGCTGCTGCAGGATAGGCCTGTCCTGTGACTGGAGCAATGCCATTCCGCAATCCTTGTGTTTGATGATGAAAATCTCCTTCACCCCTAAGAAATGCGTTGAGATGATGATGTCCCTAAGCGCAGCTATGCAGCTTCCTCCAGCATTGCGAATGACATGTGCGTCGCCCAGTTCGATCCCGAAAGCCGCTGCAGGATCGATGCGGGCGTCAATACAGGTAACTGGGAAGGACCGCAGTCGAAGTCAGCTTTAAACGTGATATCAGGGCTAGTCAGGAATGGTGGAAGAAAGTAGCTGGCAGAATCGTACCGACGAGATACTTTTTCTTGGGATATATCGACAGCTGTGTTGTATTGTTGCTCTGGGCACGCCGTGCAACGTAGCGGCTGTTCGCACCGAGCATCGCCCTGCGATTATCGGTGTCCCTCCTTAATGAAGCCATTGTGAAAGGAGTCTAGATTACAGATATTTCACGTATTATGACTTATATTTTGAGTGGCTGCAAATATGCCAAAAGCATCATTCTGCAGACAGGAATTCGCGCATGGTAAATAGTTGGAAATGAACAGCTTTGGTAAGGTGGGTTACCCTATGCGGCCTCTTGTTTACGGGCTGACACCTACAGGAAATTACGCAAACGGCGAGCACTTGACAAAGCACGAAATTGATCTGAGATCGGATGCGGAACTCATCTCAAAATGTTGTCATCATTCAGAATAACATAGAATGATATTGAATATGTACTTGCAGGCCAATCAGTCATGTTTTTGTTCTTGTGTAGTCTCAACTCGTCCCATTGGTCGTATGTGCTCTTTGTATTGGTGCCTCACTCGTTGTCTACAACACGGGATAAAGAAATTCATCTCGAAACCGAAACTCTTTCAGTTCTTTGATCTTTGCTACTCACGCGTTTATCAAAGGAGGGCTAATGATCAAACGATTGGATTCACTACAGGTTGTAGAGAAAGTCATCGTAAATTACTATAACCTGGCGCAGCGATGTTAGGGAGAATGTCCTACTCAGCTACTTCCGCCCAGCCTCCGCGGAGAGACAGGATTCAGCTAAGAATTCCCAAAGATACTGAGAACACAATTTATAATAGCGACGGGCACTCATTGTGGGCACAGATTCAAGACTACAGACTGAATTTCCATCCAGCATTTAAGATATATATAATATACCTACTAGGGGGAGGGGGGTCTTTTATTTAGGTAGTGTAATATATTTAAATAAGGTAATAATACTACTATATAATTAAAATTTAAATATTATAGTAAAAGGTTAGTAGAAGACTAATAAAATACTATTAGAGAGATAAGATTATAAAGAGCTAAAATTATATTAGAATTAAAGGTATATTAGAGTTAAAACTATATTAAAATTAAAACTATATTAAAGTTAAGGGTATATTAGCTTCTTTTAAATTTAACTAGTTTTAATCTTTATAATTTAAACTAACGAATTAGAATTCTATATTTCCGTATTTCTATAGCTTTTAATAAGTTAGTTAGTAGTAGTTAAGTTAATAAATAACTAATAAGTAGTTAGGTTAAGGATAAAAAAAAAGAAATTAATCCTAGTAGGGATTAAACCCCCCTTTTTTACCTTATATTAGGCGCTAATAGTATATTAAAAGTATATTAAGAGTATATTATAGTATATTAACATTATATTAATATAAATATAATTTTTACTATATATAGGTTAATTAACAGGCACATTATAACATCATGTCAAGGTTCCGAATAAATGTTAGTACTATTTTAGGCTTATTTCAGAAGGCTTGCAAAATGTAAACAGAAACCCCCCCTCCCCCCGGTAGGTAGTACTTGATGCTAGCATGCTTGCAGCAATTGGGCTTGATTACTTACAAATCAACACCTTAAGTCATTGAACAAGAAGGGAAATCCACCACCTGCTACTGAGCCGTTCTCACCCACGCGCTGCTCTGCTCAGCAGATAAGTGTCACGCGGTGTGGGAGATTTCCCGCCAGGCAATTGGCTCACTCCGAAAGACGAGCATTGTTTTGAGCCACTCTTGTCTCGAACTACAGGTAGCTAAGATTATCGTCCAATAGTGGAAGACGAAATGCGCATGAAACCTGAGAGGAGCCAGCCAGCACTGGCCACACTCAGGGGCTGAAGCCGGATTCACTATGCTTGTGGCAGTAGCTTAGGTCACATTGCCACCCTACCAGCGCCGCAGCCAATGTCAGAGAAAACGCAAGTTCCAACCCCCAAGTGTGAGGAACATGTTGCTATCAATGATTCACTTTACAGAGTCTTAGACACCGGCCGTTGATTTTCCTAATTATGTGGTATTGTATACACTGGTTAGGATGTGTATTTTCGGCGATTCATGCTATACTACTGTATAACTACCAAGTACTTTAAGTTTACAGGGCTAGCCCTAGATGTCCTAGATGTAATAATAGTAGATTACCTATAGGTCTCGGTTCTTCTCACCTACTACTAGCGCAGTAGGTACTATAATTATACAATAGCTAAAACCCTATAATATTCATACATTCTTTTTTTTAATAATAACCTTACTAAAAACTAGATCTTAGATATATTAACTTACTACCTTTACTATTATTACTTTATATATATTTAATTTATTATTAAAAAAATATTAAATTAATAATTTTAAAGTAAAAAAATTACTTAGTTTTTATTAAATTTAAATTAATAACTTTTTATAAATTATATAAGTTATAAAATAATTATAATTAGTTATAAATACTTTTTTAATTAAATTAAAAAACTAATATAATTTTTTTAATTTAATAATAAATTATTTTTTAATAAACTTATATATATAATAATAATAAAGAAATATTAAAATAGTTTAATAGTATATTTAAATAATAATTTATAAGTTTAATAAACTAACTATCTTTTTTTATATTAAATATATTATTATTAATATAGTTACTATAATTAAATTTAATAAAACTACTTTATAAATAAAGTATTTTAAATATTTTTTTTTAATTAGAAATCTTTTTATTAGTTTAAAATTTTATTAAACTAATAATTTATTTAAACTAATAATAAAAGAAAGTAATTTAAATTTATTATTATAATTAATATAAATATTATAATAACCCTTACTTATAAGTTCCTTTAAAGCTATAAAAGAGGACTTAAAGCTTTAATATAAAAGGAGTAAAAAGGGGTAAGAATTAATTTTACTATAAACTACTACCTATAATAAAAATCTTTCCTCCCCTCCTTATAAATCTATTATACCTAGTAAATATACCTTTAATAAATATATTTTTTATTATTTAACTTAAATTTTTATTTTAATTTAAGTTTAAATAAAATATTATTAAATTAAATAGGTATTTTAACCTAAAACTACTTTAAATTATTATAAATAGTTTTATAAAACTTCTTTTATATTAGTTAGTTTTAATTCTTTTTTATTTAATCTAATAATATAATTTAAACTATATTTTCTTTATAATTAACTATTTATTAAACTTATATTTAATAACTTTTTAATAATCTTTATAGAATTTTAAAATACTTTAAATTTATAAAAATCTTCTTCTTTTATTATTATAAAAGCTATAAATAACTAATAAATATTATAAATTATATTAAATAACTAATTATATTAAAGAATTTAATATAGTAAGAGAGCTTTATAAAGTTTTTTAATTAATCTTTATAAAATATTTAAATTAAAATCTTTATTAGCTTTTATAGCTTAAGTTATTAATATACTTTTTATCAAACTATTTAAATTTATAATAATTCTTTTAAGTATTATAAAGTTAATATTATTTTACTTTAACTTTATCTTTAATTATATAAAGTATTAAATATTCTTTAATAATAGTTTTATAATTAAATATTTAGTTTATAACTTCTTATTAGTATAGGTTTTATATATATATAAAGGTTATAGTTATATTACTTAATTAGTATATTAGGAGGAAGAGCTTATACTTAGAAGGTAGAAAGCTAAACCTCTATTATATACCTATAGATTAGTTATATAACCTTATAAGTAATTATATTACACTTACCCTTATTCCTACACTTCTAATATTTTTTAAATATAAATACTAATAATAAAATTAATAAATATTATAAAATAGAAATTAAATATTCGTATAATAAAAAACGAATAATATATAAATATAAGTACACCTTTTATATACTAACGTTTTTTTACACTACTTATTTATTATATAAAATAATAATATATAGTTATTAACTATATATATCTATCGTTATATATATACTATTATTATCGCTTTTATTTACTTTTATTATTTCTTTTACCCTAGTATTTTACTACTTCTTTCTTTATTTATTAAAGTATTCTTTAACTAATCTAAATACTATACTTTTTAAGTCTTCTTCTTATTATTATTAATAACTTTATTATTTATAAAGTTTTCTATAATTAAGTTTACCTATAGTAGTTAGTTAATAGTCTTATAAACTTTTATATAAAGCTTATTAGTAAATTTATAAGTAAGGGGTATAAAAAGTATTTAATATAAGTAGTGTATATATAAAGTAATATTAAATAAAGCGCTTTAATTAGCTATAGTATAAGGGAAAATAATATTTTTATATACTATCTATTTTTTACTATATAAATATTATTAGAATATTAAAATAATATATTTATATAAAGTATTTATATATATAAATAGTATATAATATATAATATATCTAAGATTATTACTTTAGTAGGGTTACTATTAAAAAAAAGAATATATAAATATTATAGGGTTTTAGCTATTATATAATTGTAGCACCCCTTACGCTAAGGGCATAGGGGGGTAGGGATGGCCTGCCCCCTGGGTAGACTTTCCATGGACGGCACTCTGTCAAACCACACACTTGTGCACCCGATACGCTTTTGCATTTCCTCGTATTTATTCTAACCCTAATACCGTGGCCGAAGTTCGCGTCTATGCTTAAGGGGTAACGGAACAAATTGTTCCTAAAGAATAAATACTGGCTACTCGTCGACCTCTCGGCGTTGCCTTTTGTAATCCCGATGATCTGACAGTCGCGCCCCTTCAGAGAAACTTCCAGCACCTGGGCATGCTCTTGAGCTCTGCTTATCGCAGTCATTGTAATCTTGAGCATAATTCACATTCAAGAATTTCTTCAAGCAAAGACCCTCCACCCGCCAGAATGCCACAACAGCGTCGTGTCAACACCCTCTTCGCCTGCCTTCTTGGCGCATCAACAGTCGCAGCATACTCTTCAATCGGCTTGATGCAAGGAGGCGCACTAGATGACACGAATGCATTTATTTCACCAAGCGAGATCCAAGATTCCACACGCGGACCCTGTCCCGGCCTCAACATCCTGGCCAACCACGGCTACATCCCTCGAAACGGGCGCAACGTATCTGCCGCCGCCGCCATCGAAGCGCAAATGACCGCATTCAACTTCGACCAGGCAAGCGCGGAAAGCCCCATAGCAGGGGCCCTTTCGGTATCCACAACCGGTTACAGCGATACCTTCAACCTGGACGACCTGGCACGGCCGGGCGCGGACCGCGACGGCGACCTCAGCCGCGCGGACAGGTACTTTGGTGACAACATTTCGTTCAACCAGACCATATGGGCCAGTGTGGTACAGCACTGGCCCGACACGACGGTGACCTTTGCGCAGGCGGCCGAGGCGCGTGCCGCGAGGCTCCGGGACGCCGCGGCGGTGAACCCGAAGTTCACGCAGCCCGAGGCCGCCGTCAACGGAAGCTTCACGCAGCTGGCGGGCGTGCTGTGTGCGTTTGGCGGCAGCGCGGTCGACGGTGAGGCGAGGAGGGACTGGATAAATGCCAGTTTTGTGGAGGAGAGGCTGCCCTATGAGCTCGGGTGGGCTAGGTCGGCCGAGGTATTCACCGCGGCGGACTTTGAGGGCGTCATTGCTGGGTTGAGAGCAGCGACACCGGCTTGAGCCATGCACGCAATTTTACATTGTGACAATGCATGTGGGGATCTATCGACGTTGGTAAAATGTGATAGGCTTTCATGGGTGTCGATTGGGTTCAAGTCCGAGGCTATTCACCAACAGTATTCGCTTACACCTAATATATTTAAGTTCTATGTCCGCAATTCCTAGTTACCCGGGGGGCAGGCCTTCCCTGCCCCCCTACGCCCTTGGCGTAGGGGGTGCCACAATTGCGCAACAGCCAAAACCCCACAACATTTATATATTCTTTTTTTTAGTAGTAACCCTACTAAAATAATAAACTTAGATATATTATACACTATATACTACCTATATATATAAATACTCTATATAAATATATTATTTTAGTATTCTAATAATATCTATATAGTTTAACTATATTTAAACTACTTATTTTATAGTATTTACTAACTTTATTATTAGTATTTATACCTAGAATATATTAGTTAGCTATTATATTTTAAAGTATATTAGAAGCTATAAACTAAGTATTTAATTATAAAACTACTATTAAAGAATATCTAATACTTTATATAATTAAAGATAAAGTTAAAGTAAAATAGTATTAACTCTATAATATTAAAAAGAATTATTATATATTTAGATAGTTTAAGAAAGAAGTATATAAGTAACTTAAGCTATAAAAGCTAGTAAAGACTTTAATTTAAATATTCTATAGAAATTAACTAAAAAACTTTATAAAGCTCTCCTACTATATTAAATCTTTTAATATAATTAGTTATTTAGTATAATCTATAATACTTATTAATTACCTATAGCTCTTTTAGTAATAGGAGGAGGAGATTCTTATATAGTATATCTAGCTCTTTTATAATAGTAGTTTTAACTTAATTATCTTTATAGTTATTAATTAAATTAACTTACTATATTATTTAAAATAATAGCTACCTATATATAATACCTACTTCTTCTTTTACTTTTTTAATTAATATTTAAAGCTATAAAGATTAATAGTTAAGCTAATTAAACTAAAGTATAAAGTATATAAAGTTACTATTTATAATATAAACTTATTCTTTAATTAATTAAAATACTATTAATTCTTATATTAGCTTACTACTTTAAATATATAGAATAGTAATAAATATAATAATATAATTAATAAGCTTTATAGTTATTTAATAATAGTTATAATTTAAAACTAATTAAATAAAAATCCTAAGATTTATAATTTAAATAATTATAATTTTATAACTTTTATTAAATATAATAATACTATTAGTAAGACTATTCCTATATATTATATTTTTAAAATCTAGTTAAATTATTATTTTATTTAAATAGAATATCTTAATAATAAAACTTAATTTACTTAGTTAAATATAAGGTTTTCTAATAATATAATAATACTTAACTAACTTTATTACTTTAACT
This sequence comes from Diaporthe longicolla, assembly GCA_000800745.1. Lineage (NCBI taxonomy): Eukaryota > Fungi > Ascomycota > Sordariomycetes > Diaporthales > Diaporthaceae > Diaporthe > Diaporthe longicolla. The sequence continues at coordinate 15,703 of JUJX01000470.1, forward strand.
AGTATTTATTTAATTATTATATTAACTTTAAATAGAAAAATATAACTTTAAAAGAATAGTTTAGTATTAATTATTAATTCTACTTTAACTAGTAGGAGAAGGAAGACTTATTAGAAATAGTATAAGGAATATATATATTTAAAAGTAAGATTTAATAAAAGCTTTTCCTTAATAGCTTTACTAGCTACTATAATATTAAGATAGTTATATATATATATAGGTTTAATATCCTCCTTATCTTCTTACTACTTTATTTAATCTATAAGCTTTAACTTATAAATATTAATATTTTCTAGTACTTAAAGAAGAAGTGTTAGAATATACTTTAGTAAATAATTAAAGAAGATTACTTTATAGTCTTCTATAAAAACTTTATTTACTAAGTATTTAAGTTAATAGTTAACTTAGTATTTATATTTAAATATATAATATATAGTTTTAAAAAGATTAATTTTTAACTATTTAAATAGGAAGTTATAATAGGTAAGTTAGTAATAATTAATATAAAGTCTTTTATACTACTATATTTAAACTTATTACTAGATTAGTTAAAAAAGTATTAATTATAAAGAATCTAAGTATTTTAATAGATAAATATATACTATTATTATTTATTTAATAATAATATATAAAAAAGATTAGTTATTATTTTATTAATAGTATTTAAATTTATTATTTATAAAAAATAAGTTAACTAATTAAATTCTAATTAATTAACTATATTTAAATACTATTATAGTAAATACTAGTTTATTAAAAAAGGATATAAGCTAGATAAGGATATTATTATATTTATTTAACTAAAGGAACTTTATATTAAAGTAGTAGCTTTTAAGTAAAAAGAGAGAGATTAGTAGTATAAGAAGTAATTATATATTATAGATTAGTTATATATTTAAAAGTATAAAGCTAAAATATTATAAATTTAAAGTATTTTAAGATTCTATATAGATTTCTAAAAAGCTACTAAGTATAAGCTTAATAAGAAGCTAATTATAAGGAAAATATAGCTTAAGTTATATTACTAAGTTAAATAAGAAAAGAATTAGGATTAACTAGAATAAGAGAAGCTTTATAAAACTACTTATAATAGTTTAAAGTAATTTTAAGCTAAAATACTTATTTAATTTAATAATATCCTATTTAGGTTTAAATTAAAATAGGAATTTAAGTTAAATAATAAAGGATATATTTATATTAGTTATAATAGTAAATTTAAGTTACCTTCTTCTACTATTAGTTTAAATAAACTATTAGCTTAATAGAATCCTAAGTTAATAAGAAAGCTTTTAACTAAAAGGAAGGAAATATTTAAAATACTCTACTTATAAGGTAGTTTTATTAAATTTAACTATAGTAACTATATTAGTAATAGTATATTTAGTATAAAAGAAAGAAGCTAGTTTAATAAGCTTATAGACTATTATTTAAATATATTATTAAACTATTTTAATATTCTTTTATTATTATTATATATATAAGTTTATTAAAAACTAACTTATTACTAAGTTAAAGATAGTTATACTAATTTTTTAGTTTAGTTAAAAAAGTACTTATAACTAATTATAACTATTTTATAGCTTATATAATTTATAGAAGGTTATTAGTTTAAACTAAGTAAGGATTAAATAATTTTTTTATTTTAAAGTTATTAATTTAATTTTTTTTAATAATAAATTAAGTATATATAAAGTAATAGTAGTAAGGGTAGTAGGTTAATATATCTAAGTTTATTATTTTAATAAGGTTATTATTAAAAAAAAGAATGTGTGAATGTTATAGGGTTTTAGCTATTGTGTAATTATAGTACCTACTATATTAGTAGTAAGTAAGAAGAACTAAAACCTATAGGTAATGAACTATAACTAGGTAGAAATAAATATTTAGCTTAGCTTAAACTTTTAAAAACTTTACTCTTCTAACTCTATACTAGAATTATATATAATATTCCTACCTTTAATTCTAACTACTTTCTAATTCTAACTACCCTATACTTATATATATATATATAAATATATCTTCTTTACTTATTTTAAAAATAACTATAATTTTATAAAAGAATTCTTTTTAATTATTAAACTTCTTTTAAATATTATCTTAGTTATTATAAAGTTATATTTTAAAGTTAAAATATATAATACTTTTATATTAATTAAAAATAGAATATTTTTATAAATATAAAAATAAAAGTAAGTAGAAAAGATTAAGTTATATAGTTATATAACTATATATAGCGTATATAATAAAGTTATAGCTTATAACTATAAGTATATAATTAAATAAATAGAATAATAAAAAACTAAATTAATATAATATATTTATTTTATATTATTTATATATATATATATATAAGAAGTTAACTAATAATAAATAACTTTTAAAATATAATATATTTTTTATAATATACTTTATAATTATATTTTTAATATATAA
>JUJX01000471.1:0-19106 GCA_000800745.1 Diaporthe longicolla
AATCTATAGATAATTCTATATCTTTCTTATAAGTTTATATATTATACCTAGTTTTACTATAGTTACTATAATACTATTTAATTAGTTTACTATAAACTACCTCTTTAGTACTATTACTTATTTTACTAGCTAGCTACTTCCTCTTTTCCTTCTTATTAATTAACTAACTAGTCTTTTATATACTAAGTACTCCTCTATTCTATAAATATATTCTTTTAACTAACTAATACTTTAAAAATACTATATTTACCTTTTAAAGAGTCTTATTCTCCTATATTAATAGGGTTACTATATAAGCTAATAATTAAATACTCTTTAAAAACTAGTTAATAGTAGATAAAATTAGTATTAAAAAGCTTTCCTAGTAATAAGTAATCTAATCTTTAATTAAAGTTAATTAAAAAACTATTTATATTAAGTTATATAGTATTTAAAAGACTTAAAGTATAGGTAGTATTAGGGAGTTTAGTAGTACTATTAGTATTTAAATCTTAATATTTAGTTTAGAAGGTATAGCTTTATAGTTAAAAGGTATTAAACCTACTTTTTAGAAACCTCCCTTAATAGTTTCTAGCTTAAAAACCCTATTATATATAGTATAAAAGGTAAGAAAGAACTTTATTTTATTAATATATATAATCTAAACCTTACTAAACTAGTAGATTTCTATATTATATATTTACTTTAATAAATTAAAATACTTAATATTAAGTAGCTAGAGTAGATAAGATAAATAAAGAGGTATATAAAGAGTAATAATATTTTTAGACTTATAATATTATTTAAAATCTATAGAATAATAGCTTCTATACTTATTAAGGATTAATAGCTAGTAAATACCTTTTATATATAGTATAGTATATTTTTTAAAATATTTAATCTATTCTATAGTAATTTAATTAGTTATCTATCTATTTAAGCCTATATTAATTACCTAATTATTTAAAAGGCTACCTTTAGTATATTAGCTTATAAGGTATATTTTAACCTTAATAATTAGGAATAGTAGTCTATACTACCTATCTTTACTAATTAATTTAATAGCTATTACCTATTACTAGTTTTTAGATTATATTAATACTACTTACCTTTATTAATTTAAATATATAACTATTATTCTAAGAGAACTAGTATTTATTATAAAGCCTATTTTATTAAAGTTATAAGTATTATAGTTAAGGATCTTATATTTATTATATATATTAGATATAAAGTTAAACTATATATTTATTATATTTAGATCTTTATATAAAGTCTTTCTATAATTATATATATAATTAATATATATTTTAAGATATAGTTCTAATATAATAAGTCTTACTACCTAGTTTATTCTAATACTACTACTATTATAGTTATAAAGTAAGGAATTTGCTATATCTTTAATATTTTTAAGAATAAGTAAGTATCTTTATAAATCCTAGTTAAGTATATATTAAATAAGTACCTCTTTTTCTATTTTTATTAATCTCTTATAGTTAAGGTAGATATTTTATTATATAGTCTAGCTAGCTATTCTATAGGTAAGGATTAAGTAAAGGATATAGTATTTCTTTATTATATATTAAATACTTAGTTTTAAGTTAGATTTAATAATTTAGATAATAAACTAAATATTACTTTCTTTTATTTTACTTATTATAAGATATAGTATAAAAAAATATAGTAGAAAGATAAATAGAAGGGACTAGTAAGAAAGTAGCTTACTTAGTAAGGTAGCTTACTTAATAGTAGTTAATATTAACTTAAGAGGAAATAACTTTTTAAAGCTTACTTATTATTTAATAAAAGACTACTAGTATAGGAATAGGGGTAAGTATAATATAATTACTTATAAGGTTATATAATTAATTTATAAGTATATAGTAGAGGTCTAGCCTTTTACCTTTTAGGTATAAGCTCTTCCTCCTAATATATTAATTAACTAATATAACTATAACCTTTATATATATATAAGACCTATACTAATAGTAAATATAATATAATATTTAATAATTAAAGTAAGTAAAATAAATATAGTAATATATTAATAGTAATAATATTATTTATCTTATAATAATTCTTAAAATCTATTAATATATAGCTCTTATATTTATTTAAAATAAGTATTTAATATTTACTCTTTATCTATTATCTTATATACTTTTTAAAATACTAAGCTTATTTTAAATTAGTTTAATTATTTATATATTTATTTAAAATAAGCTTAATAATCTAATTTTTTAAGAAACCTAACTTTATAACCTAGCTTATAAGATAATAAGCTTTTTAAATAATTATAAATAGTAAGATATACTAGCTCTTTATATTAATATATTTAATAGTTATTACCTATTCCTAGTTTCTAAGTTATACTAATTTAACTTTTCTATATTTATTAATATATATAATAACTATTAATATAACTAATATACTTATTATAAAGCTAGTTTTATTAAAGTTATATAGGTTATTATATATAATCTTATACTTAGCTATTATATTATAGAGGAGTTTAAACTAATTTCTAATAATTTCTAGATCTTTATAGAGTGCCCTTTAATAGTTATAAGGATAATTAAACTAGGTTTTTAAGTTAAGTTATATATTTATAAAGTATTAAGTCTAGTACTTACTAATAAACCTACTATTATATAATAATAGTATAAAGTTAACTATATCTTTTATATTAAAAAGATATATTAGAAAACCTTATATATTTTAGTTAATAATATATTAAATAAGTACTTATTTTTTAATTAACTTAAGTTTATAGTTATTAATATATATTTTCTTATACTAAGGTTAATTATTTATCTTAGCTAATAATATACTATAGGGGATAGAAAAGATTTATATAACTTTATATATACTTATAGGTTTTTTATAGTTTATTTTAAATTTCTTAATTACCTAAAAAGCTAAAATAATTCTATCTTCTTTTAAATAAATTAGTATAATAAATATTAATTTCTAGTATATTAAATAGTTAAATAGATAAAGTAATATAAGACTAATATAAAAAATAGGGATATAAATTTTACTAAATATAAACTTATTTACTAAAACTTTAAGTTTTTAAACTTATACTATAACCTTACTACTACTTTAAATTAATAAAATAATTAGAAATAAGGAGTTAGAAGTAGTTAGTATTAATTAATACTAACTTTTATTAAATTAACTATACTAGGTAGGTACTAGGGTTAATAGAAGTTAGTAAACTAGTAAAAAGTATCCTACTAGGTAATCTATCCCGCTAGGTAGTGTATTATATTAGTAGTAAATACTTAAAGACCTAGTATTAAAAAAATATAATATTAATAATAGTATAGAAGTCTAAGTATATAGTTTAAGCTTTTTATTATATAGATAAAACTAAAAAGTATTACTTTTAATAATATTATAAACTAAATTTATTAATATATAGCTTAGTAATTAGTAAATAGTAAAGTAGTTATATAGTAAAATTAAGAATAATTTTAAAATAATTCTTATATAAGTAGTTTTATAAAAAAGATTTTAATTAAAAATATAATCTTTTACTATAAATATATATATATATATATAATTTTAAAAACTTTTAATAAAAATATAGTTTTAAAAAAAAACTTTTATTAAATAAGCTTATATACTTATTAAAGTACTTATTTAAATATATAACTATTAACTAAAAATAAAAGTTAAAATAAATTACTTTAAAAATAATTATATAAAAGTAATCTATAAAGATATTTAGAATATTTTAAAGAAAATAAGGGATAAAATATATAATAAAATATTAAAAAAGGAAAATTATAGTAAAATTATATTATTTTATATTTATACTTTTATTATTAAAGATAAAAATCTTTTTAAAAGAATTATAAAATACTTAAGAAATAAAGGAAAAAGGGGGAGATTCTAGGTACCTATAGGAGATTAATATAAGTAGAAGTACTAAGAACTTAAATACTTTATATATAGGCTCTAGGCTAGGGAAGAGCCTAATAGCTAAGTAGATAGTAGATAGATAGATATATAGTTAAGAAGAAAATATAGTATGGCCGAAGCTGGACATTAATGGATATGTCCAGATCAGGATGCTTTCTTCTGAGCTTTCTAGAAAGGCCTACTCTACTGCGAATCGTCCTTGCCTCTCCGTCTTTGTTCCATGGCATAGGGATTAACTCGCTTATAGAATCCCTTCACGATCTCAGTGACTGCCCGAGGACCCTCTTGAATGAGAAGAGTTTCCCTTCGCTACACATCTCCGTTGGATGCGGCCTACCTAGGTAGCTGATCTGTGAGGTTGGGCTTGCTTTGTCATGCATGCTGATGTCGCCCAGGGCCACACCATGTCCAGACATGATGAGGTAGGCTTCAGGGTGCGGCGCTCATTCAGGTTAGGACGAAAAAGTCGCGAGTTTGAAACCTCCCGACTCCTAATAAGACCCAGGAAGCACACCGATGCTGTGGATGAGATCAGAGCTTCAACGTTTTATCAAGTCTTCGTACTTGTGCGCGGCTGTGTGGTTTCTTCTGGTTAATTGTGACCCCTCCTTGTTTGGCGTCTTCTTGTTTGTGATGTGGTCAAACATGTCCATTGTGACAGCCATTGTCAGCGGTCGAGACGTTGACGGATTGCTCATCGTGAGTGAGAGCTTTCAACGCACTTAGCCCACAGAGATCTTGCGACAGTCGGCATGAGCTTCAGAGGCTCATAGAACATTTGGATCCCATTCCGTCTTCGTCTCAAGCGAGTTCAACACCTCGAGTACTTAGTTCCCAAGGTTGTGCAGCTACCCTAGGGTACCTAGGACGGATTCCACCGAACGATACCAAGCTTCAGGCAGCCAAGGTGGGGTGGGCGGGGGGATCATTCGGCCAGAGGCTCCCACGCAGGCCTTTACTGCCACATCCCAGAGGTTTATAAACCTGCTTGACAGCGACCAGGCGGGGTGGTTGGTTGGGCGGGAGCGTGGCTCATTTGGAGAGTCGGCCAGTTGTAGTCTCTGAGAGGCCCTGTCGGGCGCCATTGTATACTGACTACACTGATGGTCCACGTTTGATCCGTGGCGTTCCCATTTTTGCCTTTCCTTTTTTTGATATCTCCATGTACCCATTCTTGCCTTCTCGTACACTGTTTCGATTCTCTCCCTCGCCCCATCCGATTCGTGCGGATGTTGACGCTTCCTGAACCTGTCCTAGCCTATGGTTTTCAATTATTGAGAAACAAGCGATTGTGATGTGATTGCCAACACGAAGTGAGAGAGTAATTGAAAAGTTTTACAATTTTTTGCCAATCCTCAGATCACTGGTTAGATGAGGTGAAAGATCTGCTTATGATTTGATTCGACTTCGTAGCGTCAGGGGCAAACTCAATCTTCCACAAAGAGCCAGGATTCGCACGTGTTGTCTTCATTAACATGCACCGCGAGACTTCTTTTTTTGGAGTCTCGAAAGTTACGTGACACCACTTGGCACAACAAGGTTTGCGGGAAACCCGCCCGCGGGCTGAGCCACACACTTGACAACTTTGCCAAGGTAACAATTTATCACACTCTTTCGAACCGTGTGAGGATTTTTGACAGGCTGAGCCTTAATTCCACCACACATATCGTTCTACGCGCAGTCATTACGCGTAAAGCTGATCAACCTTAAACGGTCGGAGCAGTCGGGCAACGGAGGGTCTGATCAAAACAGTGGGCGAACCCAGTTCCAGTGTTACCGTGTGTGCGGAGCTGTGAGTTTTGCAACGGGATAGCTCCATTCAGATTGTTGAAATTTCAACAGATAGAACGCACGAATTATCGCAGACTGCGATGCTCAAAGCACGGATTGGACAGGTAGTTGAGGGCTCAAAAGTGAGTGCAGTGTCCGACTAAAGTAAGACCAAGAGGACCACGTAGTACTGGTGGGATTATTATTCAGTACTCGATAGTTCCACCCAGAGCGTAGCTAAAGGGTTGCGTGAAGCATGAATCATTCCTGCGTGAATCGTACTTGTGACCTGTCTAGGTACGATCATCTTTGTCGTGGAGCATAGCTATGTCAACACTAAATTCCTCTTCACTGCATATGGAATCGGTACCGTCGTCTTGAGTCAGACGCCACTACTTTTATGTAATTCACCGCTATTTATAAAATGCCAGGCCATGCTCTGAAGGCAGTTCGGACGACACTGGAGGAGTGTCTGCGTACTGACGAAGCCAACCAGACGCTGTGCCAAGAACATCCATCCCCCCATTGCCACTTGAGTCAACTTCACACAAGACGCAATATGTGGAAGTCCTACAGATGCAAAACTTATCAATTAGATGAAGCTACGTCTCAGCTCCGATAGCTATGAGTAACTGTGTCTTTTAGTTTAACCGTTTCGTAATATCAAGGAATTGTTCGACCTGTTAGGTAAATAGGCAATGGGAACAGAGAGGCAGCGAAAGGCTGTAGCTCTTAGAAGCGAGCATATCTATAATCAATGACTTTTAACACCCTGCTTTGGAGTAAGCCACACAGGACCAGTCACATGACATCCACTCCTGCCGGCAAGCTGGTTCGGAACAGCTTCTAATGTCCCGATTGCGTGAAGACTCGTGTGCAAGTGCGAAACAGTCATCTCTACTGCCACGAAATTGGGATACCAGTTCCTAATCGGGTTTCACATTGCCCTTTTCAACAAAACCTTTCATCCTTCGAAGCTTACTTGACTTTCCTCAGGCAAGATTTGAGCGGTGACAACCGGCGTCCGAGGAAAAACGCGTACATGGTCAGTCGTACCACAAAACAATCAAACCTCAACTTATCAAGAGTCTTGACTGTTTCAGGTTGGGTCAAGCGCCAAGTTGAACTGACCGAGGTGGTCCGGGTTATAGCCGGATTTAATGTTTGGCTGAGGGGAGTCTCTTTACTCAAGAACTCCAGTCGTACGGCTTGGCTCAATAAACTCCGATGAGTGTTTCACCAGAACCTCGCGTTCGTCATTGTTGGTCTATGAATGCAAGCGACGAATGGAATGTCCCTCGACCCGTCGCTTGTTGTTCACGGCCGCATCCTAATTTGAGCAATACGAGACCGAGTTGTGGCCGACTAAGTGTATGTGGGTATCAAGCTGAGAATTTTGGCCACGGAATGACACGCATGAATGCAGCCAGCATCTAGTTGTACAGCTGCGGCAAATGCAAAGCTGCTCTGCAAGTGACGTTGCTGCTGTAATAATGGCTTTACTCAATATGGCCGGCGGGCGCCCAGGCGGCAATTTGGCCTCCTGACGTATCATGCACGAAGCTTGTCTGCCACCTCAAGTCAGATGACAGTCTATGCACATCATATACGTCGCCCGAATATCGTCAACACAAGGCTCATAAGCCCACATGTGCAGGCACTTGACAAATCCAACGTGTCTGTGCGCAGCCTCCGTCAAAAAGGGAGGCTCCAGTAGGGTGGCCCGGGAGCCTGGTAGGGCAATTTTAAGGTTTGCACGAGTGTCACCATGTTCGGTAGCGCGAACCCGCGAAGTTGAGCCTGAAGGACTGACTGCCAGTGAATGAACCGGCAAGTTGCCAAATGCCACACTTCCACAGTAGGTGTGCAGGAAAATGGACGTTGCAGCAACCCCTTGGTCTTTCATGGACGGATTTTGTCCCTTCCCAAGTGTGCACCAAAAGTTGAGACACAGCCTGCGCCTCAGGGGTCGATTCGGATCCGAAATGGAAAATTTTGGCCAACGACGGGTTACATTGGGGATTCCTACCCATAAATGTAACCATCTGACACCGACATGCAGCCTCTGGGACAAGTAAGCAGTGCTCAGCACTGCGCCCGTAGATGTGATGGAGCCCTGAATCGACGCTTCCCGGACCACCAAGACGCAACTTTAGTCGAACTACTCATTCAAGTGCCTCTGGTTGGCTCCAAAACACGCCGAAATCCGAATTAAGCGACGGGATCAACTTGCATCGCACGTATTTTCAGAGTTTGTTGGACGTTTTGGGGTGTGTGTGAAGGTTCGTCCAAACGGCGGTCACACTGATCACCATCCTTGTTTCCTCTCTCTTATTTTCCGGCTGAAAATTCCCCGGTCGAGCGAGGGAACTGTAGGCTGTGCGGCCGGCCTTAGGCTACAAACCCGTCTGATCCATGACCCATATTTGGGAAACAGCTATCGCAGCAAGGGAGAAAGCTTGCAGCGTGGGAGCCAAGGCGAGTGAGGGTTGCAATGTGGTGATCGTCGTGTTTGACGCCGCCGCTTACCTTAATGCTAATGGGCAATTATAGCCTATGAGGACGCAGTCCGCGGATTTTGATCTGCACAAGCTTCCCAAGCCGCTCCCCGACGAAGTCAAGTCTAATAAAGGGCTGAGGCTCCCATGTGTTGGGCGAAGGACATCGAGACTCTCCCAGTCCATCCTCATTTCATGTATATTCCTTCTTTCCTTTCTTCATGTCGGGCTTGCACAGAGCTCAGGGCGGCCTCGTAACATCTTACTATCTTTGATATAATGGTTTTGTCGGCGGAAAGCGGCAGTCTTAATGTCTTGCCGCCTGTTTTACGTCACGGCTTAAAGGCTGTGGTCGTGCTCTCTTCGCTCTCTTTAATTTCGTCATTATTGCTATTCACACATCTTACGTTCAAGCTCATTCGATATTGCATCAAGAAGAGGAGGACGGATGCTCAGTCTCATGCGCTCCAAGGAAGCCGAGTCAACGCATTCAGGCCAGTCTCTCTGAACTTGGAGCTCGTACTAGAACAAGGGAATTTGGGACCAGATCCGAGACACGATCGTGCCCGAAAATCCACCCCGACCACCGAGCCGGAACAATTCCCTCCGCCGAACCAGTTCGTGGTGCTCTTCCACAGCCTTCTATTGGCAGACTTCCACCAGGCCATCGCCTTCTTTCTTAATATAGTATGGGTGGCAAGAGACGGTATCTCTGTGGAGTCGCCAGCCTGCTGGGCTCAAGGACTGTTCTTATCGAACGGTGACCTCGCGTCCAGCTGCTTTATCTTCACAATCGCCTTACACACATATTTGTCGCTTGTACGAGAGTACCGACCTCCACAATGGGCGTTATATACCTGGGTGGCAGGGACCTGGATCTTCGTCTACAGTATCGGTCTCGCAGGTGTTGCTTTTACCAATAATGGAAGGAGCGTTGGTGGTTACTTTGTTCGTGCTTCAGCCTGGGTGAGTAGACGTCTCATATCGAGGTTGCCTTGGTTGTGTTCTGGTCTTGTGCTGATAAAAAGCAAACAGTGCTGGATCAACGACGAGTACGAGGAGCTCCGCCTTGTTACGCATTACCTCTACATCTTCTTAGCCATTGTCTTTACCTCCTTGCTGTACCTGGCAATATTCTTAAACCTCCGATCACGTTTGGGCCACTCGCAGAGCGCGGCTGTGCCTGACAACAAAACTCAACGGCCAGCGCTCAGGCACAAGGCCTCGCTCATGAGCGTCATGTCGGCATCCTCGCAGTCATCGACTTCACCACTGAGGTCCCCACTAGACACGCAGCCGAAAATCAACGCAGACCATCATCCGGCTTTCCTCGTCTATCCCCTCATCTATGTATTGTGCACCATGCCGTTGGCAGTTGGCCGCATTGCAGCCATGACTGGCGTTCATGTACCTCTCGAGTTCTTCTGCGCAGCGGGGGCTCTCATTGTGAGCAACGGCTGGCTGGACGTCCTCCTCTGGGGAACAACCCGGCACACGATCGTATTTGGGCGTCTCGAGGATGCAGATGCGCTCGGGCTAGACACGTTCGACTTCATGCGGACGCCCTCAGACCGCAGGTTTGGAAACTTTGTGTGGGTCCAGGGCGCCAGCGACAGCCAGGGCGGTCGCGCCGAAAACGAGTCCACACGGAGAAGCCGTCGATGGTGGACGCCAGTGGGCGAAACTCTCGGGATGGGTGGGTCTGGGGTCGTCGGGAACAGATCACGGAGTGATCCTCGTGAAATGTGGGAAGATCGAGACTCAGGGGTTCCAGCTCGGCCGCCACCTCCCGGAAAGGCTTACCGCCTAAATCGAACGGGCGAGAAGAACGACATGTGGGCGAGCAACAGCAATAGATCACCAGTTTTGTACAAGGACGGCATCACCGGGGCCGACATGGGCATGACGATCCAGATGGACACGATGGTGACGGTGGTCAAAGAGGACAGGTCCAGCTTCAGCTCCAGTTCCAGCCCCCGCTCGGTCACGAGGCCCAGTGGCGCTGACGAGATGGGTCGTCATACTCGGTGAGCGGCCCCGTAAAAGAAGACGTGGAAGGCTTCGAGAACGAATGGAGCAAGCCCACTCATCTCCACCGGGCCCGCCCCATCCACACTGCTGCAACTCTACCGCCTTATCGACCCTGTTGACATGTGCAAGATGTCCTCATGTGGTCCTGTCAGTGCCAGAAGAGAAAGAAGGCAGCTGGAGCCGGTGGCCACGTGAACAATCATCTGGCGGATCAAGCCAGGGCCGAGACAGAATGACAGCGAGCGACATCGGTGTCACCAATATCTTCGCCATCTGTCGGTGAAGAGGAAGAACCCTTGGCCTGTGCTGTCCCAGTATGAGCAGCCGCCGCCACAGACGCAACATGTGCTTGGTTGGCTACCAGACGCGGCGATCAGCCCAGTGCGGTGACAACCCCCCTGGCCGGTGATCCCTGCTGCTGCACGTCTGACTGGCCGCAAAACTCGGGACACCTGGAGGGGCAGACCCGGCAGAAACATTGTTGGGGACGACATGTTCCTTTTTTGGCTGCATGCTGCGTGGTTGGGCTTTTCTTTTCTTCTTGGAAACAACGTGAAGAAGAGATCTAGGCGTCAAGTCTGCACATGCACAGGCTGAGGAGGTTGGGCAACATCGAAGAGCTGACGATATTGGTCCGGGGAGTTAATGGGCAGGATAGACCGCCTCGACTGACGAGATACTAGACTAGACTATTAGGTCTAAGTGATAGACATATGTCTCAGAGACGGGTGCGTGGTTGATGATCGGTCCAGGGGTCCCGGACCGGTCGGCTAATTCAAATTGGGTGGCCGGCCGCTAGGCCATTCATATTGATTGACCTCATTGATGAAAAGGCGGGCTTCTGCATTGAAGTGGTGCGCAGCCGCACCAAAATGCTTATTATTATTGTTAATAATGCTCTCATCAGTGTCTCGGAGACTGCTGTCATCGTGTCATGTTCCAGATAGGCAGGCCATGCAACAAATTTTGCCCACAAACCACACACAAAAGAAAGAGTCAGAATATCGGTCACGCCCAAGCTCCCAAGCCATGGCCCGTTGGCGGCCCAGTGCCCTGCATCAACCAAGACCCGCCCGCGCAGAAGCCATGGGCTCCACATGCCACATGGCGGTGGCTTCTTTGGACCCAGCCGGCGGGAACGGACGAACCAGGGACTTCGTTGAGGAAAAAACCAGAGAAGGGAAATGAGATGAGAGGGGAGTCAGAAGAAAAAAAAGAGGCGTCTGAGGACGTTGATGATGCTCTTTTTGTCTGCTGCCTGTCTCACTGGTGGAACCAGCATGGTTCCAGCCCTGACCCGGGACGGTTTTCCTCATGCGCCCACACCTTGATGTTGTCAAGTTTTGGCGACGGCGCCAGGCATATACCACAGTATGCACACATGCAGACACGCACACATGCACACTCACGCATGCACACGACAGATTCACACAGTCATAAACCATGCAGGACGGGATGATCGTGCGCAGGCGTTGAAACAGACGCGCGAGTTATCGGTTCATGAAACGGGAGGCGGGAAGAGCAAAATGTTACCTGGTTACTTTGCTACTCTCGATGTATTCACGGTTCCAGCTGTCAACAAGCCCTTCTCTGACGCCTGGCCTCATGGTTCTGTGCGCAGCACCCATGTCTTTCAGCCCTGCCGCCGAATCGGATGGCTTCCCCGAGTGCTGGAAGCTCTTCAGGATCCCTACGTTGCCCACGACACGCGCGAGTCGACTGCAAAGGTTGCAGGGGCTCGCCCCACCTGGCACCGTACCCGTAGTCATGGAACGTGAAATGGAAGGAGAAAAGAAAGCCTCCTCACCGCCGAGTAGGGATCGGTGAACATGTTCCTTGTCATTCCTTGTCGGTCGGTTCGAATTTTCATTCCTATTTCCTTGAAACAACTTGTCTGCGCGAAGTATATTATGGTCTCGGTCTTCCGGATTCCCTCAACTCGAATCCCACCTCATCCAGCATCAGCATTCAGCTTCACCGTCTCTCACCTCGTCTGCATCATTCTTCTCTCCTTGGCCTCACCGAGCCTCTGAATACGACGCAGTTTTTCTGTCACCGACTGTCTTTCTCCTGCTCTCTGTCTGCACTGCATTTTCCAACCAAACTTTGCCGTTGCATCGTCTCACGACGGTTCTTCCAGAAGGACGCTAGAAGGAAGTCAAAAAAGAAAAATCTTCCGCCGGCTCCCCGTTACCCACAACCACATCCACCCAGCATCCCGGCAAGCGGCACTCCACCAACAACTGTCCGCTACAGGGCTCGTGTTCTTCCCTGGACCCACGTGTCTTCACCTTGAGAGACACACATCCAGACAACACACGTTGCATTACCGCAGCTAAGGTCACCGCCTACCTACCTACCATCACACCCATCTCAACAACTCGAGCTCGGCTCTCTATATTCAATATGCCTCGTGGAGCATACGACGTTTCTGCCACCAACAACCCCAGGCCCAAGCCCAACCCCAAATAAGCCGGTCTTCCGGCCTTCCGGCTTGCCGGCACTCCCAAACCATGAGCCATGGTCAACCATGACATGGCGACCGGGAGTTTTCAAGTTGGTGGTTGCAACATGCACCTGCTCGGCAACTTCCATTATTCATGACTCTTCCTCTCGAAACTGAGAGGGCCGACCTTCTCGGCAGTCACATTTTCTTCTGACGATTTTTTCAAGCGACAAGGATACGGATTAGAATAAAGATAGACAGGGATAGACGGCGCAAAAGACACACAAATACCCCCCAGGCGGACTGGACGGTCCAGGACGAAAATAAGCACAGAACAGCACAGAACAGAAGCACGGGGCAACCTGTAAGAGCCTCAATAAGGCTGATGGATAATGTAATAATAGCATGTTATAGGGTTTGGACGCGGTGGACATTTTGGCATTTTTGTTGGTTTTCTTCCTTTCTACTCGGAGCAAGGACATTACACATTGTATTGGACTCTGCTTGTCTGCACATCACCGTACTTAATATCACACGAGTATCACTACCTCACGCTGCTTGTTGGCTTACCTGTTCTTGAATGTTCGGTGCGATATCATCAACAACTCTAACCCGCCTCCAACAAAGACAGAATCACCTGCTCCGCACGGCCCGGCCTGGACTGCTCACCTGCATGTAAACCATAATTTTCCCAGGCAGCGAGCGGCCTGCGAACCTTCTGAATCAGTGGGGGCGAGGAAAGCAATCATACAAGGTTTGCCCCCGCCACAGAACACGAAAACCTTCCACTCACCGTGCTGCACGACTGACAGGGCGCACGCACGCACGCCCTACGGCGTGCGGCCGCCCTACATGACGCGGAAAAAGTTGACTTGGCGCAACCCGGAACGCAACCCCGCCTGCACTGCGCAGAGCGCTCCCCGGCCGGGGGCCCGGGAATGTCGCTTCCTGAGTGTCTTTCCAACCATGCAGGAACGCGCATTTGCATGTGCCGGAGCCGGGTGCGTCCTGCAGGAACAAACCACGCGTACATACATATGTCAAGCGCCATAATGATACCCGACGGCTGGATCCGGTTAAATCACACGCCGGGACGCGCATGCTAGATACAGCCACGTGCATGGCCCGGAAGCTACCAGGTTATGGGCTGGTAGCGTGATTTTGTGGCGCGGCCACTCTCGTGGCAGTGCGGAATTCGTGCCCGTTCTCCTGGGACGTCCGGGTAAGACGGCCAAGACGTCATTGTCAATGTCGGTATTGGAATCGACTGGCCGGAGAGTATCTATGAATATTTGCGATGCACGCTATCGGCTATGGTTTTTTTCACCATTATTCCCGGCGATTTGATACTGCTCAGTATTAATGTGAAAACCATTGTCCAAGTAGTTCAATAAGGGGGCGGCGTGAACGAATCTGGTAATGTCTACCGGTCTGGAATGAGCTGATTGTTGATCATGAAAGAGCCTCTGTCCGATATGGCATGATCGGCTCGTATCTTGGATGGAGGCTGAGGAAGCTGAACGCTGTCGTCGTCAGCATATGACATGTGGTTGCACAAAGAAAGGGGCAAAGGGACAAAAACAGAAACATGGTGGGACTAGATGAGGCAGATTGTCGTTGAGACACAGTGGCCTAGCACACTCTGATTGGCCCGTACTCTATATTGGTTGTCACTGGTTCCGTTTCTATTCCGATATTGGTTGTCAATCTAATGGAAACTGTGCTATGTCATTGACACATTGTCACAATTACGAGTATACGAGGTGACAAACGATATCAAGTTGAAGTCGGAGTAACACCGCCGGTACAGATACGAATTTATGCTTTAGAACCTCGTTGAGCATTTCCAGTACCTCTCGACTCGGCTTTTTCGCCCATACCTTTGCCCTGCGGTCTAGCATATCGTCAGATATTTGATTAGTTCTGATTCTATTCCGTATGCGTCCAAAGCCATGCACGGGGACTTCATACAATAGAAAACGCTCAAAGACCCAGATTTTTTATTAAAAAAAGACATACACTCAGATATTTCAATGTTACCGTACAGGAATTTCACGTGCTGTTAGCCTTCTCCAATACATGTGTGAACTGAGTGCAAAGGAACTTGAGGTTTATTCTAGGATAACTTCGCCGCGTTTTCTTTCTCGTTCTCATGCAGTCACCGGGTTTCACTGAGGTATTCTTACTAGGTAAGGGAACCAAAGCACATACATTCAATCCAAAACTATATCTTTCTCGCATTCTGCCAGGATAGCAATTAATCCTGACGTCTCGATGATTACGCTAGCAGCATTTTAGCACTGGCAGTGCTCATCGTATTTCTACCCCTATATTGATCTGCGCTATATGTGTTTTCAAACGCCAGGTCTGTGAGAGGTTACCACTATATGAAAGCGCCGTATATGGCTTACGTATACGGGGTAAGAACGAAACCGGTCATTGTATTTCATGATGTTTCTGTTTTTGCCACAGGGATCTATATCTCGAATGCCCCCTCACAGCACGTCGCTCATGTCATGCAAATTGTTGGGATCTCGTGTTCACTCATTCGTTTTGATATTCATGCATGCTAAGTGTTAATGGCATCAAGTTTGACGACTTCCACGACGTGATAATCGTAGTGTATATACTACTTATCCTCCTTCTTCTCTTTCAGATGCAGTTGACTGCGGATGGCCGAAGCAATCTGGTCATCCTTGAACTGCTCAAACGCGCTCTCATCCTTCTGGTCGCCCTTGCGCAGGACGTGCTCCTGGAAGCCGTCAATGGCTGCATCAAGTGTTAGCCAAACCCCTTTATCAGAGAAATCAAACGGGTCTAAGGGGGGTGAGTTTCTTACTCTTATCCAAAAAGTCCTCCTTCTGCTCAGCCTTCTTACCGCCACCCAGACCCTCATTGATGCGGTCCTGCATCTTCTGAAACGCATTCTTCTCCTCCTCCTCCTTGCGCCGGCGCTCCTCCTCCTCGGCCTTACCGGTGATCTTATCAAAGAAGCTAGGCTTCTCGTGCGCCTTCTTGCCGCCCTCCTCCTCGTCGTCCGTCTCGCCGTCCAGCTTATCCTTGATGCGCTCAAGCAGGTCCTGGTTCTCCTTCTTGTCGTGCTTCACCTTCTCCAGCTCGGCGCGGACCTCGGCCTCCCGGCGCTCCAGCTCGACGGCCTTCTTCTCGCGCTCCTCCTTGCCCGTCAGCTTGTCGAAGAAGCTGGGCTTGTCGCCGTCGTCGTCCCGGGGCGGGTGCTCCAGGACCTTCTCCTTGTCGACGTCGCCGTCGAACTTGTCCTTGAGCCGGTCGAAGAAGCCCTGGTTGTCCCGCTGCTCCTTCAGCACCTGCTCCAGCTCGTAGTTGAGCTCCAGCTCCCGCTTCTCCAGCTCCAGGTTCTTCTTCTCCCGGTCCTCCTTGCTCACCAGCTTCTCGAAGAAGTTCTTGTCCTTGTCGCCGTCTGAGCCGTGCTTGCCGTGGTGCCCGCTGCCGCCGATCAGCTTGCCGAGGAAGTCCCGCTTGGGCTCGTGCTCTTCTGCGGCTTTCTCGGTCGTGCTGTGGGACGACTCCTCCTGCTGGGTTGAGCTGGTGGCCTCGGCGGCGGCCTCGGTCTCGCCGTGCTTCTTGTGCTCGTGCTCCGACTCCTCGCCGTGCTTGAACTTGTTGATGAAATCCATAATTGTGAATGTGGGTTTTGCGAAAAGTGTAACAGATGATGACAAGGTTGAGCGTTGTAAGTTGCAGAGAGTCGTTCGTGTGTGAAACAAAATCCGAACTGCTAAACAAAAAAAACCCGCTCTCTCGTCGGCACTATAAATATGGCCACAGATACGGTGGACGGACGGGGAGGCCTCGCCAGTCACTGACGGCCTCCTCGTAAGGACACAGAGTCAAACAGGCGCGTGGACGAAGCATATTGGCTGCATCCGGCCCTTTCAGACCCTCCGCCCCCACTTTTTCACTGCCACCAGCAGCCATACGCGACGAGGCAAGGCGAGGGTAAAAGGCCTCACTCACCCCTTCACCGCGGCATCGTGTCCAGGGGTCCCTTTTTTGGGCGGGGAACTGGGGACCACTCAATTCGCATTATTCGCTCACTGCCGCGGTATGCACCTACGCTCACCGTAAACATGGGCCTTTTTTGGGTTTTACACCCAGCACGTTCGAACCACTGTTGGTCGGATTGGTCGCAAGTAGTACCGACGCCTGCATTTCTTGGCCGACATTTGTGAGTTGTTCAATGCCTGGTTTCGGATGAGGCTCTGGGGTTGCGCAGCCCCCAACGCGTTTGTTGACAGCTCACTTTGGCTCTGAATACGATAGCCGAGCCAGAATGTAGTAGCACTTTAGTCGGGACCCCTAAAGATCGTGTCCACCCTGCAGACCCCGCCTCCGATGTTACTCACCAAAGATGGGGGGCATCGCCGGTAGAGAGGGCAACCGAACCGAAACCGTTGCAATGTGCTAAATTTGCAAGATCTGCTGTTACGCTACCGTAAATCAGGATCTATCCGAAGCCAATGGTTTCCAGGTGAGCTACTCCCAGGATGTCTTTGCCCCAGACTAGGAACCTGTCATTTCGCTCAACGTGGCAATGCATTGAGTTTCACATTGGAGGTTCATAAAAGGATTAACATCAATGGTATTATGTACATCCGAAGCCTCGCCCACCACAGAGAGTTTAAAATTCATCCCTACCCTAGGGTAAATACTATATTACTTTTACATTGTAATTGGCACTGTATCTTTTTTTTTTTAAGCGCTGGGTCTTGAGCGTTCACCACTGTATAAAGGCACCACGTACATTTTATATGTACGTGGAATTGGAAACGCAACCGGTCATACCTGGCATATGCAGCGCAGACCCGGCCCTCGAGCTCTCAGCCGAGCAGCCCGGACAGGTAGGTTGCTGAGAAACCCACCCTACCGACACAACGGCCAGACAGCCAGCCAGCCATCCCACAGCGTCGCCCCGAGAGTAGTCTTCCAGAACAGCGCCACCAGAAGAATCCCACCTAGGCCATCGTGCGTCCACGTAATCCCAGCAAGGATGAAGAGGAGGAACGGAACCATTCGGGGACGTACCAAGGCAGCCTGAACGTCATAGAAACTAAACTCATCGCAATAACATACATATATACTAGTACATGAATTAGAAAAGGAAAAGAGCAGCAAGGAGTTAGTGAGTAATGGTGGTGGTGTAAAAAAGCGCTGTGTGTGTATATACATGAAATTGAGATAGGTAAATAGACCAACAAGAAAATAACAATGGTCTAAAGAACCCAGTGCTGTCTGTCCCCATCCAATTGCATCCATTACATACATGTCCAGATATAGTCCTAGCCCAAACATTAACAGATTAATAATGAGTTTAAAAAGGCGAAGAAAAAGATGCCACCATGTAATTACAAAGTAAGTCGGCAGTCATAATATTATACAAACGAAAAAGAAAAAGAAAAAAAAATAGAAGAGAAGTTGAAAAGAGAAGACCAACTCACTCTCGCCCTCATCCCTCCCCCCCCAAAGACAACAACCAAGAAACCAGACCCATCTCATACCCCAAACAACCCCCCACACCGGAAATAATACACCAGCCCCAGACAGACCACAAGTCCGCCGAGGGTAGAATAAATCAGGTCGCTAGACAGACACGAAACAGACACATGGTTAGCTAGCTGTCTGTCGGGAGTGACTGACTGACTGTTGCGAAAGGTGGGTGTCAGTTAGGGAGGGCAGACCATCCTTGCAGTCACGCAGTCAAGTGCTGCAGGTGTAATAGGGGTGGAGGTAGGCAGGCAGGTAGGTAGGTGGGGTTAGTTGGTTAGGTCGCCGCTCGGCGCGTTGCTGGGGAGAGGGGGAGGGGGAGGGGGAGGACCCTTGACTTGGGAATGGATGGATGGTGCAGGTCATCGTGCATGAGTGTGCACGTGTGTGCTCAAGCGAGCAATGGATCTCTAAGTACACTCTACAGCACACTAACCCCTGGGAACCCACCCACAACAGCAGGAGCATACATACGCTTGCTGACGGGTAATAAACAGAGGTTTTTAGTACGGGGGGCATGGATATCACGGTATGGCCATCCCGATCACATATCACTGCACAGTGTAGATAGATGGGTAAGGTTTGGGTTGTGTCGCTTGGAGAACCCTACCACACACAGGACACTGAGTCCCGCGTGGGTGGTGATGATATTGTACAGTATCTTGGAAACATGTTATGGACAGGTAGCAAGTTTCTTCGAGAGCGTGATGATGGTATCCGTCATTCCGCCCGTCTTCTGCGGGCGAGGTATCGTAGCGCTGTCGCTGTCGCTCAACATTAAGGGAGGAGTGTGCAAAAAAGTTTGTGAAGAGCAAGATTGAGTGCGGACAGCAAAAAAAGAAGAGTCAAAAGAAGAATAGGCACAAAAAAGCAACCCGCCACTCACCCCGTCGCGCGCCTGACCCACAACGTCGTGGGCTCGTAGT
>JUJX01000472.1:0-19089 GCA_000800745.1 Diaporthe longicolla
TTTAAAAAAAGCTATATTTTATTACTTTCTTTTTAAAAAAGTTTAATAAATTAAAAATTAACTATAGTATATTTAATAAAGAACTAATAATAATTATTAAAGTATTTAAAGAATAGTAATATTACTTTATTAGTATAAAATATTAAATATAAGTATTTACTAACTATAAAAACTTAGCTAGCTTTATTATTATTAAAAAACTTAATAAATACTAGATTAAATAAATAAAGTTTCTATTATAATTTAATATTTAAATTATTTATAAATAAGGATTAGAAAATAATAAAGTAGATAATTTTAGTAAATAGTTAAATTATCTATAAAATATACTTTTAAAGATATAAAGTATTTTTTAAATTACTTTTAAAGAAAACTTACTACTTTAAAAGTATTAATAATTAATAATAGTATTTTATATTAAAGTTAATTTAAAATAAAAGATTAAACTTAGAATAGTCTATTAAAAGTTATTTAATAAGCTTAAAGAATAATTAATAGAAGATAAAAGTATATATTATTAAAGAAAATAGCTTTTTATATTTAAAGAACTATAAGAGAAACTTATATAAAAGATTTATAAAGCTTTAGTTTATAAATATTAAGAAATTATAATAATTATAAAATAGATTAGATAATATTATTACTTTTTTAAAGTTAAAGAAGAAGTTTAAATAGTTATTTAAAATTATAATATATATTATAAAAGTAAAATAGCTAAGTATAAACTTTATAGCTTATTATAGTTTCTATTAATATTTAATAAACTATAGTAATTAATTAGTTTTAATTTTATTATTAAATTATTAAACTTAAAAGAATTTATAATAAAAGTAAGATATAATAGTATTTTAGTTATTATAGATAAGTTTATAAAGTATATATACTTTATTCTTTATAAAAAAGTAAATAATATAGATAAACTTATATATACCTTTTTATAAATAATTATTAGTAATTATAGAATATTATAAGAAATTATTTTAAATAAAGAAATAGTATTTACCTTAAACTTCTAGTAATTATTTATAAGATAACTTAGTTTAAAATTAAAGTTCTTAATAGCCTTCTATTTATAAATAAATAGATAAATTAAAAGATTAAATTAAATTTTAAAATAATATCTTTATAGTTATATTAACTATAAATAAAATAATTAAATATAGTTACTATCTATAGTATAATTTACCTATAATAGTATAGATATAAGAATAATAAAGGTATTATTTTTCTATACTAACTATAGTTATAAATTAGAAATCTATAGAGAATTAATTTTTAGTTAAGAAGTATAATTAGTAATAGAATAGGTAACTAAGATTTAAAACTTATAGAAAGAGCTTTAATAAGAATTACTCTTTATATAAGAATAAATAATAACCTATATTAATAGAAAAAGGTTAAAGGGACTAACTTTAAAGGAGAGAGATAAGGTTTATTTACTTTATAAAAATATTAAAATTAAGTAACCTAGTAATAAACTAAATTATAAAAAAATTAAACTATTTTAAATTTTAAAGAAACTCTTAGATACTAACTTTAAACTCTTACTATTAATAAAGATATAAATCTACTTAGTCTTTTATATATTACTTTTAAAATTAGTACTAGTTAATATATAACTTAAAATATAAATTAAACTTAATAATAATAAAAAAGAATAGGAAGTTAAAAGAATTTTTAATTCTAGGATATATAATAATAATATTAAATACCTAATTAAATAGAAAAGCTATAATAATAAAGATAATACTTAGGAACTCTTTAAGAACCTAATAAACTACTAATAAATACTTTAAGATTACTAGTAAATAATTATAAGAAAAAATCTATATTAGTACCCTCTATTATAAAACCCTAGTTAATTACTTTAAAAGCTTTATTAATATATATTAATAAAGTAAACTTAGATACTTTAGCTATAGAATAGTTAATTTTAATCTCCTCTACCCTCTTTATAACTTCTAATTTATTTAAAAATTAAAACTTTTAATAGATTATATTTTAACTTTAAAAAGCTACCTTATAATACTATTACTTTAAATACCTATAATAATTAAAGCTTCCTAGGTTTTATAAACTAAGAGATTAAAGGGTTTATATCTAAGATATATAACTAAATAGTAGTTAAGTAATATTTTAAATAATATAATAATTACTAGCTAGTAAGAGTTATTTAAGAAGAATACTTAGATTAACTACTAAAGAGCTATCCTATCCTAATATTATCTATTAATAATAAGTATATCTATATAGTTTAGTTCTTTAGCCTAGCTTACTAAAAGTACTAATTACTTTTAGTAATCCTAAGTATAAAAGTATTAGAAGTACTTATTACTCCTATTACTTTATAGTAATAAATTACTAAGATTAATTATTACTTTAATTAATCCTTCTTTTATTTAAATAATAGTTATATAATTAAAGCTTAATTCTCTTATATTATTTAATTAGCTAGTATACTAACTTTTAGTAAGGTTCTATTTTAAATAAAACTAACTATTATTCTTATTTCTATTAAGGTTATAATATTATCCCCCTCCTTATCTATTTCTTTATCTTTAAAGATTCTTATTATAAGTTCCTTCCTTTTCTTATATTCTTTCCTATCTTTTTATCTATTACCCTATTTTATTATATTATTTTAAATATTAAGTAGTTATATCTCTAAGATATTTAAGAAGAGTAATAAATATTTAGCTTTTATTAATTTAATTAACTAGTATAATATATTAGTTAAAACTATACCTTATTCTTATTATTTTAAAGGAAATTATATATATTACTTTATCTTAGAATCTTCCTATTATTCTAAGTATAAATATAGTAGGAAGTCTTATAATAGAAACTCTATTACTTTATTATATAAAGGTTTATTTTCCTTATTACTTTATTTTTTTTCCTAACTATCTTTAATAAAGTATATATTAAGTAAATAATAATATCTTAAGAAAAAGGAGATTAATACTAAGAAAGAGTTATTTATATTATAAACTAAATTATAAACTATTATAAATTAGTTAGCTAAGTTATAGAGATAGAAGTATTAAGTTAAAAAGTATTTTTTTAAATTATTCTATTATAGTATTTAGTTATTAAATAAGGAAAATACTAAGTATTTTTATTAAAAGAAAGAGAAGTAGGTTATTACTAATATATAGTCTTTAAATACTATAGAGATCTTTAATTAGTATTCTTTAAGCTTAGATTTAAAGAGTTTAAGTATTTCTTTAAACTTCCTAGCTAAGCTTAGTAGTCTTATAAAGCTTACTAATAGTTTATTAGATTCTTAAAAGGTTCTTATATATTATCTTTATTATTATAGCTTATTTATTTAATTAAATATTTAGTATTAATATTATATATTTTAAAATTTAAAATTCTTTTAACTTTCTATTCTTTTTTATTATTATTAAGTTTAATTTATATTTTAAATTATATACTAACTAATATTAGTTTTAAAAATAATATATAAAAGATTAAATAGATTTATATTTTTATTAGTAATAAATATTTAAAGTTAGTATTTAAAAGTTTTTTTAAAATTTAAATTAGTTTAATCTTTTTATAATTTAGTTTATTACTAAATTACTTAGTTTTAATATTCTTATAAAATAAATAGATTTTATTTCCCTTCTTTAAAGTTAGTCTCTTTAATCTTTTTTTATTAATATAAATTATTATTTATTTTTATATAAAAAATAGTTCTTATTAAAGCTCTTTCTATAAGTTTTAAATTTTAATTATTTATTTTATTATTAATTATACTTCTTAATTAAAGATTAATTCTTTATAAGTTTTTAGTTTATAATTATAGTTAATATAAAAAGATAATATTTTTATTATTCTTATATTTATACTATTATAAGTAAATTATACTATAAATAGTAATTATATTTAATTATTTTATTTATAATTAATATAATTATAAAGATATTATTTTAAAATTTAATTTAATTTTTTAGTTTATCTATTTATTTATAAATAGAAAATTATTAAAAACTTTAATTTTAAACTAAGTTATTTTATAAGTAATTATTAAAAGTTTAAAGTAAATACTATTTTTTTATTTAAAATAATTTCTTATAGTATTCTATAGTTATTAATAATTATTTATAAGAAAATATATATAAGTTTATTTATATTACTTACTTTTTTATAAAGAATAAAGTATATATATTTTATAAATCTATCTATAATAACTAAGATATTATTATATCTTACTTTTATTATAAGTTTTTTTAAATTTAATAGTTTAATAATAAAATTAAAGCTAATTAATTACTATAGTTTATTAAGTATTAATAAAAACTATAATAGGTTATAAAGTTTATATTTAATAGTTTTACTTTTATAATATATATTATAATTTTAAATAATTATTTAAACTTCTTTCTTAATTTTAAAAAAATAATAGTATTATTTAACTTATTTTATAATTACTATAATTTTTTAATATTTATAAACTAAAACTTTATAAATCTTTCTTATAAGTTTCTTTTATAGTTCTTTAAATATAAAAAATTATTTTCTTTAATAGTATATACTTTTATTTTTTATTAGTTATTCTTTAAACTTATTAAATAACTTTTAATAGATTATTTTAAATTTAATCTTCTATTTTAAATTAACTTTAATATAAAATACTACTACTAGTTATTAATACTTTTAAAATAATAGGTTTTTTTTAAAAGTAGTTTAAAAGATACTTTATATCTTTAAAGATATATCTTATAAGTAATCTAACTATTTACTAAAAGTATTTACTTTATTATTTTCTAATCCTTATTTATAAATAATTTAAATATTAAATTATAATAAAAACTCTACTTATTTAATTTAATATTTATTAAATTCTTTAATAATAGTAAAACTAGCTAGGTTTTTATAGTTAATAAATATTTATATTTAGTATTTTATACTAATAAAGTAATATTACTATTCTTTAAATACTTTAATAATTACTATTAGTTCTTTATTAAATATATTATATATAATAATTAAGGCTTCCTAGGTCCTATAAACTAAGAGATTAAAGGGTTTATATTTAAGATATATAATAAGGTGGTGGTTAAGTAATATTCTAAATAGTATAATAATCACTAGCTAGTAAGAGCTATTTAAGAAGAATACTTAGATACTTAGATTAACTACTAAAGAGCTATCCTATCCTAATACTATCTACTAGTAATAAGTATATCTATATAGTTTAGTTCTTTAGCCTAGCTTACTAAAAGCGCTAGTTACTTCTAGTAATCCTAGGTATAAGAGTATTAAGAGTGCTTATTACTTCTATTACTCTATAGTAATAGATTACTAGGATTAATTATTACTCTAATTAATTCTTCTTTACTTAAATAATAATTATATAACTAAAGCTTAATTCCTTTATACTATTTAGCTAGCTAGTATATTAGCCTTTAATAGAGTTCTATCTTAAATAGAACTAACTATTATTTCTATTTCTATTAAAGTTATAATATTATCCCCTTCTTTATCTATTTCTTTATCCTTAAAGATTCTTATTATAAGTTCCTTCTTTTCCTTATATCTCTTTCTATCTTTTTATTTATTACTCTATTTTATTATATTATCCTAAGTATTAGGTAGTTATATCTCTAAGATATCTAAGAAGAGTAATAAATATTTAGCTTTTATTAATTTAATTAACTAGTATAGTATATTAGCTAAAACTATACTTTATTTTTATTATTTTAAAGGAAATTATATATATTACTTTACTTTAGAATCTTTCTATTATTCTAAGTATATATATAGTAGAAAGTCTTATAATAGTAACTCTATTACTTTATTATATAAGAGTCTGTTTTCCTTATTACTCTATTTTTCTTTCTAACTATCCCTAGTAAAGTATTTATTAAGTAAGTAATAATATTTTAAGAAGAAGGAGATTAATACTAAGGAGAAGTTATTTATATTATAGACTAAGCTATAAGCTACTATAAGTTAGTTAGCTAGGCTATAGAGATAGAAGTACTAAGCTAAGGAGTATTCTTTTAAGTTATTCTATTATAGTATTTAGTTATTAAATAAAGAGGATACTAAGTATTCTTATTAGAAGGAAGAGGAGTAGATTACTACTAATATATAGTCTTTAGGTACTATAGGGATCTCTAATTAGTATTCCCTAGGCCTAGATCTAAAGAGTTTAGGTATTTCTTTAAACTTCCTAGCTAAGCTTAGTAGTCCTATAAAGCCTACTAGTAGTTTATTAGATTCTTAAAAGGTTTTTATATATTATCTTTATTATTATAGCTTTTCTATTTAACTAGGTATTTAGTATTAGTATTATATATCCTAGAATTTAAAATTCTTTTAACTTTCTATTCTTTTTTATTATTATTAAGTTTAATCTATATTTTAAGTTATATGCTAGCTAGTGCTAGTTCTAAAAGTAATATATAAAAGACTAGGTAGATCTATATCTTTATTAGTAGTAAGAGTTTAAAGTTAGTATTTAAGAGTTTTTCTAAAATTTAAAATAGTTTAATCTTTTTATAGTCTAGTTTATTATTAAGTTACTTAGTTTTAATATTCTTATAGAGTAAATAGACTTTATCTCTCTTCTCTAAAGTTAATCTTTTTAATCTTTTTCTATTAGTGTAGGTTATTATCTATTCCTATATAAAGAGTAGTTCTTACTAAAGCTTTTTTTATAGGTTCTGAATCTTAGTTACTTATTCTATTACTAATTATACTTTCTAATTAAGAATTAGTTCTTTATAAGCTTTTAGTTTATAACTATAGTTAGTATAGAAGGGTAATATCTTTATTATTCTTATATTTATACTATTATAGGTAAATTATACTATAAGTAGTAATTATACCTAATTATCCTATTTATAATTAATATAACTATAAAGATATTATTTTAAAATTTAGTTTAGTTTTTTAGTTTATTTATTTATTTATAGGTAGAAGGCTATTAAGAGCTTTAATTTTAAACTAAGTTATTTTATAAATAATTACTAGAAGTTTAAGATAAATACTATTCCTTTATTTAAGATAATTTTTTATAGTATTCTATAGTTACTAATAATTATTTATAAGAAGGTATATATAAGTTTATCTATATTACTAGCTTCCTTATAGGGAGTAAAGTATATATACTTTATAAATCTATCTATAATAATTAGAATACTATTATATCTTACTTCTATTATAGATTCTTTTAAGTTTAGTAGTTTAATAATAAAGTTAAAGCTAATTAATTACTATAATCTATTAGATATTAGTAGAGGCTATAGTAGGCTATAGGGCTTATACCTAATAGTCTTACTCTTATAGTATATATTATAATTCTAGATAACTATTTAGACTTCTTCTTTAACCTTAAAAAAGTAGTAGTATTACCTAATTTATTTTATAGTTACTATAATTCCTTAGTATTTATAGGCTAGGGCCTTATAGATTCTTTATATAAGTTTCTCTTATAGTTCCTTAGGTATAAAGAGCTATTTTCTTTAATAGTATATACCTTTATTTTCTATTAGTTATTCTTTAAGCTTATTAAAGAGCTTCTAATAGGCTATCCTAAGTTTAGTCTCCTATTCTAGGTTAACTTTAGTATAGAATACTACTATTAGTTATTAGTACTCTTAGAGTAGTAGGTCTCCTTTAAAGGTAGTCTAAAAGATACTTTATATCTTTAGAGGTATATCTTATAGGTAGTCTAACTACCTACTAAGAGTATCTACTCTACTATTTTCTAATCTTTATCTATAGGTGATTTAGATATTAAATTATAATAGAAATTCTACCTATTTAATCTAGTATTTATTAAATTTCTTAATAATAGTAAAGCTAATTAAGTTTTTATAGTTAGTAAATACTTATACTTAGTATTTTATACTAATAAAGTAGTATTACTATTCCTTAAATACTTTAATAATTACTATTAGTTCCTTATTAAGTATAGTATAGTTAATTTCTAGTCTACTAAACTTTTTTAAAAAGAAGATAATAGAATATAGTTTTCCTTAAATATTATATTATTCTAACTATCCTCTTATTATATAGTTAGAGGTATCTATCTTAACTTTATATTCCTTATCTAGATCTACTTTAACTAAGATTAGTTCTAAAATAACTCTTTATCTAAGTTCTTTAAAAGCCTTCTATACTTTATTATTCTACTAAAAGTAAGTAGTATTCTTAGTAAGGTTAGTTAGGGGAATTATAATCTTTAAATAGTTTTTAATAAACTATTAATAGAAATTAATAAATCTAAAAAATCCTCTAACTTCCTTAATATTAGTTAATACTAGCTATTCTTTAATAGTAGTAATCTTAGATTACTATATCCTAATTTCTTTAAATTAGATTATATATCTAAGGTAGTTAACTTCTTTAATATAGAATATACTTTTTTCTAGTTTAACTAAAAGTTTTATATCCTAGAGTTTCTATAAAACCTTATATATATATTCTTTATAATTATTAAGTATCTTTAAATAGATAAGGATATTATTTAGATATATAATAATAAAAATATTTAGATATTCTCTAAGAATATAATTAATTATAGCTTAGAATATTACTAGTATATTAATTAACTTAAATAGTATAACTATATATTTAAAATATCTATAATATATTTAGAATACTATTTTTTATTCTTTACCCTTCTTTATTCTAATTAGGTTATAGGCTCCTTTAAAGTCTAGAGCTATAAACTACTAGGCTCCTTATAGTCAGTCCTTAAGTTCTTATATTAAAGGTAGTAAATAGTAGTTTTTAATAGTAATATTATTTAGTTATTAATAATCTATATAAAGTTATAGCTTCCTATTTTTCTTAAGTATAAAGAGAATAGGGTATTTAGCTAATAATATTAATAGTTAAATATAACCTTTTACTAGGTTCTTATTAAAGTACTCTCTAAGTACCTTTAGTTAAATTTTATTAAGTCTATAAATCTTTATAAATTTTAATACTATTCCTTCTTTAAGAGGTATCTTATAATCTTAATTATTATATTTAGATAGTCTAGTATTAAGTATAGCTATAAATAGCTTAGTATACTTATAGTATTCCTAAGGTATAAACTCCTAGGGATCCTTCTCTACTACCTTAGCCTTCTATAGGTAAGCTATAAATCTTTAAAGGATTAGCTTAATTTATTTAGTAAGGCTAATTCTATAAGCCTTTATTACTTATTATAAAGTTTCTACTAGTAAGGTAACCTAAACTATAGGTATTATCTTCTATATTTATTATACCTACCTAAGTCCTTTTTAGATCTCTTTAATTTATTCTTATATAGCTAGTATAAGTTATTATTTTCTTTTATTAGTCTATAGTAGACTGCTATTATCTAAATAGGTTTTAGTATATAGAGGGTTTATAGTATTAGTCTATTATAGAGTACCCTTCTACTACCTTATTAACTTATATATAGGTCCTATTAGGACCTATTTAGAAGCTAAGTCCTTCTCTCCTCTATAAAAGGTAGTTACTAGGCTTATTTAAGTATACACTTTTTAGATACTATCCTTAGGGACTAAGCTCTACTTATCCTTATAATATATAATTATTCCTTCTACTAAGCTAATAAGGTTAGCTTAGTAGATCTAGCTAATAGTCTAATCTATTTAAAGGTTATTCTTTCTTAACTAGGGGATTCTTAAAATTAACTAATATTCTACTATTTTAGTAATATTTAGGGTAAGTTATTTAATATAGTTAGATATCTATAGTTAAAGATAATTAGTCTCTATATTAATAATACCTTATCTATAAGTAACTTCTATTCTATTAACTATATTAAATCTATAGAGTTCTACCTTCTTATACTAAAAGATCTAGTATCTATTAACTATTTATAAGGAAATAAAGTTTCCTTAAGTACTACTATTAATAAGTACCTTATATTTATAGATCCTAACTTCTACCTTTACTTTTAAATACTAGTAATCCTCCCTATTTATTATATATAAGTACCTTATATTAATAATTCCTACTACCTAAAGTTTTATAGATAGTATTATTTATTTTTTAAGTATTTATTTAGAAGGTAGTAAATTTATTTAATATTATCTCTAGTAATATCCTAGGATTACTATAAGCTCTTTATAAGCTTATTAATGTTTTCTTATTATATTATAGGTTATATTAAGCTAAAGATCTATCCTTACTATTATAGTTAGTACTATTCTTTAAGTTTATTATCTATATAAACTTAATATAACTTATTTATATAGGTTCTCTATTCTTTAAAGTATTATAAGTATTCTAGGGGTATTTATAGGTTAAGGTAGAACTTAATATATCCTATAATCTTATATTATTATCCTAGAATCTAGCCTTTAAGGTTATCCTTCTTATAGGTTATTTTAATATCCTATCCTTACTATCTCTAAAAAAACTAGTTATAGAATACCTTCTCCTATATATAAACTTTATATTTATTATAGATATATAAAGCTTAGGAGATACCTATATATAATAAGTATAATAGGTAAGACCTTCCTATATCTTCTAGTATCTTTACCTCTTTCTTTAAATACTATATAGTTAGTATAAGGGTTCTTCCTACTATAGCTATTATAGTAATATTAGTTTATAAGGCTAATAAGGGGGTATAGCCTAGATAAGCTTATAGTTCCTCTTACTAAGCTTAAAGTATAAGTATATCCTTTAGGTTATTTCCTATTAGCTTAGGTTTTAGTAGTAGGAGTACTTCTTACTCTCCTACTACTAGTGTATATAACTTCTATAGCTTTTAGGGAAACTAATAAGCTCCCTCTTTATCTAATAGATATATAAGGTAATAGTTATTAAAGTAGTTTATTTAGCTAGTCTATATATATAGTTTTATAGTAATACTATAGGCTATACTTATTAGTATAGGCTACTAATCCTACTTATTACCTTTATATATTTCATAGCTCTCTTTCTTACACTAGGTAAAGTATAGTTTATTATAACTAGGTCCTTCTAAGGTCTTAATATAGGCTTATACTATATAATCTTAATTTACCCTAAATAGAATTTATTTATCTATTAGATATCTACTTAGATTCTATTTATAACCTATCTATTAATTATTAAAATCTTATTCTAGGTAAACCTAATACTAATTATATATTACTATATTATAGATATAGTAAAGAGTCCTAATTTCTTATTATTTCTTAGATTAGATAGAACTATTCTTAAAGTATATAGTAATATTAGCTTACCTAGAGCTATTAGGTATAGACTTCTAGTCCTTCTTCTTTTTACTTTAGTATTCTTAAATATAGTATCCCTTCTTACTATAGTTAAAATATTCAATATCCTTTTTATCTTTCTTATCTTATTATTAAATAGTATTAAACTCTATAGATCCTAATTATTATCCTTACTAGATTAATTAATTATAGTTATATCTTTAACTAATATTAAGTTTATTCTACTAACTATTATACTAGAACTATTTAAAGGTATTTCTATATTTCTCCTAGTATCTTTTAAAAAGCCTATTATTAAGTTTAATAGCTAGTTTAATATACTATAAAAAGTTATTAAATCTATTATATCTAGCTAATTTATCCTTTACTTCTTTCTTTAATCCTTTATAGAATATAAAGATCTTAGTATTATTTATAGAGTTAATATATATATAGATTCTTTAGAACTCTACTATATAGGCTAAAGCTAGGTCTTTTTATTTTAAATATAAAAGTTCTCTTTTAGCTTATTATTCCTTATCTAAATCCTAGAATAGGGTCTTTAGAGCTTCTTTATAGTTTTTATACTTACTAAAGATCTTCTAAGTTTTATCCTTATATTTCTTAAATACTTCTAAAATAATAAAATCTATAAAGTAAGGTTTAAACTATACTAAAGCTCTTCCCTTAAAGAATAAAGCTATATATATAACTTATTTTCTATCTAACTAAATATCTATATAGTTAAACTATTAGTAAATCTATACCTATATTAAGTATACTTAAAGCTAACCTAAGGTCTTATTATATAGGGTTAGGTTATTTAGCTTAATATTTTCCTTAGTTATAATAAGGGTATTAATAATAGCTATAGTAGCTCTAAGAATAGTAACTTCCTACTTAAGTTATTCTATTTCCTTATTCTATTATACCTATCTATTAACTATAATATAAAGTTATTAGACTTTAGTAACTAGCTCCTAAAGCTATTTAAAGGTTAATCCTTAAATATTATTATTTTAACTACTACTTAAAGTATTTCTTCTATTATTATTACTTATAGTAGTATCTATTTCCTATATAAGGTTATATTAAAAAGGGCTATTATTAAGTCTAGATATTATATAAGTTATAAAAGAATCTATATATAATATTACT
Organism: Diaporthe longicolla; assembly: GCA_000800745.1. Lineage (NCBI taxonomy): Eukaryota > Fungi > Ascomycota > Sordariomycetes > Diaporthales > Diaporthaceae > Diaporthe > Diaporthe longicolla. The sequence goes on from JUJX01000472.1 coordinate 12,330, forward strand.
TAAAGTCTATATAGTAATATATAAATAAAAGTAGTTAAAATATAATAATTAAAGCTTCCTAAATCCTATAAACTAAGAGATTAAAGGGTTTATATTTAAGATATATAATAAGATAGTAGTTAAGTAATATTCTAAATAGTATAATAATTACTAGCTAGTAAAAGCTATTTAAGAAGAATACTTAAATATTTAGATTAATTACTAAAGAGCTATCCTATCCTAATACTATCTACTAGTAATAAGTATATCTATATAGTCTAGTTCTTTAGCCTAACTTACTAGAAGTACTAGTTACTCCTAGCAATCCTAGGTATAAGAGTATTAGGAGTACTTATCACTCTTATTACTCTATAGTAATAGATTACTAGAATTAATTATTACTCTAATTAATCCTTCTTTACCTAAGTAATAATTATATAACTAAAGCTTAGTTCCCTTATACTATTTAGCTAGCTAGTATACTAGCCTCTAGTAGGGTTCTATCCTAAATAGAACTAACTATTATTCCTATTTCTATTAGAGTTATAATATTATAGTTAATTTCTAGTTTATTAAACTTCTTTAAAAAGAAGATAATAAAATATAGTTTTCCTTAAGTATTATATTATCTTAATTATTCTTCTATTATATAGTTAAAGGTATCTATTTTAACTTTATATTCCTTATCTAAATCTATTTTAATTAAAATTAGTTCTAAAATAATTCTTTATTTAAGTTCTTTAAAAGCTTTCTATACTTTATTATTTTATTAAAAATAAATAGTATTTTTAATAAAGTTAGTTAAAGAAATTATAATTTTTAAATAGTCTTTAATAAATTATTAATAGAAATTAATAAATCTAAGAAATTCTTTAACTTCCTTAATATTAATTAATATTAACTATTCTTTAATAATAGTAATCTTAAATTACTATATTTTAATTTCTTTAAATTAGATTATATATTTAAAATAATTAACTTTCTTAATATAGAATATACTTTTCTTTAGTTTAATTAAAAGTTTTATATCTTAAAGTTTTTATAAAACTTTATATATATATTCTTTATAATTATTAAGTATCTTTAAATAAATAAAGATATTATTTAAATATATAATAATAAAAATATTTAAATATTTTTTAAAAATATAATTAATTATAACTTAGAATATAATTAGTATATTAATTAATTTAAATAGTATAACTATATATTTAAAATATTTATAGTATATTTAAAATATTATTTTCTATTTTTTATTCTTTTTTATTTTAATTAAGTTATAAACTTCTTTAAAGTTTAAAGCTATAAACTATTAAACTTCTTATAGTTAGTTTTAAAGTTCTTATATTAAAGATAATAAATAATAGTTTTTAATAGTAATATTATTTAGTTATTAATAATCTATATAAAATTATAGCTTTTTATTTTTCTTAAATATAAAAAGAATAAAGTATTTAGCTAATAATATTAATAGTTAAATATAATCTTTTATTAAGTTTTTATTAAAGTACTTTTTAAATACTTTTAATTAAATTTTATTAAATCTATAAATCTTTATAAATTTTAATACTATTTTTTTTTTAAAAAGTATTTTATAATTTTAATTATTATATTTAAATAGTTTAATATTAAATATAGTTATAAATAGTTTAATATACTTATAGTATTTTTAAAGTATAAACTTTTAAAGATCCTTCTCTACTACTTTAACTTTCTATAAATAAATTATAAATCTTTAAAAGATTAGTTTAATTTATTTAATAAAACTAATTTTATATACTTTTATTATCTATTATAAAGTTCTTATTAGTAAGGTAATTTAAACTATAAGTATTATCTTTTATATTTATTATATTTATCTAAATCCTTTTTAAATCTCTTTAATTTATTTTTATATAGTTAGTATAAGTTATTATTTTTTATTATTAGTTTAAAATAAACTACTATTATCTAAATACTTTTTAATATATAAAAAGTTTATAATATTAATCTATTATAGAGTACCTTTTTACTACCTTATTAACTTATATATAAGTTTTATTAAAACCTATTTAAAAGCTAAGTCTTTCTCTCCTCTTTAAAAAATAATTATTAAACTTATTTAAATATATATTTCTTAAATACTATCTTTAAAGATTAAGCTCTATTTATCTTTATAATATATAATTATTCCTTCTACTAAGCTAATAAAGTTAGCTTAGTAAATTTAGCTAGTAATCTAATCTATTTAAAGGTTATTCTTTTTTAACTAAAGAATTTTTAAAATTAACTAATATTCTACTATTTTAATAATATTTAAAAAAAGTTATTTAATATAATTAGATATTTATAGTTAAAAATAATTAATCTTTATATTAATAATACCTTATCTATAAATAACTTCTATTTTATTAATTATATTAAATTTATAGAGTTCTACCTTCTTATACTAAAGAATTTAGTATCTATTAACTATTTATAAAGAAATAAAGTTTCCTTAAGTATTACTATTAATAAATACCTTATATTTATAAATTCTAACTTCTACTTTTACTTTTAAATACTAATAATCCTCCTTATTTATTATATATAAATACTTTATATTAATAATTCCTACTATTTAAAGTTTTATAAATAATATTATTTATTTTTTAAATATTTATTTAAAAGATAATAAATTTATTTAATATTATCTCTAGTAATATTCTAGAATTACTATAGGTTCTTTATAAGCTTATTAATACTTTTTTATTATATTATAAATTATATTAAACTAAGGATCTATCTTTACTATTATAGTTAATACTATTCTTTAAGTTTATTATTTATATAAACTTAATATAACTTATTAATATAGATTCTCTATTCTTTAAAGTATTATAAGTATTTTAAAAGTATTTATAAGTTAAAGTAAAACTTAGTATATTTTATAATCTTATACTATTATCTTAGAATCTAGCTTTTAAAGTTATTCTTTTTATAAGTTATTTTAATATCTTATCTCTACTATCTTTAAGAGAACTAGTTATAAAATACCTTCTCCTATATATAAATTTTATATCTATTATAAATATATAAAGTTTAAAAAATATTTATATATAATAAGTATAATAGGTAGAACCTTCTTATATTTTTTAATATCTTTACTTTTTTCTTTAAATACTATATAATTAGTATAAAAATCCTTTTTATTATAGCTACTATAGTAATATTAGTTTATAAAGCTAATAAAAAAGTATAGCTTAAATAAGCCTATAGTTCCTCTTATTAAGTTTAAAATATAAGTATATTCTTTAGATTATTTCTTATTAACTTAGGTTTTAATAATAAAAGTACTTCTTACTCTCCTACTACTAGTATATATAACTTCTATAACTTTTAAGAAAACTAATAAGCTCCTTCTTTATCTAATAAATATATAAAGTAATAGTTATTAAAATAGTTTATTTAGTTAGTTTATATATATAGCTTTTTAGTAATACTATAAGCTATACTTATTAGTATAGGCTATTAATCTTACTTATTACCTTTATATATTTTATAGCTCTTTTTTTTATATTAGATAAAGTATAGTTTATTATAACTAGGTTCTCTTAAAGCTTTAGTATAAGCTTATACTATATAATCTTAGTTTATTTTAAATAAAACTTATCTATTTATTAAGTATTTATTTAAATTTTATTTATAACTTATTTATTAATTATTAAAATCTTATTTTAAATAAATCTAATATTAATTATATATTATTATATTATAAATATAATAAAAAGTTCTAATTTCTTACTATTTCTTAGATTAAATAGGGTTATTCTTAAAGTATATAGTAATATTAGTTTATCTAAAGCTATTAAATATAGACTTCTAATCCTTCTTCTTTTTACTTTAATATTCTTAAATATAGTATCCCTTTTTACTATAATTAAAATATTTAATATTCTTTTTATCTTTCTTATTTTATTATTAAATAATATTAAGCTTTATAAATTTTAACTATTATCTCTATTAAGTTAATTAGTTATAGTTATACTTTTAATTAATATTAAGTTTATTTTATTAATTATTATACTAAAACTATTTAAAAGTATTTCTATATTTTTTTTAATATCTTTTAAAAAGCCTATTATTAAGTTTAATAGCTAATTTAATATACTATAAAAAGTTATTAGGTTTATTATATTTAATTAATTTATCCTTTACTTCTTTCTTTAATCCTTTATAGAATATAAAGATTTTAATATTATTTATAGAGTTAATATATATATAGATTCTTTAGAATTCTATTATATAGGCTAAAGTTAGACTTTTTTATTTTAAGTATAAAAGTTCTCTTTTAGCTTATTATTCCTTATCTAAATCTTAAAATAAAGTCTTTAAAGCTTCTTTATAGTTTTTATATTTATTAAAGATTTTCTAAGTTTTATCTTTATATTTTTTAAATACTTTTAAAGTAATAAAGTTTATAAAGTAAGGTTTAAACTATATTAAAGCTCTTCTTTTAAGGAATAAAGCTATATATATAACTTATTTTCTATTTAACTAAGTATTTATATAGTTAAACTATTAATAAGCTTATACCTATATTAGATATACTTAGAGCTAATCTAAGGTTCTATTATATAAAGTTAGGTTATTTAGCTTAATATTTTCCTTAGTTATAATTAGAATATTAATAATAACTATAGTAACTTTAAAAGTAATAACTTTTTATTTAAGTTATTCTATTTTCTTATTTTATTATACCTATCTATTAATTATAATATAAAGTTATTAGACTTTAGTAACTAACTTTTAAAGTTATTTAAAGGTTAATCTTTAAATATTATTATTTTAGCTACTATTTAAAGTACTTCTCTTATTATTATTACTTATAATAGTATCTATTTCTTATATAAGGTTATATTAAAAGAGGCTATTATTAAGTTTAAATATTATATAAGTTATAAAAGGATCTATATATAATATTATTTAAAGTTTATATAGTAATATATAAATAAAAGTAGTTAAAATATAATAATTAAAGCTTCTTAGGTTTTATAAACTAAGAGATTAAAGAGTTTATATTTAAAATATATAACTAAATAGTAGTTAAGTAATATTTTAAATAGTATAATAATTACTAGCTAGTAAGAGTTATTTAAAAAAAAATACTTAGATTAACTATTAAAAAGCTATCCTATTCTAATACTATTTATTAGTAATAAGTATATCTATATAGTTTAATTCTTTAACTTAGCTTACTAAAAGTACTAGTTACTTCTAGTAATCTTAGGTATAAGAGTATTAGGAGTATTTATTACTCCTATTATTCTATAGTAATAGATTATTAAGATTAATTATTACTTTAATTAATCCTTCTTTTACCTAAGTAATAGTTATATAATTAAAGCTTAATTCCTTTATATTATTTAACTAGCTAGTATATTAGCCTTTAGTAGGGTTCTATCCTAGATAGAACTAACTATTATTCCTATTTCTATTAAGGTTATAATAATACTTTAGATAGGCTAGCCTTTTATTTAGCTTTTACTAATACTAAGATAAAGAGTTTTAAATAACCTATAGCTATTTTTAAGCTAGTATTAACTTACTTTTAATAGCCTTTTCTTCCTATTTAATATAATACTTCTTATTTATAAAGTATTATACTATTAAAAGTTAGTTAAAAATAATATTAAAAGAAAATAAAGGAAGTATAAACTAGAATTTAAAAATAAACTAAAACTATTATAAAACTAACTATAATAAATATAAGTTATATAATAAGAATAACTTTTAACTATCTTATAAGACTACCTTTACTTATAATATAAAGAGTATAATATAGCTTTAAAACCTATATTATTAATTAATAAAGTAAGCGCTTAATATTATTCTATTTTATATAAAATATAAAGCTTAGAAATATATTCTAATATATTATTAATATAAAAGAGATTACTATAAAGAGAAAATAGAGGATATAGCTAAGTAAAGAATATAGAAAAGGAACTTATTAAGAATCTTTAAAGATAAAGAAGTATAGAGAAGAGGAATAATATTATAACTTTAATAGAAATAAGAATAATAGTTAATTCTATTAGATAGAACCTTATTAAAAGCTAGTATACTAGCTAGTTAAATAATATAAGGAAACTTAGCTATAGTTATATAGATAGCTTATCTAAGTTAAATTACTAAAGATTACTAGGTTTTAGTAGTAAGCCTAGTAAGCTAATATTATAGGTTACTTTAGATTATTAAAGGAGTATAGTAAGCTAGGTAAGCTAATAGTAAGCTAGGTTAAAGAACTAAACTATATAAATATATTTATTATTAGTAGATAGTATTAGAATAGGATAACTCTTTAATAGTTAATCTAAGTATTCTTCTTAAATAACTTTTATTAGCTAGTAATTATTATATAATTTAGAATATTACTTAACTACTACCTAATTATATATCTTAAATATAAACTCTTTAATCTTTTAGTTTATAAAATCTAAGAAGCTTTAATTATTATATATATTAAATTCTTTATATAAGCTTTTTAAAGTTATAATAATATTATTTTATTTAAGTTTAATTATTAATTAATAATTTTCTTTTTTTTTATAATTAAAAATTATTATATAAATAGTTATATTATATAATAGTTTATTATTTTATTTAAATATTATATAAAGTTTTTTTTAAAATTTATTATAGTTTATATAAAATATTTCTTCTTTAATTTTCTTTTTTTTAAAATTTTAAAAGTTTTAATATAATTAAAATAAGTTTTATATTATTTAAATCTTATATAACTTTTTTTATTTTATAATAT
>JUJX01000473.1:6055-19030 GCA_000800745.1 Diaporthe longicolla
AAATTAACTAAATTTTTATAATTAATAAATACTTATATTTAATATTTTATATTAATAAAATAATATATTTTTTATTAAAAATAATTTAATTTAAATTTATATTATATTTATATTAATTATTTTAAATAAATTAAATTAATTAAAAATAAATAATTTAAAATAATTAATATAGTTAATTAGTTAGTAGTAAATATTAATAAGTAGCGGATTTTTATAATATCTACTAACTTATATTAACCCTAGTACCTACCTAATATAATTAATTTAATAAAAATTAATACTAACTAATACTAACTACTTTAATAACTTTATTTCTAATTAGTTTTATTAATTTAAAAGGGTTAATATAGTTATATTTAAGTTTAAAATAATTAACTTTTAGTAAAAAAAGTTTATTTTAATATAAATTATATTCTAGTTTTTTATATTAGTTTTACTCTAATCTACCTATATAAATATTTAATATATTAAAAATTAATAACTACTAATATATCCTTTATTAAAAGAAGATAAAATCCTTTTAGCTATTTAGATAATTTAAAATTCTAAAAAAAAAAGTAAAACCTATACCTATAACTTAAACTACTATTATCTTTAATATTCCTAAAACTATACTATATTATAGGATAAACTAATAATACTTCTATAAAGAATTATATATTAATAAGTATAAACTTAATTAAATTAAAGAGTAAATACTTATTTAATATATTATTAAATAAAATATATAAGAATTTCCCTTATAACTTTTTAATATAAAAGATATAGCTAACCTTCTACTAGTATTATATAATACTAAACCTATAGATAAGTACTAAGCTTAATACTTTATAGATTAATAACCTAGCTTTAAAACTAAGTTTAATTATTCTTATAACTATTAAAAAGCCCTTTATAAAGATTTAGAAGTTATTAAAAACTAGTTTAAACTACTCTATAATATAATAGCTAAATATTAAATTATTAATAATAACCTTTATAACTTTAATAAAACTAGCTTTATAATAAATATAATTACTTTAGTAATAGTTATTATATATATTAATAGATATAGAAAAGCTAAATTAATTTAACTTAATAACTAAGAATAGGTAACTACTATTAAATATATTAATATAAGTAAGTTATAAATTCTACTATTTATAATTATTTAAGATACCTACTATCTTACTAGCTAAGTAATAAAGTTAAGTTTTTTAAATAACTAGGTTATTAAGCTTACTTCTAATAGATAAATAAATAATAAAACTAGTTTAGAATAAATTTAGTACTTTAATAAGTATATTAAGCTAAAAAGAGATACTAATTATTAGATATTAATTATAGATAGTTATAAAAGCTATATATTAGCTAAATTTAACTAATACTATAAGGATAATAAGATTATTACTATTAGTATACTACTATATTTATCTTACTTACTCTAGCTACTAAATATTATATTATATTTACTTTTAAAGTATATATATAGTAACTAGATTAATCTTTTTATCTAAACTTTTATTAACTATATTACTAAATTTAAATTCTTTCTTATATTTAAAGTAGCCTATAATAAGACTTTTATAGTAGAAAATATTAAGTTTATATTTAAAAAAACTAAAATTACTTTTTAGAACCCTAACTTTATAATTTCTAAGCTTAATATCTACCTATAAACTTTAATATAGTCCCTCTTTATTTCTCTTTAAAAATAAGAGTCTTAAATACTATTAAATATTTAATAAACTATTTAATAATTAAGTTTTATTAAGAGTAGGATCTCTATCTATTAAGAGAGCTCCTTTATACTAATTATAAAGGTTATTAATTAGATAGTAAAGAGTATATAGATAATAATATATAAACTAATTATTTTAAAAAATTAAGTCTATACTTTTAAAGAGGCTAATATAGTACTTATTAAATACTAGAGGGCTAAAAGAACTTAAATATAACTTAAAGGAGTACTTACTATTAAAGAATTCTAAGTTTTTATTTAAAAGAAATAAAAGGGGAAGTAGCTAGCTAGTAAAATAAGTAGTAAGGCTAAAGAGTTAATCTATAGTAAACTAACTAAATAATAGTATAGTAACTATAATAAAACTTAGTATAATATAAAAACTTATAAGAAAGATATAGAGAACTTTAGTTAACTAAATTTTAAATAGATTATATCTTTTTTAAATTAGTTAGTACTAATTAATACTAATATATATAAAATATAATCTACTATAGACTATATTTTTAATAGTATAGTTAATACTAATTAATATAATATATATATTTTTTATTAAAAGTTATCTATTTTAAACTAGTATTATATCTATATTAACTCTTTTAAATTAGCTAAATTAATTAGAAATAAAGTTATTAAAGTAGTTAATACTAGTTAGTACTAACTTTTATTAAATTAATTACACTAGGTAGGTACTAAAGTTAATATAAGTTAATAGATATTATAAAAATCCGCTACTTACTAATATCTACTACTAACTAATTAACTATATTAATATTAATTAATATTAATTTTTATTAAATTAACTATATTAAATAAATATTAGTATTAATTAATATTAATAACTTAGTAAAAAGTATTTTATTAAGTAATTTATTTTATTAAATAGTATACTATATTATATAAGTTAAGGTTTCTATATACTTTAATATATAAATATATATATTCTTATATAAGTATATATATTCCCTTATTTCCCTACCTATTTACATTTTATTAAACCTTCCTTTTTTTATATATAAATCTCTACTATAGTAGACTAGCTTTACCCTAAGCTTAAAAAGCCTTACTTATAAGTATAATTATAGTACTTTATTTAGCTAAGTTATATTTATAATTTCCCTTTTAATAGCTCTATATTAACTACTAAAGATAAACTCTCTACTTTACTAAATAATAATCTTATTAAAATAATTAGTACTAATTTTATATTTTATATAACTAAATCTATAGTTATTATAAAGGTTTATACTCTAAAAGCTTTTTTTTAAAGGTTAGTCTAGTATAAACCTATTATACTATACTATAAACTTAAAATAATAGTATATAATATAATATTTTTAATTAGGATAGTAAGCTTAGTATTAAAATTAACCTAAATCTAAAGAGTAATTAAAAGATTATTAGCTATATTAGTACCTATCCTATTATTAAAAACCTTATAAAAATAATAAAATAGAAATATCTATTAAAGACTACTATAATTAATCCTTTTCCCTTTACTCTCTACATTACTTAACCTAATTAAATTACTTTTCTTAATACTCTATTTTAATAAACTAATATTCCTACTATAGAATATAATTTAGCTAACTATTATATTATTAGTAGTATTATTATAGGCTATAATATAAATATTAATAAACTCCCTCTCCTTCTTACTACTTTAATAACCTTTAAATAAATATAAATAATAGTATTTACTAGTATCTTTAAAAAGTAGAACTAGAATATATTTACTTTAAATCTTATTTTAAAGATAATTAAAATAATTATAATTAATACTTTAAATAATAAGATAGATATCCTTATACTAAAAAAAGGTTATAAACTTACTAGTATAAATAAGTAGGTAGATATAAGTATATAAAAAGAAAAGGAGGCTAAAAAGGAGGATATTAAGTATTAAAAGCCTCTTTTTAATAATTAAAAGGAAATAAAGATAGAGGATTAGGAAGTTAAAGAACTATTAGAGTGCTCTTTATTAAATAAGGAATTAAATCTACCTATAGCTAATAATATATTATTTAAAATAAAATATATACTTTTAAATATAAATATATATATTCTCCTACTACCCTTTATAACTAAAAGTATAGTATTATAAAAGAAAAAGGTAAGTTAGGTTAATAAATAATATTAAATATTACTATATTACTATTAATATATTTATAACTCTTTACTTATATTCCCTTAACTAAATATTATATTTATAATATTATATCTACTATAATATATTATATTTTTAAACTTAAGCTACTTACTATCTAGGTATATAATATTTATAAGAATAAGTTTATACTAAGACTTAATATAAGTTTTAAAGTATTACTTTAAATATAAGTAATCTTAGAATAAAGGATTATATATATCCTTTCTATCTTATAGCTTAATATAGCTTACTATAATCTTATTATAACCTTTTCTATTTTTAGTATAAGATATATATTAAAATCTATCCTATTTATTATAATAATACACTATAACTTTTATAGGTAATAAGGAGAAAATAATATAGTATAATTAATAGAGTTTCTATACTTAAGTAAGTATATAAATATAATAGGTTTACCTATATATATATAGCTTTAATTATTTTATTATTAAATAGTATAAGAATTCCACTCTAATATAAATAATATAATTTTAAATTAGATTTAAAGTATAAAGATATATAATAGAGTAAGCCTATTAGTAAGATAGGTACTACTTTAAAGTCCCTCTAACTTTAAATAACTAAAATAAGTCTATATAGATATAGTTAAAATAAAAATATATTTATATAATATAATATAAGAATATAAGAATATAGGTATTAATATATAAATATATATATTTATATATAACTTACTTTTTAAAAGAATATTTATCCCTTACTAAGTTATATTTACTATAATTTAATATACTAGTTCTTAGTACTTATCTTAAATCTTTATATATTTATAAATCTAAAGTCTTTATCTTTATAATATATAGGTAACTTTTAAATAATTAGTTCCTTCTTATACTAAAGCTTATCTTTAAAACTATTAATAGTCTTATTATTACTTTTATTTTTATTTACCTATACTTTAACTTTAATATTTAAGTTTATTCTTATATTTAAAGGTTAAACTTTAGATACTACTTCTTACTCTCTTTAACTTAGCTATATAATCCTTTACTCTTTATCCTATTATAGCTTTACCTTATATAGATACTTATTAGCTAAAGATAACTATTAGTAAGCTATAGTAATAAAGAATATTTCTATATCTTAGTCTAAGTAGAAGGATATTAAAAGGAAATTTAATATTATAATTATATTAATATATTATATTAAAATAATATATATAGTTTATCCTATATACTTAATATAAAGCTACTATATTTAATATAAATATATATTAATTATATTATAAACCTTAAACTTAAATTTTTTAAATTTATAATAGCTATTAATAAACTAATAGTAGTATAAACTAGGTATAGTAAAGCTTTTATACCTTCTCTTAACTTCTTTATAATAAAGCTTAATTTAATCTAAATACTTTTTTTTTAATAAAGTATTATAGCCTAGCTTTCTAAAAGTAGTCTACTATAGATTACTACCTAACCTAAGAGGGTTAGAGCCTAATTATATAAGCTACTAGCTTAGATAAAACTCTATAACTTATTCTAAACTTATTTTATAGCTCTTTAAGCTATATCTTATTAATAAAACCTATACCTATTAAGGATAGAGTCTATATATAGCTAAATAGACTATCTACTATTTATTTAATATCTATCTACCTAAACCTACCTACCTACTACTATAATATTATATAGCTCCTCCCTTTTTAGGTATTAATAATATACCTAAATACCTTAATCTACCTCTAAGTACTAACTCTTTAAAGGAGTTAGTATACTATATTATAGAATATACCTCTAACTAGATACTATATTTATAGAATATTAATTAGTATACTTCTATACTAGAGAAAGAGGTCTCCTTCTTTTAAGTTAAAACCTTAAACTATAATACTATAATTACTTCTCTATACTCTAATATCTTTATTAATAAAAAGGTAATCTATTATTAAAAAGGCTTATATAAAGCTATATAGGAAAAGATTATATAATTTAAACTTAAAAAGTCCTATCTTCTTAATACTACTACCCTTATTATATATATACTTAATATTAAACCTACCTCTACTAGAACCTACTTTATTAACCCTTTAATAGATACTATATTAAGAGTATCTCTACCTACTTCTACTTTAAGTTTAGATTCTACCTAGCTTAATAAGAAACTACCTAACCTAAAGAAGTTTAATAGAACTTAAAAAAACCTTTAGTACTTTACTTAATAGATTTATATTAAAATAACTATTAATTAAGATTAATTTCTATCTATAACTATTTACCTAACTTATATAGCTAGATACCTTATAGAGAAAGTATATAACCTAATTCTACCTAAGACTACTTATAGAATTCCTTAATTTATTAATTATTTAAAGCTATTTAAGTATTTAAAAGGTACTTTTAAAGATCTTAACTTAGTTTAAAATATTTAAAACTAGATATACTTTTAGAAGTAGAAAAACCTTAACTTTAATACTTTTTTATCTAAGTTTTAATAATTAACTTTAGAAGGAGAGATAGCTAAAAAGGCTTTAACCCCTTTATTACTTTAAAGTATCTCCTATAAACTTTAAAATATACTCCTTTATAGCCCTACTCTATTCTAAAACTATTATAAGTTTATTTAATATCTTTAAATATTAGATAACTACTACTATTAATATTAGTAATAAGTTTTATATACTTAGAACTTAACCTAATACTCTACTATACTCTCTATTAAACCTACTATTACTACCCTTATTACCCCTACTTTAAAACTACCTATATAATAAGCTTTAACTAGAGATTTTATAGATTTAAGTTCCTAGTACTATAGTAATAGCTATAAGGAATACTATAAATACTACTATTATAGCTTTTTTAATTACTTTATAGCTTAATACTCCTATTTAGATACCTATTAGCCCTACTTATATAGCTTTTATCTAGCCTCTCTAATACTATCTTTACTTTTTTATTTACCTACTTATATTATACTTTATTCTCCTACCTATAAGTAAAGTAACTCTCTTACTTAAAGCTTAGTAAATAGTATAAGTTTAAAATAAGTTACCTTTAGGCTTCTATTAAGTACTATTTTTAAATCTCTATTACTATTATTATTACTAGATTAAGTATTAAGGATAAGTAGAATTAGTGTTTAAATATACTTATACTATTTATATATTTAATATTAGAAAGGAAGGAGATACTAACTTATACCTTAACTAATACTAGAGTTAAAGGAAAGGCTTTTATTAATAAGGAATAAGCTTAAGTTTAAAAGATTTCTTTATTATCTTTAAAGAGACTATTTAATCTAGAAGTAATTAATAGGTAAAGCTTTAAAGAGATTATATTCTATTATATCTACCTATTCTATTAAATTAATAATTATTACTAGAAAGATATAATAATGTTTACTATATAACTAGTTTATTATTTTATTATATTAGGATTATTATAGCTAAAATAATATAATTTAACTATTTACTTTACTACTTATATAATTATATTTAATAGTAAATACTATTAAAGAAACTATAATTTACCTAGAAAGCTTTTTAAAATAAAAGCTTTATAAAATGTTTTAAAGACTAGCTACTCCTACTAACCCCTATCCTATTCTAATATTCTCTAGAAGTATAAGTTATATTAAATTATCTTAAAGGTAGTTACTACTTATACTTAAAAGAATAGCTACTATCTATTTTTAATAACCTTAAAGTAGATTAATAAGATATTTAAAACTAAATCTAATACTATTAGCTAGAAAGATTTAAACTTACTTAAGATATTATCTAATAAACTTTAAAAGTTTTTAAATATCTTTTTATTTAAAAAGGTTAAGAAGCTACCTTTATACTACCTTTATAACTACTATATCTAACTTATAGATAGGAAAATACCCTTATTTAGCTTATTATATACTATATTCTATAATAAACTTACTACTTTAAGAGAATAGCTAGATAAGAACCTATAAAAGGGTTTTATCTACTCTAGCTCTTTTTATATTATATTACCTATTTTATTTATATTTAAACCTAAAGAAAGCTTTTAGTTTTATATAGATTACTATATTTTAAATAATATTACTATTAAAGATTAATATTTACTACTTTTAATTAAAAAGTCTTTAAATAACTTAAAGAGAATAAAATACTTTTTAAAGATTAATATTATTACTATCTTTAATAATCTATAAATATATAAAGAGGAAGAATACTTAATTACTTTCTATATTTATTTTAGACTATTTAAAACTTTAGTAATATTATTTAAACTTACTAGAGTACTATTAACTTTTTAAAGGTTTATTAATAATACTTTAAGGCTATACCTAGATATATTCTATACTATTTACCTTAATAATATTTTAATTTATAGCTATATTTAATTAGAATATAAGGAGTACCTATAACTAATTTTAACTACTTTATAAAAAGCTAAGCTATATATTAAGCTAAAGAAATATAAGTTTTTTATAAAAGAAATAACCTTCCTAGGCTTAATTATAAGTATATATAGTATTTAGATAGACTTAAAAAAGATTAAGACTATTATTAATTAGAGAACTTTAATTTATTTAACTAATATATAAGCCTTTATAGAGTTTAGTAACTTTTATTAATACTTTATCTATAATTTTTTAAAAATAATATTACTACTAGTCTACCTAATAAAAAAGGGAGTATATTTTAATTTTAACTCTTTTTATAAAAAAGCTTTTAATATTCTAAAGACTATTTTTATTAAAGCCTTTATATTAGCTTATTTTAACTAGGAGAAGGATATTATTTTAAAAACTAATATATCTAACTTTATTTCTACTAAAGTACTATCTTAATATAAAGATAATAGAATCTTATAGCTTATTACCTTCTTCTCTAAAAAATACTTAGTAACTAAGTATAATTATAAGATTTATAATAAGGAACTACTTACTATTATTTACTACTTTAAAGAATAGTATTTTAAATTAAAGGGGGTATTATCTTTTATTAAAGTTATTATAGATTATAAGAACTTAAAATACTTTATAATAATAAAGCTACTTAACTACTATTAAGCTTACTAAGCTAAATTCCTATTATAATTTAACTTTTAGATTATTTATAAATTAAGTAAATAAAGTATTAAACTAAATATACTAATTAAAAGGTTAAAGAATCTCCCTTAGAAGAAGGATAAGAGATTATAGTACTAGAGTTAAATAGTATTAAAAAAAGAAAATCTAAACCCTATATTATTACCTAATTAATCTATTATAGACTAAACTATAATTACTTTACTAATAAAAAAGATTATTTATTTTTTAGCTACTATTTATTATTATACTAAACTTATTTACTTACTTTAGAATAAAAAGGTATTTATACTATTTAAGAAAGGCTATTTTAAAGACCTAATTCCTTACTTTATCTTAAAAGCTTTAAAAGAGGGCTCCCTATATTACTTATTACTAACCTTAGCTAAATATAAAGATAGAAATAGCTATTTATATTATAGAAACTATTTATATATACCTAATTTACTTAAACTAAAAGCTAAACTTTTAGATTCCTACTATACTTTTTTAATTACTAGTTATTTTAGATTAGTAAAAACTTATAAGATTTTAAACTAAGAATATTACTAGCTTTAAATACTATACTTTATATAGTAGTAAGTTATAAATTATTATTAATACTACTATATAAAGTTAAATAGAAAGGGTTATTAGAGCTTACTTAAACTATTACTTATACTTAAATATACTTAGAAAGATATTTTAGTAAACTTTATTATATACTTATCTACTAATTAAAGGTATAATACTATTATAGTTATTATTAATTATTTTATAAAGATAAGGTACTTTATTCCCTATAAAGGAACTTATAATTCTAAAGAAGCTACCTACTTATTTATTAAATATACCTAAAAACTATATAGCTTACTTATAATAATTATATTTAATTAAAAACCTTAGTTTATATTTAAATTTTAAAAATACCTTATTTACTATTTAAAGATCTTTATTATATTATCTACTATCTACTATTTTAAAACTAATAAATAGTGTAGGAATAAGGGTAAGTAGAAGGGATTAGGTTATATAGTTATATAACTATATATAATATATATAGTAAAGTTATAGCTTATAGCTATAAGTAAGTAACTAACTAGATAACTAAATAAATAATAATAATAGACTAAACTAATATAACCTATCTACCTTATACTATTTATATATATATATAAGAAGCTAATTAATATTAATTAGTAATTACTTAGTAATTATAAAATAGTAAGGTTAAAGAGGTAGGATACTATTACTATTACTAACTACCTACTTAGCTTATTAATAGTAGTTAATTAAATAGTAATACTTATACTATAATCTAAAGTAATATAATCTCTAGATTTATTAAAACTATATAATTATAACTATATTCTATTATATAAAGAACCTTATATAACTAGGAGTATTATAGCCTTTTAATTTATTAAAGCTATAATAATAACTATAATATATTTTTAAAAGATAAAGTAAAAGTATATTTTATATTATAGATATTAAATAATACTTTAAGAGGTTTTTATATATATATAGTATCTATATTAGTAATCTATTTAGTAAGGTTTATAAGTAACTAAAAGTATTATTAAATATTATTAATCTATTAGATTAGCTATAATAAAAGTTTAATAATACTTTAATATATATAAAGTTATATTTCTTCTTTAAATTAAAGTATACTTCTTTATTAAGCTTACTAGATATATTATTATTAAAACTATTTAATATTTAAAAGATATCCTTATTACTTCTAATACTATATATAAAGTAAACTAAAAAATAGCTAATACTAGCTCTTTTATTAGTAGTAAGAATACTATTATTAAAATATATTAACTTACTAAATTTAATTTAATATTCTATAAAGTAAAGAACTTTACTATTAGTAAGATTTAAAAAGAATAAAGTATTATAAAAGGAGTAAGAAATAGAGATTATTTAAT
Organism: Diaporthe longicolla; assembly: GCA_000800745.1. NCBI lineage: Eukaryota > Fungi > Ascomycota > Sordariomycetes > Diaporthales > Diaporthaceae > Diaporthe > Diaporthe longicolla. The sequence continues at coordinate 16,878 of JUJX01000473.1, forward strand.
CTTTAAAGTAAAGTAAATTAGCTTATAAAAGAGTATATAAACTAATTATAAACTTTATATAGTAACCCTAACTATATACTATATATAATAGGAATAATATATACTAGTATAATAAACTATAGCTTAGTATTAAGAAACCTAAATTAATTAAATACCTATTAGTTATATAAAAGAAGGTAGAGTAGTTTACTATTATACTTAAACCTTCTTCTTTAATATACCCTATTATACCTAAACCTCCTCCTTTAATATACCCTATTATACCTAGCCCTCCTCCTTTAATATATTATAACCTAAATATATATATATACTTAGATATATAGAATAAAGTAAGATAAAGCTTTATATTAGATTAGCTAACTAGTTAATTACTAGAAAGCTTAAAATAAGATAAGCTTAGTAAACTAAGTATACTATTATTATACTTTATATAAAATAAAATACTATTAAATAATATAAATAATAATTATATTATATTACTATTAAGAGAAGTTATAAATAAGATTTTAGATTTTAATAAAATCTTTAAGTTTATAAAGGTATAGGCTAACTAAAGTAAGTAAACTAAAGAATTATATAATCTACTTAATAATAAAATATAGGTAATACTTTATATATACTTAATAAATAGTATTATATTAAAAGAATTCTATACTATACTTTTTTTAGTTTTAACTAAAAGAGTAGAAACTTATTATATATATTTAATAGAATATTAGGTTATATTTTAAATAGTATATTTTATATTAAAAGACTACTTTAAAATAGATTTTAATTAAATATAATACTTCTTTAATTAAAGTAATTTAACTTATATTAATATAAAGAATAATTTAATAAATACTAATAAAGATTTTTAGTAAGTATTATAAATATTATTTAATAAACTATAACTTTATTAATATATATTTAAACTAGAATTTTAAAGATAATAAGTCTTTAGAATAGTAATTATTTATATATATTCTAATATACTAAAGTTTAACTATATATTATTTATACTTTTAACTTTTTATAAATATTTATTTTAAAACCTATATTTATTATTAGATTTTTTTATTAAAAATATATTAACTAAGTAGTTCTATATTAATAATAGCTTTATAGCTATAAAGTATAAAGATAATTTTATTACTATAGAATATAAAAATAGAAATAAGGTAGATAATACTTTTTATATTAATTATAAATATAATAACTTCTATTTAAGAGGATAAGGAGGCTTTAGCTATAGTAGTAGTAGCTTTTAAAGCTAATTTTAACTATAAAGTAGTAGGAACTTCTATCTATAATGTAAATATAGCTATAGTAATTATTAATAAAGTTCTAACTATATAAATAATACTATATAAAATAAGTATTACTATATTTATAATAAGGAAAGCTATTAGTTTATAAGATATTTATTAAAGATATATAGATAAGCTTAGAATAGCTTTAATATATATATATAGTACTTTAATAAAAATATTTCTAACTTAACTTATACTATATTCCCTATTAACTATAAAGGTATTAACTATAGTAATAATAATAAAGATAATAAATATAATAATAATATAAAATAATTCTTTATTAATATATTATATAATTATATTATAGTTTAATATTTAATAAATATACTATTCCTTTACTTTATAATTCCTAAGTATGATAAATAACTATTTATAGAAATAAAAATACTAGTTCCTCTATTATAATTTATACTAAATAGATAGTATTTAAAATAAAAGTTTTAAAGTATTCTATTAAATACTAATATTATAAAGTTCTTTATAGTAAGTAAAGAGTAGTATTTTACTTTATAATATAAAAACTTATCTATTTTATTAAATATTAAATAAGCTAAATAGGTTATTATAAAGTTTAATAAAAGATTTAAGATTTCTTCTTTTAGTATAGTCTATATTAAACTTTTAATTAAAACTATTATCTTTTATATAATTAATATATTAATTTTATTTTTACTATATTTAGAAAATATAGATTACTTATATATTTACTTTAATAATATTATAAACTATATTATATAATAAAAGTATAATAGTAAGGATAATTTCTTTTTAATAGTATATAAATAAAGATATTTATAGTTTTATATATTTAAATAAAATACTAGTAATTTCTTTATTAAAGCTAAACTTTAAAAACTT
>JUJX01000474.1:0-18971 GCA_000800745.1 Diaporthe longicolla
TATAAATTTTATATATATATTTATATATATATATATATATATATATAAATTTTATATATATATTTATATATATTATAACTCTAATAATAGGATAGCTTTAGTAGAAGTATACTATTTATACCTAAAGTTAATTAGAAAAATAATATTTAAGTCTCTTAAATAATACTAACTTTTATTAAATAAATTTTAAATATAATAGTAATTTATAAATCTTTACTTATTTAGTAAAACTTTAAAAGCTTTAGACTTAGACTCTTTATTAAATAAAATATTACTAACTACTTTAAAAGGTTTAATAAACTTAAAGACTTCCTAGGGTTAACTAAGAAATATATACTTAGTACCTTTAAAAGCTTAGTTATAACTATAGAAATTATAGCTAAGATTAATCTCTATATAGCTACTATTAAAATATAAGCTATATAAAAAGCTTATTTTAAAAAAGTATTCTAAAGTAAGGATATTAATTAATAGTATATACTAAAATAGTAACTTTAGTAGTTAATAAGTAATAGTTTTATTATAAGATTAAAGTCTTTTATTAATATAGTATTAGCCTATATAAAGCTACTATTTAAACTTAATAAAAACTAAAAGAAACTAGTTACTAAGTTTTAAGAGAAGCTTCCTATAGAGATTATAAATTAGCTAATATAAAATTATAATATCTAACTAAGTAAGGTATAAAATAAAAAGTAACTTTAGCTAATAAGTCTTCTTTAATAAATATATAATAATATAAAAGTAGAAATTTAATAAGATTAAAAAGTAAAAGAGTATAAGCTAGTAGGTAATTTTAATATTATTTAATACTTATATAATAATATAAGATCTACCCCTCTTATTTTTTAAATTATATTTATAGAAGTAATTAATAAGAACTTTTTATAAGCTTAAGATTTTATAAGGTTCTATAATAATAAACCTTATAAGTTTAAATATACCTTATTAATATAATAGTCTAGTATTTAAATAAAGCCTTTATTAAAAGTAAAAGATACTACTTTAATAGAAATATAAGAAAATACTAATTTAGTTAATAACTTAAGGGAGCTAGAGGATATTAAGGATTTAATTAAAATAGTTAAGAAATAAACCCTTTCTAACTTTAAAATATAAATAGGTTATAAAGAATAGTAGGCTAAGTAGTAAGCCTTTATAAAATTACTCTATAATAACTTAAAAGATAATATTTAAAAGAAAGATATAATAAAATAAGTAAAAGCTATAATAATAAGTAAACCTATAATAATAAATAGTATTACTATATTAGAAAAGCTTACCTACCTAAGTAATAAGGAGTAGGAATTTATAAAATAATACTTTATAATAGAAGAAGAATTTATATAGAACTTTAATAGTAAATTAATTAATATAAAGATAAACTAACTTTAGAAAACTACTTTAAAACTAGTTTACTTTAGCTATCTATAAGCTAATTACCTTACTAGCTCCTATCTAATACTAAAATTAATAAAAGATAAAAAGGTTTTATACTATACTAATACTACTAGAAATTACTTTTAGTTTAAAAGAGAAAAGGAAGTATAATAAAGGATAGCTAGACTATTAAACTCTTACCTAATTAACTATTATAAGTTAATAAAAGGTATTATTATATATACCTATAGTATTCTTAAATATCTATTTAATAAAGCTATTAATAAAGTTTAGGTATTAAGATATATAAGTTTTATTAAAAAGAATAAGATTTATAAAAGTAACTTAAAGCTAGCTATTAATAAAATACTTTATAACTTTTAATAAAATTATAACTTAAAGTAATAATATACCTCTACTTAAATTAATTTAATAATAATACTAAACTTAGAGAAGGATAAGCTTAACCTTTCTATTAATTACTTATATTCTAATAAGAAAGATAAATACTTTATTAAATTACCTATTATAGCTAAATACTTAAAAACTAATATTAATACTATAAAAAGAAAGAGCTAGGGAGTAGTATTACCTATACCTAAAGATAGAACTACTATAAAGAGCTATTTAAATATACCTAACTTAAAATAAGTTAGGCTTAATACTCTAGAGTATAATAAAAAACCTATATAAGACTATATAGTTTAAACTACTTCTTAAAAAGATAATATAGTAGAAAGAATAAAATTAAAATCTAAGCTTACTTAGTTAAAACTAAACTTAATCTTAAACCTTATACTATCTTATTTCTTTAATATACTTAAAGGATTTATATAAGATAAAATTATTACTCTTTAACTAGAGTTAGGTAATTATATTATTAAATATATTTATTTTATCTAGGATAATATAGAATAAGTATTTATTAATAAAGTTACTATAATTACTATTAATAATAAAATAGTACTCTATACCTTTATAGTATTATACCTTCTAGTAAAGAGAAGTACTACTTAAGTTAGTATTAAGAATATATAGAAGATACTTAACTTTTTTAGGGGACTAGTACCTTTATAACTACTTTAAGCTAATAGTATTATATTAAGTAACTAAAATAAAAGTACTTTTTAAGTTATTAGGGAAGTAGTTATAAAGAAAGATACTACTATTATATAATTTAATATAAGTTAAGAAGATATATAAAAAAATATAATTACCTAGACTAATCTATTATTAGTATAATTTAGTTAAAAGGGTAGTATTACCTATTATATACTAATTAATACTAGAGTAATAATAAATATTATTAGTTCTTTAATATATAATAAATACTAACTTCCTTATATTACTAGTCTTATATCCTTAGTTATATTTAATAGTTTAATAATTAATATAATTAGTATTATAAAAATAGAACTATATATATTAAGTTATAAGGAGAAAGTCCCTTTCTTTATTATTAACTAAAAAAGTATTAATTATAATATACTATTAGAAATACCTTTCTTTAACTAAATAAAAATAATATTTACCTATATATCTAATAAGAAAACTAAGGTAAGTTTTAAATTTAATAGTACTTAGCTTTTAGTTATAGTTAGCTTAAGTCTAAGATTAAACTAATTTATATAGTTTATATAGTTAAAAAACTAACTATTAACCTTAAGCTAAGGAAACTAGTAGTTAATAAAGAAAAGGTTTTTAATTAGGTAAATAACTTATTTAAAAAAGAAGATATTCCTATTCTATCTTTATTTATATTTAATATTCCTAAAATTATTAAATTATTATATATTACTATTAAGGAGGAATTAATTTCTATATATATAAAGAAGTTTAGTAGTAATAAAAGAAGGTATAAATATAGATATTATTAGCTAATATATTAATAAACTACTTATATATAAAAATAGATATATAGGAAGAGAGTAAAGTATATTTTTTAATTAATAAATATAATATATAAAATAATTATAAAGAAAGTTAAGTTAATTAATAATTTAGAACTTAATAAGTTAGTATTTAAAAAGTTTATTTATTAGAAGTAAGAAAGGTTAAAAGCTATAAAAGCTATATACTTTAAATTACTATAGACTCCCTTTATAAAATATAATAATTAGATTAAACTATAATTCTTAATATTACCTTTAGAATCCTAACTAACTAATAAATATTAAAAAGGTCTCCTTTAGTTAAACTATAATAATATAATACTTAAGGAAATAGATATATTTATATACCTAATTATTAGCTATAAAGCTACCTTAATATAAGATTAGTTTTATTTAGATAAAATTATACCTAAAGTTATATTTAAATAAAAGATTAAGACTATCTTATATAAACTCTATTAGTTTTAAAGTATCTTAATACTATATACCTTATATAATAAGGTAATTAAAGTCTTTAAAAAGTAAATAACTAAAAAAGTTCTTAAAAAGTTTTATATATTTTATAGAAATAAATAGTTTCTTATTATAAAGAAGAATAATAAACTTTAACTAATTAATAATATATAAAAGTATAATTATTTTATAATTAAAAATATCTTTATTCCTTTATTAATTAATTAGTTTTTAAAGGAGTTTAATATATATAAAATCCTTTCCCTTTTTAATATTTTTTTAAAATATAACTAAGTAAAATTAAAGGAAAGTAGTTAGAATATAATAACCTTTATAACCTTATTAAAGCTATTTAAAATAATAACCTTACTTATAAGTATAATAAATTCTATTATATAGTTTTTATATATAATATTATAACTTTTTTATAATCTTATTTTATATATTTATTAGGTTTTTTTAGATAATATTACTATTAAAGAGCTTACTATAATCTACTATAATAAAGAACTATTATTATTATTAGAACTTTAATACTTTATAGCTAAATATATTATAAACCTTAATAAGGTTTTATTTAATACTAAGCTTATAGGTATAATAATATTTATATTTAAGTTAGAATAGTATAAGAAGTATATTAATATTACTAGTTATATATATAAGATAAATAGTAGATTACTTTAAAATAGGAAGATATAAAAGCTTAAAGGTTAGATATACTATATAAGTTTTAAAAATATTAAATTATTTTTAAGAATAGTAAGATATTATAACTATTAGATTAAAGAAGTTTTTATTATTATATAACTTTTATTTAACTTATAAAAGAAGAATACCCCTTTCTAATAAATAAAGCTAAAATAAGGAGTAATAGAAGAGTTAATTAGATAGCTTTTAATAAAACCTATTCTTATTAACTTAGATTATAGTACTACTATAAAAGAAATTATACTATAGATAGATATAAGCTTTATAAAATAAGGAGTAGTCTTTATATAGGAAGTTCTAGGGTACTAAAAGCTTATAAAATATAAAAGTAGTATTTAAATAGTAGTAGAATTAAAGTATAATATAACTAAAAGGGAATATTAAAGAGTTTTATATATAATATAAAGACTATAGAACTACCTTTTTAAATACTACTTTATTTTAAAGATAAATATATAAGTATTAGTAAACTAGATTAATAAAGATATTTCTAATATTCTTAAAACTTTAATTATATAATAGATTATAGTTATTAAACTCTTTAACTTTAAAATATAATATATTTTTAAATTTAAGAATCTTATTATAAATACTCTTTTATAACTACTAGTCTTATTACTACTATATAATAACTTTAAGGGAGATTTAAATAATTAGTATAATATTTAAATTAATATAGTTAACCTTATATATATTAGAAAACCCTTTTTAAATAATTAATTTAAATAAATAATAATATTATACTAATATATAAATTTTCTATTATATAATATTATTCTTTACTACTTTAGTTTTATATAAACTAAGTAGTTTAAAGTTAAAGTAAAATATTAAGTATTTAGAGGACTTTTATAGAGAAGAGAAGAAGGTTATTAGCTAAAGTAAAGAGTTATAGATAATCTTACTTAGAGATAAAGAATTATCTATAATTACTATATTATTTTTAGTTATAAAGGATAAGATATAATATTAAACTAAATCTATAGACTCTTCTATTAAAAAGGGATATACTTTAAAGTCTAGTATATTATTTTAAAATATTTACTATATATATAATATAATTTAAAGATATATAGTTAAAGTATTATACTAATAACTCTTAGCTAACCTTTTTATATAGTTAGAATTAATATTTAATATATATTACTATATTAGAGATATTATTACTTAATAAAGATATATTATAACCTTACTAGGTTCCCTATTACTTAGCCCTTTAGGGCTATAACTATATAGAAGCTAAAGAAGTTCTTTATTAAAGAAATTCTTTTCTAATATAATTATCTACTTAAGGTATTAACTAATAAAAGACCTAAAAATAAAGCTAAATTTAAAGTACTCTTAAAAGTATTTAATATCTTTTATATTTAGATTTTACTATATAACCTATAAGTATAAATAGTTATTAAAAATAGCTACTATAGTTTTACCTAAGCTTTATAAAAGCTTTTAAATAAAAGAGAAGATTAGGTTTAATATTTTAAACTTACCCTCTTTATAGATAGAATATTAGTATATTACTTATATAGCTACTTACCTTTCTATCTTATCTATAGGTAGGAAGCTATTATTCTTATTAAAATAGAAATTCTAATTTAAAAAGTTCTTTTATAAAACTTAAATTAATTTATTAAAGAAGCTCTATAATTTAAGTTTAATATAATTATAAATAAATAAGCTAATATTTAAAAAGCTATTAATATAATTAAGTTATTTAAATAATATAAAGTTAAAAAAGGTAAAGATATAATATACTACTATTAATAAAACCTTAAACTAAATAATACTATTTTTATTTATAACTATATATAAAAAATAAACTATTTAATAGTTATAAAAATAGCTTACTATTAGAAAAGACCTTTTATTATCTATAAGGCTTTTAATAATAATATATATTATTTATATACTTTAAATAGTATAATTCTTAATAGAATATTTATAGTAAAGAACTTTAAACTATTTTTTAAAAATTCTATATTAAATATATAGTATTTTAAAGTATTAATACTTTAAGAAAATAATATAAAACTATATAATAACTTTAATTTTATATAAAAACTTAGTTATTTAAAACTATTATAAACTAATACTAATTTATAATAAAATTTATTTATTATATAATAAATTAAATTTATATTTAAATATAATATTCTAGATTTATTCTATATTAAAATAAAACTATAAAACCTTTTACTACTATATAATAATAATTTTAATTAATATATAATTATATTAAAACTATCTCTTTTATTATAATTTTATTTAATTACTTAAGCTTAATATAAAGAAGCTACTAAGTAAACTAAAGTAAACTAATAACCTTAGTATATAGAAATTCTATTAAGAAAAATTACTAATTTTTAATAGTTATTCTTATACTTTTAAACCTTTAACCTAGTAAAGAATAATATTATATTTATATCTTATACTTATATTTCTTTTCTTTTACTCTTTTTCTTTAAACTTTTAAATCTATATATATATCTTTAAATTTAATATATTAATTATATTTAACTAATTTATTTACTTTTTAAAAACTTAATATTTTATTTATATTTTAATAATACTATACCTTTCTTTTTATAAAGTATAACCTTTAATAAATCTTTATTCTTTTATTTCCTAATATATAATAACTACTTAGTTTTTACTAATATTAGCCTCTTTATTATCTTCTTTACTACTACTACTACCCTAACTATTTTAATATATAGTATACTTAGCCTCTTACTCTTTTATAACTTCCTTTAATATATTCTTCTAATTAAAAGGTAGACTAAGAGAGGTATCTATAAAGAGCTAATAAGGTAGGTTTTTTAATAAAGAATTAACTTATCTATTATTAGTATAAATAGAGAATAATAGGAGCTTAGTAGACTTATAATAGCTACCCTTTTAGTAATATATTAGTACTTATAAATTTAAGAGTTTCTATAATTATACTTATAACTTAACTCTATATAGTAAATATAGTTTATATAGGTTCTATTTATAATAACTAAATAGGAGATATAATAGAAGTAGGAGTAGTTAATATAAGTATAATCTTTAAATTTATTATTATTAATATAATTATTTATAATTAAAATATAATATTTAATATAATAGGAGTAAGGAGTAGTATTATAATATTTTTATAATATAACTAAAAGTAAGTTATACTTTTTAAGCTAAATAGATATATATTAAAAGTATTTATTAAAAAAATAAAAGTTAATATAGTAAATAATAATAAGCTATAGAGTATTATTATAAAGAAAGAATATAAACTACTTAGAATTATAAGATATATTATTTATAAGCTTAAATAACTCTTTAATATTCTTTAACTACTAGATTTTATAAAGAGGGAGGCTTTTATTAATATTTATATACTAAACTAAAAATACTTTAAGTATTAACTTTTAGTTTAATATAAATATACTTATCTTATCTTTAAAAGGTATAGTATCTTTAATAAACTATATATACTCTCTACTTATAGCTAAGTTAGTTATATTATTAAAAGTAAAGTAAATAACCTTTTTATTATAATTATTATTAGAACTATTTAAAGATATTATAATTAAGGTTAGGGGAGAAGGTTTAATAAGAGTATATTAAAGAAAGTAAGATAGCTAGTAGTTATATAGAAGAAGAGGATAAAAAAAGGAACTAAAGAGGAAAGATAAGTTAGAAGTAGGAAGAAGATAATAAAAGAGTTAGTAATTTACTTAAAATAACTACTTATTCTTAGAAGTTATAGCTAAAAGCTAGAGTAACTATTTATAATAAATAGTATTTAACTAGATTTAAAAATAATATTAATTTTAATCTTTATAACTCTCCTTTCTTCTTCCTAATAACTACTTTTAAGGTAGTAGATTTATACTTATAACCTCTTACTCTCTAACTTATTAATACTTCTTTTTAATCTACTTAATAACTCTTTAATAATACTATTTAAATAAATTACTTAAAAAAAGTTTAGAATTTATTAATTATTTTAAAATAATACCTTCCTTTTTTACTTTTAGATACTTTCTTTTAATACTTTTATAATTAAACTATCTAACTTAATAACCTAATTAGTTATATAGTAACTTTTAAAGCTATAAATTTCCTATATAAATATATAAAGCTATCTTCCCTTTTTATTATTTAATTTTATTTATTTTTCCTCTATTCTACTTCTATATTATAATAAGAATAACCTACTTATATACCTATATACTTTAAAAAGAGTACTTTTTATAGAAAATAGCTTTATTTACTTTAAAATATAACTAAACTAATTATACCTTTTACTATATTTACTTTAATAAAAATAAGGTACTAAAGAAAATATAAATACTATAGAATAAGTTTAGTAATATACCTTACTCTACTAAGGTAATTAAATTATACCCTCCTCTCCTTTATATAATTATTATACTAAAGCTTTAGCTAAATAGGATTATTAAAAACTACTTTCTAAACCTACTACTTTAATAAGGATATAAAGATAAGGTTTATAGTAACTTTTTAGCTAAGTACCTTATACTACTATTTAAACTAAAAGGCTACCTACTATATAAATAAAAGCTTACTATTATTTATATACTAATAGGTATAGGGCTCTTTAGTTAATATTTATAATATATAGTTTATATTATCTTTATAGTAATTAAGTTTATAAATAAAAAGAAAGATTTAATTATTAATATTACTCTATTTATATTAAAAATATAATACTTAGTTATATTTATTATATAAGTTACTATTAATAAATATTATATATTTATCTAAGCTAACTAAAAACTTAATAAAGTTTTTATAATTAACTTAAGTTATAAAAGCTATATAAACTTTATTAGAAACTATAAGTTATAGCTAAGTATATTTATATATATCTATTTATATAAGGCTAAAACTAATAACTTAATTAAAAAAATTATATATCTTCTAACTATAGTATAGCTTTCTAAGTATTTTAGAAGTAGTCTATATATTATTAATAACTTTAAAATACTTATCTTTAAAAATTAAAAAAAGGTTTTAAATAAAGGTAAATATAGCTATATTAATTAGATAAAAAGTATTATCTTTATTATAAACCTTATATAACTTTTTAGAATAAGGGAGGATATAATAAAGAATATAATAATTACTATAATATATATAGAGTTAGGTAGTAAATAGCTTCTACTATAATAGTTAAAATAGCTTTAAATATATAAAAGCTATAAATTTTATATAAAGAATAATACCTTTAAAATAAAAGCTTACTTTATACTTAATTATAAACTTACTTTAATTAATAATATTATCTTTAAGCCTTTAGTTAAAGAACTATTTAAATTAGTAAGCTATAATAAGTAATTAGTTTTTATTATAGTTATTTATTTCTTTATACTTAACTAATAACTTAAGTTCTACTAGTAAAGTATTATAGGAATACTTATCTATAATACCTTAATACTAAGTATAGTATATAAAATACCTACTATATAATTTATTAATATAGCTAAGTAAGGCTCTTTAAGTAGTAAGGGTAAGAGGTGAGACGGTCCTTAAGACCTAATAGTAAAAAGGGGCTTAAATAGTCGTTGAAGAATCATTGATTTAAAGCTATAGTTGCCTAAGGATTTCTAAGAAAGGAGTAGTGAAGCTATAATCTAGCGTTATAAGAGGTATAGTAGCTATTTAGGCTAATTAGCTAAGTAGATTACACGGACCTACTAGCTAGGTCCTACGTGTGTTTAGCCTATAACTCTAATAAGAGGCTAATATTACTTAATATTATATAACTATTTATAGCTAGCTTACCTAGCTAGATAACTTTTACTAATAATTACTTAAAGAAATTAACTATATTTTATATACCTTTATAATAGTTAAATAACTCTTTAAAAGTCTTATAAAGTAATAAAAATAATACTTAACTAGTATATTCCTTATTAGTATTACTAAGAACTATAATACTACCTTTATAATACCTAGTATTTACTTACTACTAGCTTAACTACTCTTTAAATACTAGCCTCTAATTATAGTATAATTAACTACTACCTCTACTTATATACTTTAACTTTATTTATAATTAAAATAAGGAGTATAATGTTTATTAGTAGATAAACTATAATAATAAGTTTTAAAAATAAGAATATATAAAGGTAAAAGAAGATTAGGAAGTAAAGTATAATTAATACTAATAGGTTAATAGAATATAGTTTTATTAAAGGATTAAAGAATATATAGATAATTTTTAAATATAATTAATTTAAAAGTTACTACTATAATAATTTTTAATTAAAAAGTAATTACCCTACTATATTTATTACACCTATATATAAAGGAACTATAGTCTTATTTTACTTATTTTCTATTTACTTATAGATCTTATAATATTAGTTATATATATACTTATTTATAATAATTAAAGCTTCCTAGGTTTTATAAACTAAGAGATTAAAAGGTTTATATTTAAGATATATAACTAGGTAGTAGTTAAATAATATTTTAAATAATATAATAATTATTAGTTAATAAGAGTTATTTAAGAAGAATACTTAGATTAACTACTAAAGAGCTATCCTATTCTAATATTATTTACTAGTAATAAGTATATTTATATAGTCTAGTTCTTTAGCTTATTAATAAGACTTATTTACCTAGCTTACCTAGCTTACTATTTACTTAGCTTACTTAATTTACTTTAAGTAATCTAATAGCTTTAATTATTAAGTAATCTAAATTATATAACCTTTTAAATTATACTACCTTTTATAAGCTTATCCTATTAGCCTATAAGGTTTATCTATACTTTTAGAGGACTAATAATACTCCCCTAGTTTTATTCCTATTATATTTATAATATTATTCCCTTTCTCCTTTACTTTTTATTCTAAAAAGTTTTATTAGTATACTTTTCTTTTTCTTCTCTATTTTCCTATTAAGTTCTACTTATTTATTTTTTTTACTATATAATTTCTATATCTACTAACTATATCTTCTTATATAGAAAAGCTTTATTTTAAGAAATAAAATTAATACTTTTAATTATTTACTTCTATTAAATAGTTTAGTTTTAAAGTTATACTATATACCTTCTATATTTCTAAAGAGTTATTATATTAGATAATAGATAGTATAAAGTATTATTCTTAGTATATTTATTAGAGTTACTTATATAATAGTTATAAAATATTAGTTTCTATTTATAGGTATTTTTTAGTTTTTTCTATAGATTTTTAGTTAATATATAGTATAGTTTTTTATATTATAATAGAGGATAAGAAACTCTAGGTTAAGGAGTATAAGGTAGAGAATAAGTTAGATAGTATATATTATTATACTTTTAAGGTTTTAAATTAAATTTATACTAAAATTACTAAATCTTTATTTTATTTAAAATATTTATATACTTAGTATTAGTTACTAATTAAGTAAAGTATAAAGATAGTTAATATTAGTTTAAAGTTTTTTAATAAGTTAAATATATAGGAGTATTAAAAGCTAGAGCTATAGTATTTTACTTATAAAGCTAAAAGCTCTATTATATTAAAGTTTTAGTTTTTAAGTTTTTTTAATATAGTTAATTAAAAGTTAGTTACTATTAATATAAGTAAAGATTAGTTAATCTTTTTTAATAGTATATTTAAAATACTTCTTAATAGTTTATTAGATTTTAAAAGGTTTTTATATATTATTTTTATTATTATAACCTTTTTATTTAATAAAGTATTTAGTATTAGTATTATATATCTTAAAATTTAAAATTCTTTTAACTTTCTATTTTTTTTTTATTATTATTAAATTTAACTTATATTTTAAATTATATATTAACTAGTATTAGTTTTAAAAGTAATATATAAAAGACTAAATAAATTTATATTTTTATTAGTAGTAAGAGTTTAAAGTTAATATTTAAAAGTTTTTTTAAAATTTAAAATAGTTTAATCTTTTTATAGTTTAGTTTATTACTAGACTATTTAATTTTAATATTTTTATAGAGTAAATAAACTTTATCTCCCTTCTTTAAAGTTAATTCCTTTAACTTTTTCTTATTAATATAGGTTATTATTTATTTCTATATAAAAAGTAGTTCTTACTAAAACTCTTTCTATAAGTTTTAAATCTTAGTTACCTATTTTATTACTAATTATACTTCTTAACTAAGGATTAGTTCTTTATAAGCTTTTAGTTTATAGTTATAGTTAGTATAGAAAGGTAATACTTTTATTATTCTTATATCTATATTATTATAAGTAAATTATACTATAAGTAGTAATTATATTTAATTATCTTATTTATAGTTAATATAATTATAAAGATATTATTTTAAAATTTAGTTTACTTTTTTAGTTTATTTATCTATTTATAGATAAAAGGTTATTAAAAGCTTTAATTTTAAATTAAGTTATTTTATAAGTAATTATTAGAAGTTTAAGGTAAATACTATTTCTTTATTTAAAATAATTTCTTATAGTATTTTATAATTATTAATAATTATTTATAGAAAGATATATATAAGTTTATTTATATTACTTACTTCTTTATAAAGAATAAAGTATATATACTTTATAAACTTATCTATAATAATTAAGATATTATTATATCTTACTTCTATTATAGGTTCTTTTAAGTTTAGTAGTTTAATAATAAAATTAAAGCTAATTAATTACTATAATCTATTAGATATTAATAGAGGCTATAGTAAATTATAAGGTTTATATCTAGTAGTTTTACTTTTATAATATATATTATAATTCTAAATAACTATTTAGACTTCTTCTTTAATCTTAAAAAAGTAGTAGTATTACTTAATTTATTTTATAGTTACTATAATTCCTTAATATCTATAAGCTAAAGCTTTATAAATTCTTTATATAAATTTCTTTTATAATTCTTTAAGTATAAAGAGCTATTTCTTTTAATAGTATATACCTTTATCTTTTATTAGTTATTTTTTAAGCTTATTAAATAGCTTTTAATAGGCTATTCTAAGTTTAGTTTTTTATTCTAGGTTAACTTTAATATAGAATACTATTATTAATTATTAGTACTTCTAAAGTAATAGGTTTTCTTTAAAGGTAGTTTAAAAAATACTTTATATTTTTAAAGGTATATCTTATAAATAGTTTAACTATTTATTAAAAGTATTTATTTTACTATTTTCTAATCTTTATTTATAAGTAATTTAGATATTAAATTATAATAGAAACTCTATTTATTTAATTTAATATTTATTAAGTTTTTTAGTAGTAATAAAGCTAGCTAGATTCTTATAATTAGTAAATACTTATATTTAATATTTTATACTAATAAAGTAGTATTACTATTCTTTAAATACTTTAATAATTATTATTAATTCTTTATTAAGTATACTATAGTTAATTTTTAGTTTATTAAACTTTTTTTAAAAAAAAGATAATAAAGTATAGTTTCTCTTAAGTATTATATTATTCTAATTATTCTTTTATTATATAATTAAAGGTATTAGTTTTAACTTTATATTCTTTATCTAGATTTACTTTAACTAAGATTAGTTTTAAAATAACTTTTTATCTAAGTTCTTTAAAGACTTTCTATACTTTATTATTCTATTAAAAGTAAGTAGTATTCTTAGTAAGGTTAGTTAAAGAAATTATAATTTTTAAATAGTCTTTAATAAACTATTAATAGAAGTTAATAAATTTAAAGAATCTTCTAACTTCCTTAATATTAATTAATATTAGTTATTCTTTAATAGTAGTAATTTTAGATTATTATATTTTAATTTCTTTAAGTTAAATTATATATTTAAAGTAGTTAACTTCTTTAGTATAAAATATACTTTTCTCTAGTTTAATTAGGAGTTTTATATTTTAAAGTTTTTATAGAACCTTATATATATATTCCTTATAATTATTAAATATTTTTAAATAGATAAAGATATTATTTAAATATATAATAATAAAGATATTTAAATATTCTTTAAAAATATAATTAATTATAGCTTAAAATATTATTAGTATATTAGTTAACTTAAATAGTATAATTATATATTTAAAATATTTATAGTATATTTAAAATATTATTTTTTATTCTTTACCCTTTTTTATTTTAATTAGGTTATAAGCTCCTATTTTTTATTCTTTACTTTTTTTTATTCTAATTAGGTTATAAGCTCCTTTAAAGTCTAAGGTTATAAACTATTAGGCTTCTTATAGTTAGTTTTTAAGTTTTTATATTAAAAGTAATAGATAGTAGTTTTTAATAGTAATATTATTTAGTTATTAATAATCTATATAAAGTTATAGTTTTTTATTTTTTTTAAGTATAAAGAGAATAGGGTATTTAGTTAGTAATATTAATAGTTAAATATAACCCTTTATTAGGTTCTTATTAAAGTATTTTTTAAATATTTTTAGTTAAATTTTATTAAGTTTATAAATCTTTATAAATTTTAATACTATTCTTTCTTTAAAGAGTATTTTATAATTTTAATTATTATACTTAAGTAGTTTAGTATTAAGTATAGCTATAAATAGCTTAGTATATTTATAGTATTTTTAAAGTATAAACTTTTAAGGATCTTTTTTTACTATCTTAACTTTTTAAAGGTAAGTTATAAATCTTTAAAGGATTAGCTTAACTTATTTAGTAAGGCTAATTTAGTATACCTTTATTATTTATTATAAGGTTTCTATTAATAAAGTAATCTAAACTATAAATATTATCTTTTATACTTATTATACTTCTTTAAATTCTTTTTAAATCTCTTTAATTTATTCTTATATTACTAATATAAGTTATTATTTCTTATTATTAATCTAAGATAGACTACTATTATCTAGGTACTTTTTAGTATATATAGGGTTTAAGGTATTAGTCTATTATAAAGTACCCTTTTATTATCTTATTAATTTATATATAGGCTCTATTAAAGCTTATTTAAAAGCTAAGTCCTTCTCTCCTTTATAAAAAGTAGTTACTAGGTTTATTTAAGTATACTCTTTTTAAGTATTATCTTTAAAGACTAAGCTCTACTTATCTTTATAATATATAATTATTCCTTCTATTAAACTAATAAGGTTAGCTTAGTAGATTTAACTAGTAATCTAATTTATCTAAAAGTTATTCTTTTTTAACTAAAGAATTTCTAAAATTAATTAATAATCTACTATTTTAATAATATTAAATAAAAGTTACTTTATATAGCTAGATATTTATAGTAAGAGATAATTAGTCTTTATATTAATAATACTTTTATTATAAGCTATTTCTATTTTATTTACTATATTAAGTTTATAGAGTTTCCTTCTTTTTATATTAGAGGATATAGTATTTATTAACTATTTATAAGGAGATAAAATTTCTTTATATACTACTATTAATAAATACTTTATATTTATAAATTCTAAGTTTAAGTTTTATTTTTAAATACTAGTAATCCTTTTTATTTATTATATATAGATACTTTATATTATTTTCTATTACCTAAGACTTTATAGATAGCTTAATCTATTTTTTATTATCTAATCTTATACTAGGATATTTTTAATCTATTAGATAGCTTTTTTTATAAGTCCTTATACTACTTTAAATACTTATATTATTATTATAAAATCTTTTAACTTTATATTATTATTATTAAAGGATAATAATATATTACTTTAAATTCTTTAGTATTAGTTTTAGAGTTTAAACTTAATATATATCTAGTAATTATACTATAGATATTACTACTATATTATTAGGTTATATATATAATATATTAAATAGTTATACTAAAGTTTTAGTACTATATACTTTCTATTAAAGGTATAATCCTTTACTACTTAGTATTATAGTTTATATTATTTATAGAGTTAGACTATTTTAATTATTCCTTATCTTTTTAAAAAAAAGTCTTCTATAACTTTTATAGTATAGTATATTTTATATTAGTTAAATATATAGAATATTTATAAAATTTCCTTATATTATATATATTATAGGTATATTTAAAGGTTATTTAGTAGAAATTATATTAGGGGTATAGCTAGAAGTCCTTTTTAAATTACTATAATTATTATACTTTATTCTTATTTAAGGATTATAATCCTTATAATACTTATATTTAGAGCTATAAATAGTACCTTATCTATCTATTTATAAAGGTTTTAGTTTTTTAAATTTAAGAATATTATAGTATTAGTTTTAATAGGTACTTATATTAATTTCTATTTTAAGATTATAAGTATCTATACTTTCTTAGGGAACTAGTTAGCTCTTTCTTTATTACCTTAGTATATAAGGTAGTTATTATTATAATAGTTAGTTTAGCTTATTACTATATATAGTACCCTAGTTATTTTATAAGAGTTAGTAGTAGGTATAGATACCTATCTTTCTTTATCTTTTTAGTACTTCTTATACTTCTTTTTATTATACTAAGTAAAATATAGGTTATTATATACCTCCTAATTCTTATTAAAATAGTCTTTTATATCTTAGTTACTATAGATTTAATTTACTTTAAATAGAAGTTACTTATTATTTAAAGGATTCTCTAAGTAAATATAGTATTAGTTATATATTAATATATTATAAATATAGTATTAAGCTACTATTTCCTATTATTATTTAGACTAATATATTAAGTACTTATTATATAAAGCTATATTAGCTTATTTAAAACTATTAAATATTAGCTTTTAGTTTTTTTTCTTTTTACTATAATATTCTTATTTAAAATATTCTTTCTTACTATAATTATAATATTTAATATTCTTCTTATCTTTTTATTACGTAATATTAAACTTTATAGAGCCTATTTATTATCTCTATTAAGTTAAGTTATTATAGTTATATCTTTTTCTAGTATTAAGTTTATTCTATTAATTATTATATTAGAATTATTTAGAGTTATTTCTATATCTCTTCTAGTATCTTTTAAAAAGCCTATTATTAAGTTTAATAGCTAGTTTAATATATTATAAAAAGTTATTAGGTTTATTATATCTAGTTAATTTATCTTTTATTTCTTTCTTTAATCTTTTATAAAATATAAAGATCTTAGTATTATTTATAGAGTTAATATATATATAGATTCTTTAAAACTCTATTATATAGGTTAAAGCTAGGTTTTTTTATTTTAAGTATAAAAGTTCTCTTTTAGCTTATTATTCCTTATTTAGATCCTAAAATAGGGTTTTTAAGGCTTTTTTATAGTTCTTATACTTATTAAAGATCTTCTAAGTTTTATCCTTATATTTTTTAAATACTTCTAAGATAATAAAGTCTATAAAGTAAGGTTTAAACTATACTAAAGCTCTTCTTTTAAGGAATAAGGTAGTATATATACTTTATTTTTTATTTAGCTAAGTATTTATATAGTTAAACTATTAATAAGCTTATACTTATATTAAGTATACTTAGAGCTAACTTAAAATCTTATTATATAGAGTTAGGTTATTTAGCTTAATATTTTCCTTAGTTATAATAGAGGTATTAATAATAAGAACGGAGATTCGTAGGGTAAAAAACGGAGGGTATAGGGTAAAATCCCCCTTTTTTTAAATTTTTTAAAGTATTTATTAAGATATATATTTATTTATTTCTAATTTTATATTTCTTCTTTTTTAAACTATTTAAATATATAAAACTTAGGGTTATTTAAAATTATATTTATATTTTTAGTTAAGTTTTTATTTAATAAATAATACTTACTTTATAAGGTTATAACTTAAGTTTTACTAAAGTTATAATTAAAAAAAGAATATCTATAAATACTTTACTTTTTATAGTATATTATAGTATAAAGGTTTCTTCTTAGAAAAAAATCTAATTTAAAGTTAGAATTAAAACTATAATATAGAATATTTTTAAAAAATTTAAATATAGTACTATTTATTAAATATAAATATAAATATAATTATTATAAAGTGAAATTTTATATAAGAATAAAATAGAAATTTTAAGGATATTTAATATATATAAATTACTATAATATTTATTAAAATTAGGTTAGTAATTTAATTATAAACTTATTTTAGTTACCTTATACTCTCCGTTTTTTACCCTACGAATCTCCGTTCTCTTAATAATAACTATAGTAGCTTTAAAGGTAGTAACTTTTTATTTAAGTTACTCTATTTCCTTATTTTATTATACTTATTTATTAATTATAATATAAAGTTATTAGACTTTAGTAACTAACTTTTAAAGCTATTTAAAAGTTAATCCTTAAATATTATTATTATAGCTACTACTTAAAGTACTTCTTCTATTATTATTACTTATAATAGTATCTATTTTCTATATAAGGTTATATTAAGAAGGGCTATTATTAAATCTAGATATTATATAAGTTATAAAGGGATCTATATATAATATTACTTAAAATTTATATAGGAATATATAGAGTTATAACTATATATATATATTTATATTTATATATAGATTTTTTATATATATATATATATGTATATATATATAGGTTTTATATATAAAAATGATTAAAATAGTAATTAAAATTTAATAGTAATTTATTTTAATATTTATAAAATATTTATATTATATAAAGAATATTTATTTAATTTATAA
>JUJX01000475.1:0-18850 GCA_000800745.1 Diaporthe longicolla
GAGAATCAACAATGTTCATGTGAAAGGCCCATCAAGGTGTTAGCCTACTGACGGAGGAAGAACCGTCAGAAATAGCGTATTTTTACATGCAGGCATGGCCTTGCCGTCTCATCTGAACGTTGCGATACGACAGCTGCCTCCTCCCGAGCCTCCCTTTGCCCCTTTCGCACGCTCGACATCAGAACGGATTAGAGGCTGCTTTTCTTCTTGTTGTTTTACATCTGGATGCCGTTGCCGTCAGATGACACATGCCGAACACGGCATAGGCTTCCATAAATGGCATGTAAAGAATCATCTGCTTTGGGTTCTGATGTGACGCCATCCAATCTGCCGCCGCGCGCCCGCCGGCAGAGAACACTGAGGGACAGCGGGGCCGGTTGTGAGAGCTGCGTTTCTCTTTCCTGCTCCCGGGAAAGCGCCCCAAGCTTCGTGTATGCCTTGTGTCTGCCTCATCTGCATCGACTTACTCCGTCTGCACCCACCGGTACATGCATGCGCTGAACGAGGGCAGAAACGTCTTGGCGCAGCAAACATCCCGAGGAAGCCGCTGGCAGCAGCAACAGCATTGGACCAGCCTTATTCGATACAAACAAGCGAGTTCTTACAGAGGGCTCAAAATTACCTCCCGAGGCCCAAGAGAATGTATTCCTATCATCTCATTACACCGACAGCGGTCGGCGCCTACTTGTTTCTCCAGGGTGATACCGGACCAAAGTCTGCGTGCTTGTGGATCTTGAGGAAGGGTGCATATGAAGGCCAGTGGCGAAATGCTTCTTTGCTCAAGTATTACCGCCAAGAAAATTACAATATTGCTATTTTGACTCGTTCCCATTATGGCACAACATCATAGTCGACAGTCAGCACTTCGGCTTGCAGTGTGGCCAAGGCACCATCCCCTGCTCTCTTATCGTTCCCGGAGGATATCTAGACGGAGCTGTTGGGAATTAGAAATGCTTTGACCCATTAGGTGATGCGGTTCGAAACCCGCCGAGAAGGCTTTGTCATTGTTTCCTGCTTCTTAGTCAACTCTCGGCGGAGTCTCGCTTAGTGCGAGACGGCTCGTGATAGTGTGCAATCGACAGTTTGAAAAGAGCATACCGCTACCGAACGAGTCGACCGACCACCTCGATCCAGAAATTCGATACGTATCCTCGTGGTGGCGTCGACCCTCGAGTTCGATTTTGTGGTCATCACACTCCACGAGTTCACGCATAAGTTCTTGGATCATGCCGCTATCAATGATTCTAGGTTCCGAGTCCACGTCAATTGATGATGTCTGCCCAGGTGAATCTTTCTTGACGTCGTGAGGCTTTACACCAAGGTCAATTCAAGGCAGGGCCTGGACTCCCCTTAAAAATGACCATAAGATTTCCCGAGTTACGTGATGACAACGCATCTAGCTGACAAGAGGATGGAAATCAGACCTCATTTACGAAGCTAATGCTGGCATAGTGGTGGTCCTGAGGGCGTCCTGACCGGCTAGTCTTGCCAGTCCTGCCCTTACTTTGACCCAAGACATCACCGGAGGATGTCGTACGATATATATATAAGGTTCAAAAGGAAGAGCTGGTCGTACGGAGAGATAGTATTTTTGAACAGTATTATTCTCAAATAATACAGAAAGCTGACAATAAACTACATGGCTCAAAGAAGTCCCACTGTATGTTTTGAAAACAATGGGTCTTGCCCGCGAACGGTATTGACATTTTATTGTAATTGGCATTGTTTTTTTTTTGAGCGCTGGGTCTTGAGCGCTCACCACTGTATGAAGGCACCACGTACATTTTATATGTATGGGGGATTGGAAACGCAACCGCCAATGGGTCTTGAGCGTTTACCACTGGATGAAAGCGCTGTGTATGGCTTCGGCCGTGTACGAAGTAGAAAGGAAAACAGTCCAAGAAGTCCGGTGGATATTTTGATACGTTGTGCCGTGTCGTATGGCTAATGCTGTCCATATCTACAGTGAAGATTGCAGGATGAACGCCATACATTTGATAATCTGAAGTCAGGGGCAAGTTTCAAAAACCTAGCGCAGCCAAGCCCGACACTCGTTAATTTTGAAGAAATGCGGTGAGTCAACCGACGCTGGTGATCGATCGGCTTGAGCCGAGGTGAAGCAGCTGACAGTGTCGTTTGCTTCACGGCCCACCGAGACCGACCACGTGAGACCGACCAGGAAATTTAAATTGACAGAACCTCTTACACAAGGTAAGCTGAATGTATTAATTCGATGTATTGACCATCCTGAGGTGCCTATTGACGGAATCTATGTGTACTGATATACTCGGAAAGGATACAATGTGAGGTCTTATACGGTGCCCATCGTGGCGATTTCTAGAGGCAAGGGCGGTTCGTGAATTATGGCAGGATGGGTACAATATTTAGACACTTATATCTAAAAAGACAAATTCTGGGTATAGTATGATCTATTCTAGTTCATTCTCAATCACAATCGAACCAGCGAAGCCGCGAGGAAAGCACTTGCGAACAAACCAGCTACCGCCGCAAAGGGAATCCCAGTCCATTCGATCCCAAGGCTGAGACCCCACCTGAACGTTAACGCCAACAGTGGGCCTGCAACGAGCCCTCCGATCGATTGAGTTATTGCAAGCGCGGAGTAAAGAAGTCCTGCCTCATCCTGATGGCAGAATGTAGTAACCAGACTGCGTGCCGCAGGCGGGAACCCGGAGCCGAGGGCGAAGATAGCAATACCTATCGCCGCAAGTGCCACCGCTGGCGCCACCGAGACGACAAGAGACCCCAGAGCAAAGAAGCCCAGCGATAAGCGACTGATGAGGAGATCTTTGCCAGGGGCAGTCATCCCTCGCTTTGTCAGGAGTCTGTTGAGAGCGGGGAGGGCGACTAGGAGCAGGACAAGGTTGAGGGCGGCTCGTACGGTGATCAAAAGGCTTGCCTATTCGAGGGAATGAAGGTCAGAAGATAAGAGTCTTTTCATTGAGAACCGGTTTCAACGGCCTCACCTTTTCGTAAGTCCAACTAAATCGTTGACGTATGAACTGCAACAAAAAGCTCGTGGACTGGCGTCCCAGAGCCGAGACAAAGAACGCCAACAAAACAGCAACCACGTTGCGCTTCTTGAGAGGTCGAAACCGTGAGGCCAAACCAGATCTAGTGGGCAGGGAGGAAGCCGCTTCTGAAGGAGGTGACTGTTCTCCATTATGATTCACGCTTGTGGCATCTTGTAAAGCATCCGTCTCAGGCGCCGGTTTGGGCAGAGTCTCTGGAAGAAAGAGCAGAGCAGAGGTATCGTTCCGATGAGCAGTGACATGCCACTATACATAAAATATGGTATCCAAGGGTCCCTCGCCATGAGCACGGCGCTCAAGGGTGTAGCCACCAGTTCCGCAATGAGACCGCAGGCGGTTAAGAGGAAGAAAAGGCCAGCTCTCTGCTCCGGCAGGGCGACATCAGCGACGACAAGATAGACCATGGACCCAGCAACAGCATCACCCCCGCCCAACAACAGGCCCGCTGATGACAGCCAGATGAAACGCGGGTTGATGAGGTCCGTGTACCAAAGAACGGTCTTGGACATGACATCCTGCAAGAGCGCCCCAAGTATCGCTAGCAGCAGCACAGGCCGTCGTCCGTAGCGGTCTGCCAGGATGCCGAACGGGATGGCGACGATAAGGCCCGGCAAACTATTGAATGTGTTGAGCATCTGTGCCACGGTCGCGAGCTCCGACTGGACGGGCCCAATATTGCATTCGGGCTCGGCTGGAAGGGTGCCAGCAGCAGGGGCGTAATGGCGGCTGCAGATGATGCCCTCGAGAATCTTGATCTGGGGCGCCTCCTGGAAGAATGCGGCCAGGTCCACCAGGATCACCATAATGAAAGTCGTGGTGATAACACGGCGTCTGAAGGCCGTGTCAGCGTCACCGCTGCCGGTCTTGGGACCCAGCAGGGACGCCGCTTCGGCGTCTGCGCTCGTCATGTCTGTTCTGCCCGTGCTCGCGTGTCACGGACGAAGCACAAAAGATGTTGTCGTGTGAGTTGTCCAGAGACGATGACTACTTCCATTTTATTTTGTTCCGAGGGACCTGGCATCCCTTGGTCACATAAATTGTGCAAGGGACAATGGCAATCAAAGCCTAATACGGGAGGTGGTCAGAGTCGCTGGCATAAGGCAATGGCGCCAAAAGCCCCCGAGAGTAAGCACTTGAGCCAACGTTGAAATCCTCCCGGTCCCACATTTCTGCCGTCTGCGCAAACCCATTCTGTCGACATATTTGTGTGTATCAAGGCAACTGTTGGTAGTATTGCATATTATGTAACATTGGGCCTTTTTGAGTGTTGAGTATTGTGTGAACGTTGAAGCGACCGCCTACATCATTCTAAGCATTTGTAAATAGATCCAAAACGAGATTATCTTCACTCCACCAGGTGGAAAAAAGCCCGTTTCCCAAACTGATAAGCGTTGGCCATCTCCTTCTGAACCTACCTTTTGAAAATGTACTGCTCGGCAAGCAAACAAACAGGTCATGGTGCTTGATTCGATAATGATCATGGTATGAGTGTGCCGAGCCCCACTAAGAACAAGAAGCGACTGTGATGCCCATGGCAGAGGGTATATAGACAGCCAGAAAACAAATCGCAGTAATTCGGCACCAAGCCGTTCACGGAGACAAACCAAGGGTCCAAAGTAGACGACGCAAGGTTCCTCAATACAACGCGTTCCCGCGTCTGCTTTTCGAAATTTAAGAGGTGTACAGCCGAACAAACCCCGCGAGAGACAGAAGACGAGGGACGAGGTGTCGGAAACGAGCCAGGTGTGCGTTCCACGGCCCGGGGGCACCGGTGATGCTCGGAGAAGGGCCGGGCCGTGATGCCGAAGCTAATCATGCTGCGAGGGGGCTCGTTTGTTAAACAAAATACTGTATGCGATGATAAGCAGCAAACATGTATCTTGTGGTCTGCACAAACTGATCTGTCTATATTGGGACCGCAAGATGCTTGACTGGAAGTTTCGAGTCTTTTCCGCCCACCGGTTCGTACCTAGGTATCAATTGCAACGGCTGCTCGAGAATGGCGGTTTGGCTGTACGGAACAACAAAAGTGTGATGATACATGATGCAGGGTGACTTACCCTCGGGCGCTTGCAATATCAAGCAAGCAGTTTCCCCGATGCTTTGCATGAAGCTTGGCGACACGAAACTGCCAGCCCTGTAGTGCGGGTGTCCTCAGACCGGTTCCAAGAGTATCCAGGAGTTGGTTTCCTTCAACACTACAATATCACGACAGTACCCCGAACCAAAGAGTTTGAGTCTGATCCCTCACACGAAACTGGACAGGTGTATTGCTACGATTTGCATTCTTCCTTTGACTCTTCCTCCTACCCAATACAGACACTGAGCCTATCAACAGTGATAGCGCCTTTCAGAATGCAGCGATGCGGCGCTGCCACGTTGCGCCGCATCTCGAGCCGCCCAATTTACGCGCGTTCCATTCAGGAGGCTTTGGGGCCATCAACCACATGAAACTTTGGCCAACACCTTCAGCCTCGAAACAGGTTGAAGATGCACTCAAGAGCTGTCAGCCGACTCAGACACACCGGGTGGCTGAAATATGGCCAAGCACAACATGACTTTTCTTTTTGATCCGGCCGCAGAAACGGTGTCTGTGAAACACTTGCCCGGTCTCAAATTCTGCAGGATCGTGTCATCCCTCCGGGAGATATCATCGCGCACAACCTCATAGACTACACCGTACTGGTCCGATTAGATTCAAGCTAAACTTGTTGGCTGCAGCTTCCAGGTTCTTCAAACCTAAATAACCAGCTTGACCAACTTCTGACTGGAGTGTGTGAGGGAAGTGGCCGAGATGAATGATGGAGGAGGAGGAAGAGGACCGGAGAGAGCAAGTAAGGGTGCTGTGATACGAGCGACGAGCTCATAGTATAAAAGGCCCATAGCACTTGGTGTGAGAGTATCGCAATCACAGAAGATATGACAGCTCGAAAGCTCAGTTGAATTCATCAGAAGATCACAGGGAAAAGCTAGAGAAACCCTCAAGTCACCACATTCAAGCTTTCCCTTTCCCCTTGCGCATGGCTGATTTCCCACCACTATACTTGTTCCTTGTGATCACATTACCACTCGCAGTTCTTTCCAGAATTCTTGAGAACTTGATCGTTCATGATGAGTCATGTCATCTCTCCCTCATCTTCTCGACCGGCCGAAGAGCCACCTTACACAGACACCATTTTCGACGAGGCGATTGGGCAGCTCCACAATCCCCAAGCCAAGATTTTGCTGGATACCATCGACAGACTTCGAGAACTTCGAGTGGGCGAGATTGTCCAATTGCCACAGATTATTGTGGTTGGTGATCAGTCTTCTGGGAAAAGTTCTGTTCTTGAGGCGATTTCGAGCATGAAGTTCCCAGTTCACGGAGCTTTGTGCACACGATTTGCCACAGAACTTATTCTGCGAACAGATCCCGAGGTTAAGATTACTGCCAGTATACAAAAGGCCTCCGACCTGACGGGATCGAAGCGCTTCGATGGCAAGCAAGGAGGGTCTTTAGGGTACAACAGAACCAGCTTCGACAAAGATGAGCTACCGGATATCATCAGCGAAGCTCAAGAGCGCATGGGAATCGGAGAGGGGTCCATCGCGTTCTCTAATGACATCCTCCGTGTGGTTCTCACTGGACCCCACGTGCCCCAACTTACACTTGTAGATCTCCCCGGCATTTTTCACTCGGAGACTTCCGAGCAAACATTCCAAGGAAAGAAGATTGTGGACGACCTGATCAACCATTACATGCAAGAGAGGAACAGTATCATATTGGTGGTCGTTGCAGCGAACAACCAATTGGCGAACCAGTCGGTGATGAGTTTAGCCAAGCTCCACGACCCACAGAGCGACCGCATCGTCGGTGTGATCACGAAGCCGGATCTAGTGGACGGCTATGCCAACGAGAAGAAGTACCTCGACCTCTGCCGAGGACTCGAGCCGGCTTACAAGTTGCCACTAGAATGGCATGTCTTGCGTAACAGCTCGGAGCAAGAACGGAACAATGAATCCCATGACAGAGACCGCGAAGAGCAATGCTTCTTCCAGCGAGGAGCCTGGAGCTCTCTTCCTTCTGCGAACAGAGGGATTGAGAGCCTCCGGAACAAGCTCAGCAAAGTTCTTCTTGACCATATCAAGGGGAGCCTACCGGATCTTATCCGAGAAATTGAGGACAGCCTCACCGCTCGGGAAGAGCAGCTGAGACAACTCGGGAAGCCTCGATCTACCCTGGATGAGATGAGATCATTCCTGCTGGATGTTGCCGTCAGATTCCAGCGTTTGGCTGGTGATGCCGTTGACGGAAAATATGGGGACCAGTTCTTCGGCGACCTGACCGCAATCGACCGAAAGCTACGTGCTCGTGTTGGACACATGAATTGGGCTTTTGATGCTACCATGCTGAGTAAGGGTGCCACTTACGATGTCCAGAGTGACGATGAAAGGCAGTCGGACCGGAACTCAGATGACATCCAGGCAAACGACAAGGTCTCTGAGGATGACAACGAACGAATACCGGATCATTTGAACCGTCTCATCAAATCATACAAACATGTCTTTCCAGACCCCGTCCCGAGAACGAGGTCAGAAATCATCCGAGACCTGGAAAACCTGGCCTCATTGAACCAGGGCAAGGAGCTTCCTGGGACGCCAAATGCAGAACTAGCCTTCCGATTCTTCCAGCAGCAAGCCGAGCCTTGGCGTAAAATTGCTGATTTCCATTTGGAACAAGTCCTGAACGTCAGCAAGGACGTTGTGGATTGTCTCTTTGGGTGCGTCGTTGGCGGAGATCGTGACGCCACTGAAGCGATACTAAAAGGTTGTGCGGACCCGTTCTTCGAAAAGAAGGGCCGATTGCTTGTGGGAAAGCTGCAGGAACTCCTACGACCCTACACAGCTGGTCATAGCATTGCACTTGAAAGTGAATTCCGAAAAAGAACCTTGCGGCAAAACTCTCCACCGTTCCTCGAGGCATTAGAGGATGAATGCCCCGAACTTTTCGATGGGATAGAAGAGTTAGATCGCCACAAGATCTTGAAAAGCATTCAAGTTACGGACAGTCTTCACCGAGAATACTTTGGTACAGAGAAGATCATTCACATGATGGAGGTTTATTACGAAGTAAGTCGACCTCAAAACAGTGAGCAGTCTGCTGTTAGATGAAAATGAGATCTCCGGATAAGAATGCATTCATGTGCTGACACCAGCTCCATAGATGTCACACCGGACTTTTACCGAGAATGTCATCAACCTTGCCGTGGAGAATTGTCTCATGAGCGACATTCCGAGGATACTTTCGCCGGAAGATGTCATTAGAATGACCGAAGACGAACTAAAGGGATTGGCGTCAGAATCTAGCGACGTGATATCGAAGAGGGAGTTCCTAGGGGAGCAGGCCAGGAAGCTACGAGAAGGCCTCCAAATCTGCCAACACCACAGACGAAGAGACGTGACAGGCATGTGCATCAACCCTTTTATCCTCCACGTCTTTCTTGGAGATTGTTGCTGAACCGAAGCAGTGCCTTCAACATTCATGGGTGAAGCCGCTACGGAGCGACGAAGGTGGCCATGCCCAGGTGAGGCTCCAGCCCTCCTTAGCCCTCAGAATTCATGAATGGCATGACTCACAACCATCCAGTCCCGCCCACGCAACAGGCGAACACCACTATTCAGACAGCGTCCCGGTACCAGGTGCCAACACCCTTCTCGAAGGCCTCTTTCGAAGGCTCACCAGTAGCTGTCAGCCCGTTTTTGAATGTGCCGGCAGTCATGACACCACCAACGACCCCGGAGTCCCGAGCGAAGGGAGGCACACCTGGCCCAGACTCGGCCAAAAAAGACAGGATTAGCAACAACTCAGCTAGGGGGAACACTTGGGGTCCAGGGTCTCATTCATCCAGATCTTTCAATCACAGGGAACGCAAGACCCATCGTGAAAGGTCTGGCAGTAGCAGCAGCGAGCTGTAGGCTGATTTACCACAGGGCCAGGCGGCTCATTGGAGCAGCGGGGCGGACAAAGCTTCAGACCGTTTTCTTACCATACTAGTCATATCTTAGTGATCGGACTTTCATTACTGTACAATTAACATTGAAATTATGTTTGCAAATATGTTTGTTTATTAACTGCCTGAGATCTTCAATCCGTTAGCACCTCCTAATTGAATTTCTCCAATAATATGTAATGACTTTCTAAATTGCGTGGAAGTCTGTTAACGATATCTTGATTAGAATTATCCTATATCATTTCAATAATCCTACCGTACTTACATCAGAGACCTATGTGTACAAAGTATATTATTACATAGTAAAATAAACACTATACACTATTATGCTCTTTCGCTTTCAGTATGAAGGAGCATGAATAGTTGGTCTTAAGTAGCCACCTTGCTCTCGCTTGCCATCTTGAACTGCTTTTTTACACTGGTGATGAAACTCCTCAAGATACTCCTGTGGGGTTTAATCTGGCCCTCCATCACAGCACTTCGGCGCCGAAAGGTATTCAATTACTAAGTAATAAAAACATACATCCTTCCTTACAGAACAAGAATGATAGTTGAGAAAAAGCCAAACGCAACGCCGAGAGTCGAAAAGATCCTTGGCGCAAAGCCGGCGGAGACTTGTGGGTAGCCTGGTCCGCCCGCTCCAGGGCCTGGAGGTTGTGGGGGTTTGTCTGGGCTGGAAGTTGGAGGCCCGGATGGCTTGTCGGGGCCGGCACCTAGAAGGAAAAGAGAAAATATTAAATGTGCTGTTCCACCATCATGAATGGCAGAAGCGAAGTTTGGCTTACCTGGACCTTTCTCAGGTACACTAAGAGGAGCAACGTATGCATCACCCCCAGCACCAGCGGGAGCGACACCTCCTTGAGATCCTTTTGGTCCTTGGCCAGGGGCAGCCCCGGCGCCGCCTTGGGGCCCGCTCGAGCCAGTAACGACACCAGGCCCAGAACTGGGAGCAGCAATAGCTCCAGGAACACCGCCTTGTCCAGGGCCGGAGACAGGGGCAGGAATGCCACCAGCACCAGCATTGGACCAGCCTTGGGCTCCGCCCCAGCTCTCGGGGAGACTTTGGCCACCCCAGTACGCGCCACCTTGAGGCTTCGGAGGGGCCGGGATCCATCCCTTACCGTCCTGTGCGGGAGTAAATCCAGGCCCGCCCTTGTCAGGGGACACGACCCAGCCCGGTATTCCTCCAGGGGCCGGAGCGGGGCCGCTCTGTCCACCGACAAAGGGGCAACCGTCGGCCGGGTAGATGAGCTTGGTTGTGATGGGCTTGGGCCCGCACGTGTGGCAGGTATGGACGCCCTGTGCGAAGCCCATGGGGACCTCTGGGCGCTGTGTCACGGACGGGGGTGCGGGCATCCCGGTGTAGAGCTCCTTGACTACGTAGACCTGGGTGGTGATGCCCTCCGGGCAGAAGGTGGCGAAACTGGTGGTGTAGACGTTGGCGTGGACGCAAGTGGCACAGCCGCACTCCTGACATGAGGGCATCGGCACGGCCACGGTTATGGGACCGCCCTTCCGGCCGCCATGACTGTGTAGTGGCTCGTGGTTAGGGGCTTTGATGCTGTCTCGAAGCGCTGGTGAAGCGGGCCCTCGCCGTGATAGCTTACCTGACAAGTGGATTCGGGCAGGCAGCACCGCACGGGGTAGGCTTTGGTGCGCCAGTGTTTGGCACACACTCAGTGATGGTGGCGGAGGTAAGTTGGGGGTAGCAGATATCTTGGGCGCCGACGACGGCTGCGAGGCTTGCAAGAGCCAGTCTGGCACTCAGCCAGCCCTTTGTATTAGTGCTCATTGTATGGAAGTGGCTGTGTGTGGTTCCTGATGTAACAGCTGGGGGGGCAGAAACATCATACAACAAAAACGGCCGAGGAAGAGAGTGTATAAGCTATAGGGGGGGAACGAATGGACCGGGTAAGTCTCCCGAACAATCTGGGGCCGTAGCAGAGGCAAACCGACGAGTAGAAACGTTAGTAGTTGCTGCTCTGCTGTTGTGGTCTCCAGGTTATATAAGGTGGGCGACACCTGGCAATCCTGTACCTGCGGCGTGTTGTTTATATCAGTCGCCTAGCCATCTGGCACGCCTGTTTAATTTCCCCGAGACGCGTTGCATGGGGGCAGGAATTTGCATGTGAGCGTGGATTGTAAATAATGCAGGTGACTAGGGGCCAACCGTCGTGACCTCAACACAATCGTGTGCAACGCTAGAATAGTGGCGTTTGGCATGCAACGGCGATCGATGTCTGATCAGCAGGGCGTTACAACGGTTATGTGGCTTCTCAGCCGAGACATTCATCGCCCTAACGCCTTGGAAGACCTCAACATAATGAGTGTTTTCTTCTTCTTGAATACAAGCATGCTGACGCCCAGGAAAGAGTGACACTAGAGACATTTTATGTACCACCACAACATCCGACGAGACATGATGGAGGCACGCGACTGGAATTGAATCCTAGAGGCAGGTAGAATCTAGCGTGCAATGCATGGCACTACCTGCTGCTGTGTGTTTTTTTCGGAATGCTCATTACTATACCTAGGTACATATATATGGTCCCGTCGACCTCGTTGCATGCCATAATGAACGCGAGGCGCTCCGTATCTCGAGCAGTCGTCACTCTTTTTTGACCCAGCTACTAGTTGTTTAGTATCGAGCTTTTCTTATTCTCACAATCTTTACTGTACTACCCATCGTCAATCGTTATTGTGCTGCCCATCGCCTTGGTTGAGTGGCCTGATCATGGCAGGAAAAAGGAAACCCATGGGTCATGGGGTGCCTGGTCGGTGGCTCGGATTCGTTGGGCTACTGGCACTGCTACTTCCGGTGGCATCGGGACAATACGGTCTCGAGGAGCCTGCTTCTTTCTGTTACACCTATGTCACAACGTGGCTGTCCCTGCCGGGCTCATCAGGCCCAACAGCATACCCAGGTCCTCCGAGTCCCCCGAATGCGTATCCAACGGGGGCTGTCGGTCAGCCAGGACCCCCAGGGCCCCCCGGGCCACCAGGCCCTCCCGGCCCACCCGGCCCGCCAGGGCTTCCGGGCCCGACGCCGACGAACCCGGGAGCCAGTCCGTTCCCCACGGCAGCCGAGTTCACGGTGTACGCGGGCCAGCCCTTCACGTACAGCCTGGTCAACGTGCTGACCACGCCTATCGAGAGCGTGCTAGCCATCATCGTGGACCCGGCAGTGAACTGGGTTCTGCTGGACCCGGTGAACAAAGCCCTCGAGGGTTTCGTGCCGGCCGACTACCCGACCAACATCCAGTTGAGAACGATCGTGACTGCTCGGCTGGTCAGCAGGGCCGGTCTGATCAAGCGGCAGGCGGCTGATGCCGGCCTCGTCCAGTTCGTCGTGCTGATCAACATACGCCCGCCGCCGCGGAGCAGCATCAGCCTGGCGCCCGGAAGCAGTGCCAGCGTCCCGCCCGCGATCGGGTCGCTGACGTCGACATGGACATCCAGCCCAGCTGCGTCACCGAGTAGCACCGGGGCACCCGACGTCGTGGCGAATGAGATTCTCTACGCCGGCCTGCCCTTCCGCGTCGCCCTGGCCAAGTACTTGGCGAGCCCAAGCGACCTCCTCCTCAAATTTACTGCCCAGCCGCCGTACCCTTGGATCAGCATTGGCCCGGACGGCTCGATAGTGGGCACCGTACCAGAAGACCAGCCGCTGAGCTTCACGGTAGTGACCCTCACCCTGAGCGGGGCGGGTGGTGACATCTACTCGGTAACAATCACGCTTGGCGTCGTCCCCGAGGGCCCGGATACCCCGAGCAGCGTGTCTACAATCACCCCACCGTCGTCGGTTGTGGTGAGCACTGCTCCGAGCCCAACGGGGAGTGGTGGCCCGTTGGTGTTCCCGGCCGTTACCGTCTTCCGAGGACAGCCCTTCAGTTTCCCGGCGCCACGGCGAGGCGACAGCCACAGGCCCATCGACATCAGCACCAACCCGCGGACCCCGTGGATCACGCTCAACCCAACCGCCGGGACGATCGAGGGAGTGGTTCCCAGCAACCAGACGCCGGGCGTCATTCAGCTCATCATCACCGACCTCGACACCAGTGCCCCACAGAATGGTGCGACGTATCTGGTCCTCGTCCCAGTCGTGGTGGCGGGCGCCGGGCCGACGACACCAGCAGGGCCCTCGGCCACGTCGGCAGCTGGCGTCTCCCCGTCACCCTCGGCCTCGTCGTCGCCCTCCCTGCCGCCGCTTCTCATCTTCCGCCGGCGCCAGACGTTGGACTTCCCCCTCGTCAGCTTCCTCAACCCCGGCGACCAGCCCCAGAACATCTCCACCGTCCCAGACGCGCCCTGGCTGACGTTGGACCCCATCACCAAGCGGTTGCGAGCAACGGTCCCAGACTCGCAACCTCTGGGGCTGGTCACGCTCGCTGTCACCGGCGTGACTGCGGGTGGTGTCCGGTTCACCAAGATCATCACCCTGGATATCCTGCCAGCCCAGCCCCCGATCCCGCTCACACAGGGCCAGCCATTGAATGTCCCGGTCCTGGGCTCCCTGGCGAGCGGCGGCGATCTCCCGCAGTCAATCTCTACACAGCCAGATGCCCCCTGGCTGACGCTTGACCCCGTCACCAAGTCACTGCGCGGCACTGTCCCTGCCACACAAGCCCCTGGTGGTCTCGCCGTCACCCTCAGCGGCATCACTTCTCTTGGGGTGCCCTTTGTGAGCATCATCCAGGTCCAGATCCTGCCCGCGTCCAGCGCCGGCAGCAGCGCGCCTGCTCAGTCGGCAACAGTGCCCGTCGGCCCGACTGGAGCGTCCAGTGTCCCAGGCGCTACACCGACAGGCCCGGCCCCTCCGTCTCGCCCGACACCAACTGTGTACCCGGGCCAGCCTTATTTCGTTCCGCTATGGCCCTTCCTCCGCAGCTTTGGCGACAACGTGTCCGCCATCACCACGGACCCTCAGTCCCCTTGGATCGGTCTCACGGATGACAAGTCAGCCGTTGTCGCAGCCCTCTTCGGTGTCGTGCCTACGAACCAGCCCCCGGGCCCCATCACCGTCACAGTGAGCGCGGTGAACCCTGCCGGTGCCCTGTACACGACTGCATTCACCGTCATGGTCGCCCCCGCGTCCGGCCCGTCTGCAACCGTGGTGCCCTCCCCGACGCCGACCGGGACGAGCTTCCAGACCCCCACTGTCACCCCTGGCGTCCCTTTTACCATCCCCTTGGGACCTTTCCTGCCACTTCCTGGCGTCTTCGACCTGGTCGTCTCAACCAGGCCTCCTTCAGACTGGATGAAGCTAGACCCCCCTTCCGGAGCCTCGCCCAGCATCAGCGGTGTCGTCCCCATCGATCAGCTATCCGGCCTGATTTCAGTCACCCTCACTGGCAAGCTCCCAGGTGGCGCGCCATTCGCAGTCCCCTTCGTCGTGGCTGTCGCCCCAAAACCTGGTTCGACAACAACACCAACCCTTCCGTCGGGGACTGGCCTTCCAACCCCGGAAATCACACCTGGCCAGCCATTCAATATCCCTCTCAGGCCATCCTTGCTGGGACTCACGGGGAACCTCATCTCTCTTGAGTCAACTCAGCCCGTGTCCGACTTTATCAAGCTCGTCCAGGGTCCAGATGGTCCCAGCCTCCAGGGTATCGTACCCCTCGACGCGCCGCCGGGGCTGATCATCGCAACACTCAGAGGGTTGAATACCAGTGGGTTGAGTATCACGATCCCATTCCCTCTTAGGGTTGTGCCAAGGCCTCCTTCGTCTTCCACATCACCTGGCTTACCCAGCGTGGTTCCAACCGGCACGAGCTTACCAACGCCAACTATCATTGCTGGCCTTGTATTTGTGATCGACACAACCGTCTACTTGCGAGACCCCAAGGACGTCGCGGGCCCCCCCACGACGGACCCCGTCTACCCCTGGATTGTGCTAGACCTATCGCGTCCGGGCAAGAATATAATCGCTGGGACGGCGCCAATCGATGCAATTCCCGGCCTCACAACTGTCACTCTGAGCGTGAGGGGCTTTGTTGGGAACACATACACGGTCAAGTTCCCTGTTGTGATTGTACGCAACCCCGGGGGAAGTAGTACCCTAAGCAATGCTGCGACCTCAGTATCTGCGTCACAACCCAGCGGAGCGTCTGCGTCACAACCCACGGGGGCATCGGGGGGAAGCCAGACCACCCAGCCCAGTCAGAGCGCTATGCCAATAGCCAGCATCACCCCAGGTGTTCCCTTCCAAATCCCCGTGGCACGTTACCTGAGGGCGCTGACCGATAAAATCAACTCGATAACATCGCAGCCACCTTACCCATGGATCAATCTCGACCCCACACAGGCCGGCTTCCTGGCCGGCCTTGCGCCTTTGAACACGCCTCCTGGTCCCTTTGAGGTTGTGATCAATGCAGTGGATAGCAACGGCATCCCGTACTCGCTCACGATGCAAATCATAGTCTTGGCCATCAATGGGGGCAGCAGCACCACCATCGGCAGCCCGAGCTCGGCCTCCAACCCATCTGGCACTGCTGTCCCGGGACCAACTATCACTGCAGGAACTCCTTTTGACATCCCCTTGGCTCCCTACTTGCGCAAGCCTGGGGACCTACCGGACAGCTCATCCTGGCAGCCTCCTTTCCCATGGTTTCAGCTTGGCCGAGACTCGACAGACCCGACCAGGCCAGCTTTCGTGGGAACAGCTCCTATCAGCCAGCCTGCTGCCACCTTCAACGTCATATTCACCGTTCTGGGAGTAGCAGCCCCTCCGTATACGGTGACCATTACTGTCACCGTTGTTCCTAGCGTTATCTCAACCAGCAGCCCTACCCCTGTCCTTCCAACCTCGCCCTCGAGCCCGAGTGCCACCACCCTCCCGACGTTCACCATCGTACCTGGGGTTCCTTTTGACTTCTCTACTGTGCCATATCTGCGCGATGCCACTGATGTTCTCCAGTCAGTAACGACAGCACCATTTAACTTCCTTAATGTCGGGCCGCCCCACGACATTATCGGCACGGCACCACTGGGCACAGTGCCTGGGCTTTATAACGTCGTATTCACTGTTCTTGGGCGTGGTGGCTCGTATCCTGTCACCATACCTTTCCTGATCACTCCCGCCGCGAGTCCGACTTCAACGGGGGCAGGGCCTACCGGTACCAGCCTTCCGACGCCAACTATCACTGCTGGAGTACCTTTTGATATTTCATATACTCCCTTTTTACGTGGTCTAAGTGACGTTGTCCAGCGTATCTCATCAACGTCACCACCAGTAAACTGGGTGAGTCTCGGGTCGGCGGGAGATCTGGTAGGCACAGCACCCGTGGGAACTACCCCTGGACCGTACCAAGTCTTGCTGGATGTCCTCGCTGGCGGTGTCCCTTATAGTATCACCTTGCCTCTGTTTGTGGTTCCAGGAACGTCGTCCTCTGCATCGTCAACACCATTGTTACCGCCCACAACTACATCGGCACAATCAGGACCTAGCAACACAGTCCTGCCAACACCGACGATCACACCGGGTGTTCTTTTCAATATTCCACTCCCGCAGTTCTTAAGAGCTCTCGGAGACCAGGCGTTATCGGCGACGTTCAACCCTCCGGAACCATTCGTAAGACTCGATACTTCACTCCAGGTCTTGACTGGCACTGCGCCCCTGGGCACCCCGCAAGGAACTTTCAGTGTGACGCTTACTGCAGCACCGCAGGGTTCGGGGCTGAGTGGGTATAGCGTGACATTCACGGTTGTTATCGCGCCGGCGAGCACGACGACATCGTCGAGCCCTGCAAGTCCAACGGCCAGCGTACCCGTCGCAACAGTCACAGCTGGATTCCCCTTCAACATCGACCCGAGCCCATACGTGAACAATCCTGGCGACAAGCTTGCTGGCCCGATTGTATCGAATCCCTACTTCCAGTGGGTTGGTCTAGACCAGGGTCTTCGCAATATTGCAGGTGTTGTCCCATCGACCCAGTCACCGGGCGCCTTTACCATCACGGTGACCGCCACGGGCCCCAATGGCGGCGCCTCGTACACGGTGACTATACCATGTGTTATCGTGTCGGCCCCTACGGCGTCCACTGCGTCTGCCACCGCACCAAGTATATCTACAGGAGCCACACCGTCTACAGGAGCCACACCGTCTACAGGAGCCACACCGTCTACAGGAGATATACCGTCTACAGGGCTTACACTATCTACAGGGGCTACACCGTCTACAGGGGCTACACTGTCTACAGGAGCCACGTCTGCCAGCACGCCTTCGGGTGCATCCACCGGCGCGTCGACTGGTACTCCAGTGAGCCAATCTTCTGGGGCTTCAACTGGCACATCTGCCAGTTCGCCTTCGAGTCAATCGACCGGCGCGTCTACTGGCCAATCTTCTGGGGCGTCAACTAGCACGTCTGCCAGTTCGCCTTCGAGTCAATCGACTGGCGCATCCACAGGGGCTTCTACTGGTACATCTGCCAGTTCGCCTTCGAGTCAATCGACTGGCGCATCCACAGAGGCTTCGACTGGAACATCTAGTAGCGTGTCTACGGGTG
Organism: Diaporthe longicolla; assembly: GCA_000800745.1. Taxonomy (NCBI): domain Eukaryota; kingdom Fungi; phylum Ascomycota; class Sordariomycetes; order Diaporthales; family Diaporthaceae; genus Diaporthe; species Diaporthe longicolla. Next base: position 17,548 of record JUJX01000475.1, read on the forward strand.
CGTCTACTAGTCAATCTTCTGGGGCATCAACTGGCACATCTGCCAGTTCCCTTTCGAGTGAATCGACCGGCGCATCCACAGGGGCTTCTACTGGCACATCTACGGGACAGTCGACTGGTACGTCTGCTAGTTCGCCTTCGAGTGAATCGACCGGCGCATCCACAGGGGCTTCTACTGGCACATCTACGGGACAGTCGACTGGCACGTCTGCCAGTTCGCCTTCGAGTGAATCGACCGGCGCATCCACAGGGGCTTCTACTGGCACATCTACGGGACAGTCGACTGGCACGTCTGCCAGTTCGCCTTCGAGTGAATCGACCGGCGCATCCACAGGGGCTTCTACTGGCACATCTACGGGACAGTCGACTGGCACGTCTGCCAGTTCGCCTTCGAGTGAATCGACCGGCGCATCCACAGGGGCTTCTACTAGCACATCTACGGGACAGTCGACTGGCACGTCTGCCAGTTCGCCTTCGAGTGAATCGACCGGCACATCCACGGCTTCCACTGGCACATCTACAGGACAGTCGACTGGCACGTCTGCCAGTTCGCCTTCGAGTGAATCGACCGGCACATCCACGGCTTCCACTGGCACATCTACAGGACAGTCGACTGGAACATCTAGTAGCGTGTCTACTGGTCAGTCGTCTGGGACGTCAACTGGCACGTCTGCCGGCGCACCTTCGAGCGGATCGGCCAGCACATCTGCTGGGACATCCGCCAGCACGTCTGTTCAGTCCACTCCATCTTCTGGGACGTCCACCAGCACGCTTAGTGGTGCGTCCACCGGCACATCTACAAGCGCGTACACAGGAGCTACTACGTCCCTCGGCCAGTCTACTGGAACATCTGCCAGCCCGTCTACTGATGGATCGACTGGCACATCTACTGGCACATCGGCTAGTACACCCACGAGCGTATCTACTGGGACACCTACAAGTGGATCAGGCACAATATCCAGTGATACTCTGTCGACCGAATCAGGAACATCTACTAGCACATCTTCGGGGGATACTATATCCAGTGGCACTTCTATTAGTACGCCTTCTGATACGTCATCTAGTACACCCACAAGCCAGTCTACTAGCCCAACATATGGAGCAACGACACCTACAAGCGGATCAGGCACATCTGTCAGCACATCTGCGGGGACGCCTTCCGGAGCGGGTACGTCTACAAGCGTATCAAGCACACCTACCGGAACACCACCGACCTCGTCTGGAGCGAGTTCGTCTGGGCCGACGTCTTCTGAACCGACGTCTTCTGAACCAACGTCTTCTGAACCGACTTCGTCTGGACCGAC
>JUJX01000048.1:0-70779 GCA_000800745.1 Diaporthe longicolla
TATTTATATTATTTATATTTATACCTAAGACTATTATATTATTTATATAGTAAATAAATATTATTTATAAATTTTTATTTATAAATACTTTTTATTATAAAGGTATATTTTAAATCTAACTTTATTTAATATATTAGTTAGATATTTATACTATAATAATAGAGCTTATTTAAGACTATATATAGCTTTTTTAAATAAGGTTACTTTATCTTTATATTCCTAATTATTATATACTAAATTAGGTAATTTTATATATATTTTATAGTTTATATTAGAGTATAAAAAGGTATTTTTAATATTATAGCTTTATATAAATTACTTATTATTTATTACTATTATTAGTAGTATATTATATATTTCTAGCTTATAAATAGTAAAAAAAGTCTTTAAAAAATCTATTTTAAAATATTACTTATAGTTACATATAATCTATTTAACTTTATATTAATAGTTTTTTCTTTATTTACTATCTAAGACTTTTTAATAATATTAGAGTTATTTATATATTTTTTCTTTAGTACCTATCTTCCTAATAAAGTAATTTTATCTTTAGGTAAAGAAGTTATTATATATAAATTTTACTCTTTAAAACTATTTTTCTTATTTTCTATAGAGCTTATCTATAGTAAATTTTTAGAAGATTTTAGTATTTCTTATATATTTAAAGGTTTAGCTATAATACTAGCTATTATAATAATAGAAGAATTTTTAAAAGTATTTAATATAATATTTATATAGGTATCTTTAATAGAATATATCTCTTTAAACCCTTTTATTATTATTTTATCTTCTATAAGTATCTCTTCCTAAATAGAAATATTAAGTATATTATTATTATTATTATTATTATAATTTATAGGTACTTCTTCCTCTATAGGATCTCTAGAATCCTTATTATTATTATCTTTATTAGATTTATTAAAGAATTTTCCTTTTAAAATTTATATATCCTATACTAAAATAGGTTTATTATTATTAAGGTTCTATACCCTATATATAGTAGTTTTAGATATATAATTTATTAAAAAGCTTTATTTATTTCTAGCTTCTAATTTAGTTTTATATTTATTATTATTATAATATACTATAGAACTCTATATTCTTATAGTAGAGATATTAGATATTTTATTATTCTTTAACTTATAAGAGCTTTTATACTCTAATAAAGTATATAGTATTATATTATATAAGTATATAGTAGTTTTAAAAGCTTCTCCCTATAGTATATAAGGTAAATTAGAGGCTATTATTAAGCTTTAAACTTTATTTATTATAGTAAGATTTAATCTCTCTATTACTTTATTAGACTTTTTTATATATATAGAGGTAGTATAATAATATATATTATACTTTTCTAGTATTATTTTAAATCTTTTATTAATATATTTAGTTTTATTATTAAAAAAGAACTTTTTATATACTTATTACTATTATTTTCTTCCTTATTTTTAAAGTCTTTAAAAGCTTCTAAAGTTTAATCTTTATTTTTTAATAAATACTTATATAAGTACCTAGTTTTCTTATTAAAGAATAAAATATAGTATTTATATTTATTATATATAAGTAAAAATAAACTACTTATATTACTATATACTTTTTTAAGAAAATTATATTCTTTATTTTTAAGACCTTTCTTATTATATTTAATTATATATTTAGCTTTTAAGTAAATATAGTATTTAAAACCTTTAAGAGTATTTATAGATATATTAACCTTTATTTTATTATTTTTTAAAATCTTTATAAATAGAACTAGACCTATATACCCTAAATAGTAGTACTACTAATATATATTATTTAAGATAACTATATTATTCTCCTTTATAATAAAAAGATTTATTTATTTTTTATTATTTAATATTTATATCTTTATATAATATAAGCTATTCTTTATATATTCTATAGCTATTAACTTATTTATTTTTATAAAGTATAATTAAATAGTATTTCCTTCTATTTCTACTTATATAATATATCTTATAGTATAATAGCTTAATATATTTAAACCTAATAAGAATATATAGTAGGTATTTAAGACTTTAAGTTTATAATTATTAAAGAATAATATATTATTTTCTTTAATATATTTAATATATAGAATACTTACTTTACCTTATTTTACTTCTTTATTTATAGAATTTAATATTTTAAATAGTTATTTATTATAAAGACTAATAATATTTACTTTACTATCTATAATAAATTTAATAGAAGTTATTTTACTTCTTATATAGTCTTTATTTTTTATATTAGTTATTATATATATATAAGGTATAAAAAGTATATTTACCTTTTCTTTAAAATCTAATAAGTTAACTCTTTTTAAATCCTTAGGTATTCTATTTATATTTAAGTCTTCTATAGAAAATATATTAGGATTTTATATAGTAGTAATTCTTTCTAATTTTTTAGGATTTCTCTCTAATTCTAATTCCTTATCTTCTAATTTATTAAAATTTCTTCTTCCTTCCTCTTTAAATTTAACTACTAATAAAAGTAGTTTATCTATTTTTCTCTCTTAATTTAACCTACTAGAATTTAGCTTATATATTTAAGAATTTTCTCTCTTATTTTCCTCTACTTTCTAAACTTTTAAAGCCTTATTAAAGTTAAGAAAATAGTAATTTTCTCTTATATAACTCTTTAAATAGTAGTATAAGTATTTTTTAAACTTTAAAAAGTATTTTTATTTTTATTTTCCTTTAAATAATAAAGCTTTTACTAAAAGCTTTTCTTTTTTTTAAATTTATCTATTAAATTAATAAATAAAGTATCTACTATATAGCTATTAAAATCTTTCCTTAAATTTTATATAATATTTTATATAAATCCTTTATAATTCTTATTTAAAGAATTTAATATTTAGATAATAATTATCTATTTAAAAAGTTTTATATTATTTATTTAAAAGTCTTTAGTTAATTATTTAATCTTATATAAATATTCTTTTATAGTATTAAAGTTTTCTAAAAAGGTATACTAAAGGTATTTTAAAATAAAATATTCTATAATAAAACTACTAGGTTTATATAAGTCTTTTAAAGTATCTTAAAACTTTAAAGTTAAATTTTTATATTATATATATATAAAAGGCTTTTTTTTATATATTAAGTATATTAAAATATTAGCTTTATATTCTTTTATTAAAGAAAGATTATTTAAATCTTTATTATTTTTAGTTAGCGTTTTTTTAATAAAATAGGCTATAGCTTTTATACTTTAAAAGATATAATTCTTTATCTTAGAAAGTTAAGGAATACTAAACTTATTATAAGAAGCTATAGTAATTATTATAGGAATTTTTAAAGTATAAAAACTCTTATTTTTAAAAGAAAAAGCTTATATATTAAACTAAAAACTCTTATATAAAGTATTTAAATTAGTCTTTCTTAATTAAACTTTATATAGTTTTTAACTCTTTTTATATTTTTTCTAAATAAAGTATTTTTCTTAGCTTATTTTTAAAAATAAAAGTATTTCTAGTAGTTTTTAACTATTCTCTTTAATAAAGTAAAATTAGAAGGGTTAAACTTTTTATATAGAGATAAATTTATCTTTAATTTATCTTTAGTATATTTATAATAAAGCTTTTTATAATAATAGTAGTTAAATATTCCTTTAAAGATTTTTCCTTTAACTCTTTCTCTTTTTATATCTTTATATTTAATAAACTTATTAATAAAGAATATAAAAGTTTTCTAAATTATCTTATTAATATACTTTAAAATTATAATAGAGTACTTTAAAAAGTTTATTATATTATTAAGTAAGATAGAGAATTCTTATAGTATATAAGAAAATGAAGTAAAATTTAAGGATTTAAAAGGTATTTTTATTAGAATTTTTAACTAAAGATTTATATAGAAAGAATTTAAAAATTAATAGAAAAAAGGTAAACTTTTTAAGGAAATTTATTAGTTTTTTATTAAAGATAAGGAATTTAAGGGTCTTTTTAAGAAATTTATATAAATTATAGGATATAGTATTAAAGTTAAAAGTTAAGGTAGTTAAAGCTTATATAGTTAGAATCTACTTAATAAAATAGTTTAAATAATATTAGTTATATATAGGTAGGTTATATATTAATTAAGTAATTAAAGAGTATTTAGAGTTAGTAATAGTATAGGTAGATAGGTATAGCTAAGGGTAATTATTAACTTTATTCTAAAAAGATATAGTAGATATATTTTAAATAAAAAAGTAGTTAAAAAAACCTAGTCTAATTAAGTATAGTATTAGTAGAATTTAGTCTAATTAAATATAGCCTTTATTTACTTATCCTAAAAGGGAAAGTAGCTCTAATTAGCTATAGTTAAAGGTTATACTAAAGGAAGGTTATATATAGTTATATAATTAGTTAGCTAAGGAATACTATACTTTAATTAGTTAAGAATCTAGAACTTATAACCTAAAAGAAATAAGGGATAAATTCTCTTATCTATTAATCTATAGAAGGAAGGAAGGAGAGGTCTTATTTATTCCTATATTTATTAGCCTCTAAATCTATACTAGATATCTATAGAAATTAAGAGAATTAATAATATTTATATAAAAGGGCTATCAAGGTATTAGCCTACTGACGGAGGAAGAACCGTTAGAAATAGCGTATTTTTACAAGCTTATTACCAGTTAGAAGTCCAGAATGAATTCTAGCACAATAGCCGAGTTGAAGATGCCAGAAGGACTCAGTATATTCTAGGTGACCTACCCCTGCTTGAACCTCACCCTCTGGCTATTGTCATCCTGCGCGCCCTGGAACTGCCTCTTCAATACACGGCGTACTCCATCCCCCTTCATGGTTCGCAGAGCCCTCTATTTACTACGCCGTTCACAGTGTATGGAGGGCCGACAGCCATGCGATAACATGCGACATTGAAAAGTGAAGATTGGTTACTGGTGGGGTCTCCGGGGCTGGGCTCCCAGATAGGTCCGATCGAAGATCACAGCCATCAGAACTTGTGTATAGTGGGAGTCCCAGATTCAAGTCTCCATTATTACCGTTCCGGCTATCATTGCAGCTACTCTATTACAATACAGTAATTGTCCACAAATCCCTTTTGCACCTGCCAGCTAGAGTTCTAGCGGTCGAGACTGTGTCAATAGCTTCGTGAAATCCGTCGTGATGATCGAAGTCCTTGGCCGTGTTCCATAAACAGCCTGACATCATTTTCATCAGATATAGAGAGCGAAAGAACTGCTCCGCTATCCATTTTACTGATCCTGTCGTATGAGATACGCGTCGTTCGGACTGTGCTCTTTGCCGAAAAGGCTCATAAGCTGGGATAGGATACTGATGGCATGTAAAGGACCGTGCAGAGTGACATGGAAAGAGTGATCAAACCTGGAAACGTACTGATTGCTCATTTTGTAATTCAGGAAATCTTGATCGCTTGGAGACAGGTCGTGATAGCTAGGGAATTTTCTGTGGGGGTTTTCCAAGTTGCGCAAGACTCCGGGTTGTCTGCAATTCCCGAGGTAGAAAGGAATGCTATAGCATATAGAATCGACAATGCCCTGGACTTCGAGTGCCATGCTCGCGGGTTCTATATCGTTCTGTGTGCTGAAACCTTCATTCGAAGTTGTAGCCCAGAGCCGTAAAATTCGAGACTTCGCTAGTCCGAGGATGAGCCAATAAATGCGCCATGTGTTCCAGGGGTTGGATATTTGGATACTTGGGTATATGTCGCAAGCACCATGGTACGTCTCAATAGACGGGTCGATATCCTTCTTGCTTTGTATAGTCTTCTCCGGCCCCAAAGCGGCGGTATGCCTTCTAGCCACCTTTGCAGCTGAAATTCCAGTTTGTGGACCCGCTCCAATAGGCCTTGCAGTCTTGAAGAGCGTGTACATAGCGAAACTGATGGATCGCCGAAGTCAAGTTGAAGAGCGGCGACGACAACCCCTATGATGTCGAGTAAAGAGCTTGGGTTCCTGGGTAAAATAGGAATGACCTGGGTCCTGAACCAGTCCAGCTCAGTTAAAAATAGCGCATTGTTGGTTCTGACGGATCGGGATACTCTAGAATGTAAGAGATTGCTGACGAGATGTGCATGGTATCTGGAGCCATGAAAGAGACCATTTCGTTGTAAAAGCAAAGCCAAAGCGCCATCGCGGTGCATTGCATGAGCTTTGGCCTGACCAGACACAGCTGACAGTGTGTCGTGCATCTGGAGCACCAGTGCGGCCAGTACCGTTGCGTCCTCCGTCCGTTCTTGAGGATCGTTGATCGCATGGCGAAGCCGCGCTATGCCGTGGTGAATTAAATGAGTAGCAAGGGAGTCTGGGACGTGGTTATGGCCCATCGTTGTCCACACCTTCAATGCCACGGCGGTCGCGGCAGCGTGGAGAGCCGAGCTGGGGGTTTTGGAGGAGAGGACGGGACGGACAAACTCCAAGAAGCCTCGTGTCGACTCCACACTACGACCTATATCGGTGACATAGGTAAGGAAGAATGGGACGGTTAGTTCTTGTGGCGACTGTGATGGGGACCGCAGAATTGTGTTCGTGTGTTGTATCGACCCCGTTAAACATTGATTGCGGTTTCTGGCTTGCGTTACTTCAGTGTGCGGTTTGCTCAAATATCGAAGAGTTTCGTCTTTGAATCTCAGCCGGGATCTCGTATAGCCCGCGCATTCGCGACCAAGACGAAGACATGCCCTGCAGAACGGTTTTGATTCGTCACACTTGACACGTCGCTGTTTACATGTGACGCATCCTTGTGAGGCACCTTGGTTTACCATGGCTCCCGTCGTCCGTGTTCGTGAGAAGAGGGAAATCAAATGAGGATAGGTTTTGCGACGGATGCAGGAGCCCCTTAGATGTATGAGGCACTTTTAAGTGATTTACGGAGTGGAGTTGTCTTTGGGTAAGTTGACAGGATTTAGAAGGAAACCATTTGCGTCACAATAGTAGTGGACCATTTAAGCCGCTGACGACGTTGCGGCTGTGTCTGATGATTATATCCACAAAAGGCTAGGCTTTGCGACAGCGACAGCAGGTTAGTCACGCTTCAACCCTACCTATCAACTACCCACGTCAGCTTCAATGCTTGTAAATATTGACTTGGCACCATTGCGCTCGAGAATCGAGCTTCAAAGGAGTTGCCCCATTCGCGTGTTTCCGAAGCATTGCAATAATGACCACTACTAGGTATGTACTCACATCGATGTATTTAAACTGATGCTATTCCCTCCAGACTCAACACCTCATTCCCTCGATAGAACCATCAGCTATTTCTCTTGAGAAGCCGCAATATTCTCATATTTCCACCATGAAAAAGTCAATCTGCTGCAAGATTATCCCTGTACTTTCACTTGCTCATGCCGGGCTCGCAAGTTTCACCAAAGACGATGGAATGCCTATCATCACCCTCAGGGAAGACGAAAATTTCAATTTTGATATTCTCACCGGTCTTGGACAGATGGCCAACGACGGTGCAGACGTTAACACCGTCCTTGAGGCTGCGAAGAAAATTCAGCCGGGCGACCGTGATAGCTATACAAAAGCTTGGTTTGATCTCGCAGATGAGACCAAGGCCAAGGCGTTGGATCCTGAGTACGCTTCCGACCCGGTCAACGTGAGGACTACTTGGTTCTCTGTGTCCAACTACTTTCGCCGCGCAGACGTTTACAACCGGGCTGACTGGGACGATCCACGCATCAACGATTATTGGAACGAGCAGCGAGCAGCTTTCGACGAGGCCATAGCTGCCTTACCCGTCCCGGCGGAGCGCGTGGAGATACCCAGTGACAGTTTCAATGTCTCGGGGATCTGGTATCCTCAACTGCCCCAGGACGGTCACACTGAGCATCTGCCAACCCTGATCCTTACCCAAGGTTATGATGCTGCCCAGGAGGACTTGTATTCTACCATTGTTGCCCCGGCTTTAGCTCGGGGATATAACGTCTTCTCGTTCGAGGGGCCTGGCCAGCCAACCCCACGCAGAGAACAGAATATTGGATTCATACCAGACTGGGAACGGACTGTCACACCCGTCGTGGAATACCTTCTCGCAGAAAAAGCCGCATACATTGATATGGAGCGTCTCGTCTTGTATGGACACTCCTTTGGTGGTTATCTCGCTGCCCGAGCAGCTGCTTTCGAGCCCCGCTTGTCTGCACTCCTGCTCAATGCTGGGGTCTGGGATGCGTATCAAGCGTACACTGCATATATTCCGTCCGAACTTCTCGGCCACGTCGAGTCCGGTGATAGACAGGCTTTTGATGAGGCAATGGATGAGCTGCAAAGCGACCCCGAGACATCCACTTTCATTAGGTGGGGCCTTCAGCAGGGCTTGTGGGCTTTCAAGGTCAAGTCACCTTATGAGTTTTTCCAGTCGTTCAAGCATTACACGCTGAAGTACGGCGTCGCGGAGCGTATCAAGATGCCAGTGTGGCTCGCCGATGGAGAGTACGAAGATCTTATGGCGGACCAGTCGCAGCTCGTCAAGGATGCTTTGGGAGAGAGGGCAGAGCTCCACATGTTCAATGGAACAGCTGGGTTTCACTGCCAGACTGGCGCTCCGCAGGAGTTGGGTAGAGTTATGTTTGCGTGGCTGGACAAGATTCTTAAGGAATTCTGAAGCGGGGAAATGATGCAGCGGATCACCAACGGACGGAATTACGATGGGCAAAGCATCCAACAGGACACTTCAGAAGTTGTTACTTGGCCATGCCTTGGCAATTCACCAACCGTTGACAAGCACGGGAGAAATGCCCCTGTTGGTACTCGAAATGCATAGCTGAACAAATAGCCCAGAAGCTTCAAAATGGCAAGCTAAACGCCAGATTACATCTCGACGGTTACGCCGTTGCCAGGCGACAGATCGCTAGGTTGGCCTTCCCCCCTCAAGCTTTCGTTCAACATTTGCAAAGCCTCGTTACGGTGGGCCTCGACATCGAAAAAGTGAATGAAGTCCCATCCCCGGGAGAAGCCTCTCTCGAGTTTAGTCGCATCTAGACCAGTCTCGCTGCCTCGGCCAGACCACATAATCCCCTGATCATGGCTCGCCTTCACAACACGCTGAGTTCGCGGCCGGCGTGTACTGTCATAAATTTTGAGGGCTTCTAGTGCCTCATGAGGTGATTTTGTCCGGCCAAGTAGTGTTGAAAGGATGAGCGCGTCTTCGATTGACATGCCGGCCCCAGACCCCAGCCTGAAATTGTTCCGTCAGACTGCCTTGCCAAGGATCCAAGTATGCGAACACTGAGTGGGTAAACATCACTTACCATGGCGTGGTTGCATGTGCAGCGTCACCCAGCAAACACACAGGCCCGGCACAATACGTCGGAGCCGGGATCGCATGTTCCCAGAGATACAACGCGGTCTGTTCGGGTTTCTCACAGAAGAACTGATAATTTTATGCATCTCATAAGTAACACGTCGATATTGTAGGGAGCCGGGTGTACGTACCGTCTCGACGGCTTTCAACAAACGCGGCGGCCAGTCGTGGCAGTTTTGCCTTGTTTCATCGGCAGACACGAAACGGATATAAACTTCGCCTGGGTCTTGATCCTGACAAGCAAGCAGCATGACTACCGCCTGACCTCCGTCGAAAATTGGATACATCGCGGCCACGCCGTCGCCGACCCACCCGCGCTGCCAAGTATCGTTGATGTCGAGCAGCTGTTGAGCCTCGGCATAGGGTTTGATGCTGAACAGGTTGTACCAGCCTGTGTTCTTCGGATAAGCACATGGACTGTCCGTCCCGAACATCAATTTGCGAATAGTGCTGCGGATCCCGTCCGCACCGACGAGGATGTCACATTCATGGGTTGTCTCGTCCGCGCTGCAACGCAATTAGTGAGGTGCGCAAGTTCAAGTGTGGAAAGTCATTATGGATCAAGTGCATAGCAAGCAACAGCGCATGAGTTGAATTTCAGCACATCCATGTCCTCATCAGTACCTCCGCTATCCGGACCATGGGCACCGCGAGATGTATATGTCTCAAAATTGAGCATTGAGCAGACGTACAAGTGTAGTTCCAGGGAGCCGTCGAGCCTCGTCTCAAAACTTTCAAGCTTCTTGGACGTGTGCATCTGCTGTGGGGGTGCATCCGCCAGGAGCACCCTCAGCATTGCCGCACGGGAAACACTCCTCACGATGTGCTCGACGCATCTTCCGCCGTCTTCGCCAACCCGGGCGATGGTGCGACCTTGTGCGTCTCCGACTGCCATGGACGCGGTGAATCCGTCTAATTTGAAGGCGCCTGCGGCCTCGATACAGGCCACGGCATCCGGGGAGATGAGTTCTAGCGCTTTGAAGGCATTGTGGTGAATGCCAACGCTGGCCCCGGCCTCCCGGAATCGCGGCGCGGCTTCGAAGATGTGCACGTCCAGATGGCGGTGTTGGCGCAGGGCGTAGAAGAGCGTGGCGCCTGCTAGGCCACCGCCTGCGATTGTGACACGAAGCCTGCCGTCCGGCTGCGTCATTGTGAGTTCAGATTTCGGGCAATGATATATCGGGGCTTGCCTCTGGCTCATGCCTTTCAAGAAAGCGGGGCGATGCACTGTCTGGAATCCGTTCAACTGGTGCTGTTTTCGGCGGCGTCTACCAACGGCGACTGCGCCGCATGGTACCCTGTGTTAAGACTGGGAGTTGATGATAGCCAGACAGCGTACCTAGGTAGCTATCTCACCCCAATTAGGTTAGTCACTGAGCAAGGGTACTTAGGTAGTTTCACGCGATGCCTGATCAGGCTCATTCATTGTAGGTGCTCATTTAAATAAGACACATAGCCTTGAGGAGAGGAAACTCTAGAATGAGAAACTTTGCATTGGGAGCAGCATAGCCCCTTGCTTATACTGATTCTGACCAACATATACTTCATTATGTCCGTCCTTTACGTACCCTTCGCTTGGATTGAAACATTGATCGATAATGTTACACTGTTACTGCCAGTTCAGAGCCTCTAGATCGCGTGTTAATTATCTCGAGGCAAAGATAGGCATGTTGTACTGTGGTCCTGGAGCCTGTGGTGGTACGCAAAAGTCCTACAGCCTCGTACAGCGCCTGCTGCATGTCTTGAATTGCCAAGCATGACTCGGATAGTCTCCGCAGTCAGCGGGTTCTGTCCCTAAATAAGTAACCGTATGGACCTCTGAAGCCACCATTTTCATGCGGCCCGTAGATCTATCTCTCTTGCGGAATTTTCTTCAGCCACCAGTAGGCCCTACAGCCGGATTTGCATTTGTATGCTCGTTTGTCCAAGCACAGCCAACGAGGAACACTCAATTCTCGACTCTCTCAAGAGGGTGTCACACAACCTCTCAGCCAGCTTGCCCCCAAGTCAGTAGTATATTTGCGACATCCCGGGCTTCTTGATCCAGCCGCATTCCCCTCCAACTCATGAACTAAATTCACTTACCTGGGCGTAATTCTCCCTGAATCGACAAGATGGTGTGTTTGCTACCCCGATTCTCGAAGCCCCGTCAAGACATCTCCGAAGGGCCACTCCCCGGATTGACGTCCGTTTGTTATGAGGTTTGCAGTCAGTGTTATCTGTTTGCCGTATTGCCCTTTTGACTGAGCTGGCTAAGATAATTGCAGATAATTTAATGCTCGAACTCCAATCGCGGGACCAAGTACTGGGCCTTTGTGATACAGACAACGCTTTTCGCAATTATCTTAGAGGCTGCATTAGATGTCTCGAAGACTACAATGGCACTGACTCGGATCGCGCGACAATTTATTCTAATCTTTCGCCATATCTCGAATTCTGCGACCTCGCGGTCACATTCCCTAGCCCCACCATCGATGTGTCATGGCTCACAACGTTCACAACTTTTACACCCATTACAATCCTGGCAGTGCAGACACTCGGCGGTATTTCATCCGTTCAGACATTCTACACTCCTCGATTAGCCGTGTCCACTCTTCCAATCTATTCTTTCCACAAGTCTGTTGGCTCGGTGATTTCAAGCTATATACCCATGTCTGTCTTCAGCGAGCTCGCCCACTCTGTCAGCCTATCAGCAGGAGCGGCGAGTGTAATTGGCGACGCTACAAGCCTAATTTACGCAGCCCTGGAAGGAACCTCACTCCCTACGTGGTTCTCAGCTGCTATCCCTTCCACCTACTCATCGCAAATGTATACGCTACAGGAGCAATCAACCAGCTCCGAGCCACACCTATAAGCATTGCACCTCCGCCAACTTCACTAGCGACTTCATGTCGCTCTGGGTCTCAGATGTCTTCCCCTAGTGAAGCTCTAACTAGAGGTCAGTTGCTATGTGCATTAACATTAACATATTACTATGTTACTGATTCAACTTTCTCAGATGGCTCTAGCAATCAGGGAAGCAAAACCTGGATTGCTGGACCTGTTATTGGCGGTATCGCTGTACTCTGCCTGTTCACCACCGGTATCTTCATATACCGACGTCGCTACAGGCACAGAATAGGAAAGAAAGAGCTCGAGGACGGCACATCCCCGAAGACATGGGATAAGCCGCAGCTTCATTCAGACCATCTCCCACCAAGGTAATCATACGAGATGGATGCGCCAAACGCCCCTTCTGAGGCTGACAATGACATGCGTCCTGAGATGGCTGTGAACGAGGTACCAGCTAGTGAGCTGGCGGCTGGTGACGATGATTTGAGACTATCTATAGCCAGGGTAAGTGTGGCTTAACTTGAGACTTTGGTGGAAGACTATGTGTAAGAGACGCATAGTAATTATGAATCGAGAAGCTGCACTGGCAGGTGCGGACTATCGGCAGGGTGCACGGCTTAGATACCAATGGGGCATAGCCGGCGACAGTAACGAGTAATTACATTATGTGTGGAAATTCTGTGAACCTGATATTGATCTTGTGGTAGACTTTGCGTACAAAGGAATGAGGAAGTATCGGTTGCCATTCTTTAAACTTTTTTGAGGTACATTCAGTATGAGGGTTTTGAAAAACCTGCAGATAATATTAAACATGTGAAGAAGCAATGTAAAGGCAATCTAGCTCGATGACGCGGCCAGTTCTGAGTGCCTTTTCTTCGGGCGCTTGCCTATCAAATAGAACGGAAAATTCGCTCGAAGTACCTAATACTGTAATTGAGCTTGTTCTATTGCAATGCTTTTGGGACTCCTATTGCCTCACTTAAATCTCAAACCTCTGGACGCCATTTCTAAGTAGTTACTTGCAACAGTAGGAAAATGCAGCATGCTTTTTTCTTCATCTGTCACTGAGAAAGAGTATTTAGCATCTTCTATTCTCATGACATTGCGATATGAGGACTTACTATCCGTCCGCAATGCCAGCACCATAAACCTCTTTCCAGTGCAATATCTGCGCAGTAGTCCCTAGAGCCAATAATCGGTAGTAGAAGAGTGTTTTAGCCGGCATAAAGATTAGCCTCCCATTGTCATACACATTACAAGTACTCATTGCTCTTTGTGGGATTCAATTTACATAGGGACCCTTGTGAAACTATCCTTGTCTCTGCGCATGACTAATTCGCCGTCTATTCCCTTAGGCGAACTGGGAACTTTGATATTGGCTCTTTTTCGGCTTTTCCGTTGATTATTCAAGGGTGTTGAAGCCTAGAAGAATGAAGTGCATCAAGCGCAAGATTGTAGCTATCACAACGCGACGATATTCGATTGGACTGCCTCACTAATCAAACCCTTGAACAGGTCCCTCCCAGGCCTCATATTTCTGGAAGTGGCGGGAAACCCTAGCCTTATTTAGCGCGTTCACCGCGTCGGAACTGTCGGCTGTGACGGATCAGGCGGTTTCATTGTGTTCTTTGTAACCCCACAACCGCATTCCGGTATTCCCAACTTTCCCAACTAGCCGACCCAGCCTGCTTCACCAATGCCCCGGTACCACGGCCATGTCTGACGGACCGGTTTCAAAGCGCAGGCGTGTTGCCGCTGCCTGCAATAGCTGCCGCTCCAAGAAGTCCAAGGTCAGCATGCCCCAGAGCTGCCGATAACTCGTTATCTATTCCATCTTGAAGAGAACTGCATCTGAAATAACAAACCACATTTAGTGTGATGGTAAGCGGCCGACATGTGGACGTTGCGCTGGGTACGGTTTCTATTGCAGCTGGAGGACTCAGCCACAAAGCCAAGACAGTCCGTCATCCGGCTTGATAGCCTCTGCTACCACTACCGGTAGTGCCCCAGAGAGGTCTCAGGAACTACTCGCTATCTACCAACAGCTAGTGCAGTCTCTCGTTCCGCAACTACCCGGAGACGTCCGGGTCGAAGTCCGGAATTGTCTGGCCATGGTCCAAGCCCGAATGGACTGCCTCACCACAAGTGATGTGGACACATCTTCGCCCAAATCGGCCAGCACGTCCTCCGTTCAACCTATCCACAGTCAGAGGTATCTTGGCGAAATTAGTGACGTGCACTTTTGCAATGCCATAAAACAGACAGCGGCGCCGGAGGGAGGCAGTCGTGACGCTACCGACTCTGTGGATAACTACGATCGCGAAGAGCGCGTAACACCTCGCCACATCTTGTATCCCTTGTTGGACATACCTGAGCGAGCCCAGGTCGAAGAGTACATTCAAACCTACTTCTCTACCATCCACTGCGCCTATCCTTTCGTCAGGAGACCCGCTTTCAGGGAAAAGCTTGAGAGTCTGCATACCCTGGGGGTAACATCAAGCCTGACGCCTTCTTGGCTGTACCTGCTATGTCAGTATGCTCTACTCCAAATTAAAACCCCTTCTCATTATTGACTCTTTCAGACGCGCTCCTGGCATTAGGGGCATACTATAACTCGTTTCGTGACAGTGAGACACGAGACGGTCACTCGCACCACACGCTGTTCCAAAGATCTCTTGTCTGGTCTGAGAATGACACGCTGGAGAGATCCTTGACTCAGACTTCAGCACTCCTGGCTCAGTGTTTCTACTTCCTCGCAACCTCGCAGCTTGACAGGTATGTGATGTCACCCCCTGTGATGGAAAGTACGCCCCATCTTACACGTCCGCCAGGTGCTGGATTTCCTTGGGCCTAGCAATACGCCTGGGGCAGAGTATCGGGTTGCACGCAGACGTGGAAGGGCCGAATCTTACCAAAGCGGGAACACGAAACGAGAACAACTGTGCTGAGTCCAGAGGTCGGGTGTGGTATTGCCTGTATGTGCTTGACAGACTACTGGCCCTGTAATTAGGTCGACCTCCGGCGATATCCGACGACGACTGCCATGCTCCTATCCCCCACCCCTTGGCCGAGCTGGACCTGAATAGTCAGTGGGAGGAGGATCCCGACACGGTCGATGAGGGTGGCTTAAGACGCATCAGTGACTACTTTGCTTCCACCATCAAGTTTTCGTCTATCGTTGGTCGAGTGCTTCGAGAAACGTATCACTCCCAACGGCAGATCCAGGCCAGCCTGCATAGCACCAAAAGCTGCGATAAGGAACTGCTTGAATGGAGAAACGGGCTACCTCGCCATTTAAGGTTTGATATTGGGAACGTCTTTGACAAGTCGGCGATTTTTAAGCGACAGGTAGTCATGATAGCCGTCCCCACGTCACGCCCGATCTGTTTCATTGCCAAGGGCTAACGTGTTTGAAAGAGGAACATGCTGGCGACCAAGTTCCACCATATCCGGATACTGATTCACCGACCGTACCTGTGCTACCCACACCTCAACCGCCAAAAGAATCAGATCTTACTTCCCGACCAGCGAGCCCAGATCCGGGACTACGGAAACAACTGTGTGCAGGAGGCCCAGTCCATCGCGCACTTGATGCACAACGTCAGCGACACCATCGGAATTGTGCTCAACTACCCCTGGTGGCAAATGGTGTCCTGTCTCGTGGCCGCTGGCTCAGTCTTGGTTCTGGCCGACAATTTCACCAAAAGCGAGCCCCCAATGAACCTCAGTGCCGTTTCCCCTTGGCTCAGTGATGACACGGAGACGTGCGTGCATGTTCTCCACGCCTTGAGCAGCAACTCCGATGGTGCCAAGCTCGCAGACACCATGCTGCGCAGCCTGCGAGCTCGTAGCGCGCATATCTCGGTTGACGCCCCGGTCGACTCCTCATCCCCAGTTCTGCCAGACGCTAACCCAGTGGCGAGTGATGGCGGAGATAACGGGCGCCAAGATGGCCAGCAAGCATATAGTTACTGCAACGATCTCATCAACCCAGAATCTGGCTTGGCAGGTGACCAGGGGGAAGACGTAGGGTTGGACACGAACATTGATGACCGTACTTTGTGGCCCATGATGATTCCAGACTGGATGAACTGGTCTACTGAGTTTCTCGAAAGCTTTCAGCCTCCGTGAGCAGTCTGCCAAGCGCTTTCATTGTGTCTGACCATCAGTATGGAAGGGAGGAAAACCCATATTCAATAGCTGCCGCATCACCTGCCTACCGGGGGGAGGGGGGTTTTTTAACATAACTAGAGCATATTAACTATATAATCTTCAAATACTCTTATAAGCGTTTTATAGTACTAATATACTTTTTTTTATATCTATTAATTAATCTACTTATTTCTAATATACTTTTAATCCTAATATATTATTAATATACTATTAAGCCCTAATATACTATTAAGCTCTAATATATAGGTAAAAAAGGGGGGTTTAATCCCTACTAGGATTAAGTTTTTTTTTTCTTTTTTTAATTTATCCCTAATCTAACTACTTATTAGTTATTTTATTATAACCCTAATAGAAATAGGAATAATAGTTAGTTTTATTTAGGATAGAACCCTACTAGGGGCTAGTATACTAGCTAGCTAAATAGTATAAGGAAACTAAGCCTTAGTTATATAACTATTACTTAGGTAAAAGAAGGATTAATTAGAGTAATAATTAATCCTAGTAATCTATTACTATAGAGTAATAGAAGTAATAAGCACTCCTAATACTCTTATACCTAGGATTACTAGGAGTAACTAGTACTCCTAGTAATCTAGGCTAAAGAACTAGACTATATAGATATACTTATTACTATTAGATAGTATTAAGATAGGATAGCTCTTTAATAGTTAATCTAAGTATTCTTCTTAAATAGCTTTTACTAACTAGTAATAGTTAGGGGCAGCGGCTAAGGGGTAGCTGGGGGTCCCTATAGGGGTCCCTGTAGGGCCCCTTATTAATAAAGCAGCCACACACCTACACCTTCTACCTAAGGGCTAAGGGCCCTTCCTTCTTTCCTTCTTTTCTTCCTTAGATAGATCTACTTATAAAATCTATATAATTTAGTATAAACTTTAAGCCCTTATACTATAAAGCCTAAGTAATATCTTAATTTTATAAGTTAAAAGTCTTTATAACTTAAGAAAGCTATAAAAATATTAATCTAACTATTTTTTCTTAAAATTTAAACTAATTATCCCTAACTAACTAATTAACTAACTAACTAACCTAGTTAACCTAGTTAACCCTAACTATACTAAGAAAAATAAAATATCCTACTAGAATACTACTAATTAAGATAAGTCTTTTAAGGATAAAGAACCTATTAATTATTAATATAGTATTAATCCTAGGTATACTATAGCTACTACCTAAGGGTAATAATAGTAACCTATAAACCTTATAGAGTACCTAAAAGACTATCTAATTTAGTATAGATAACCTTCTACTTACCTAAACTTTATTAGCTAATACTATCCTAACCTAACTTTATATAGATATAAAAGAGCTAGGAGTTTAGAATATTAATACTATAGTCTTATCTACTATAGCTAATTAAGACTCTAATAATAAGTTTAAGGAAGAAATTAATAGTATTAATTTCTTTATATAATATAAAGACTAGGCTAATATAGTCCTTTATTACTATTTATTAACTATAAACCTAGATTACCACACTAAGTAAGAGGTATAGTAATTTTATAAAGATTTCCCTAATACTTTTACTTTCTACTTTATAACTAGAGACCTAGCTTTTATTAAATACTAAGGGCCCTTTAACTATAACTACTTTAAGAGGTTTTACTAGATAAATACTAAGGTAATATTTCTATAAGTATTATATAGTAGTTATTTTCACTACTATACTTTAAGAGACTAACTATAAACTCTATCTAATTACTAAGTACCTAAATAATAATTCTAGTAACCTAAAGGGTTAGGGCTTTAAGCTAATTAAGGAATTTAAGGCTAATACTAGTAAGAACTTAGAAGTAATTAGTTTATTAAAGAGATAGACTAAGGAGAATACTATAGAATTTATAATACTAAAGGCTACTTATATAGCTAACTAAAAGGTTAATTAGAAGGTTAATTAACTAGATTATAATAAAGATAAGATTAAGTAAATAAAAGAGGCTAGTTTAAAGCTAATTACTACTAATAAGAAAGTTATTAGACTTAAGCTTAAGAACTAGGAATTAAAGGAGGAGAACTAGAAGTTTTATAATATTATTATAAACCTATTTCTAGAGTATTATAATAATATATATTAGAAGTAGGCTATAGATAGAGAGGGTAGGGATGTAGGTAGTGTAGGTACTTCTACTACTAGTATAATATTAGAGAGAGCTAATTATATATTTAATTACTATATTACTATTATAAATACTACTATAAATACTAGAGTAAATATTACTATAAATACTTTAGGTAAATTTAATAACTTATTTTTATTCTCTAATAATAATACTAGTAGACCTAACTACTATAACTTAAACTCTCTACTTAGCTATAGGTTATATTATAGTACTCTAAGTAATCTTATTAATAAGGTCTTAAAGAGAGGTATTTAGTATAAGGTTAAGTACTCTATTAAATTCCTTAACCTACCTATATAGTATAATAACCCTACTATAAATAAGAGTATTACTTTCTAAATTTAAATATATAAACTTAATAATAAGCTTAAGGTAAATACTAATTACTACCTTACTAACTATACCTACTTAAGTATAATTAAAGGGTAGATAGAAGGAAAGGTATACTAGGAGGTTAGCCTCTACTTTAAGGATAGTTACTTTAACTAGATTACTACTTTTAAATAATTACTCTAATAGCTTAAGGATAAGTATAATAATCCTAACTAATATATATATACTAAGGCTAGATAGGCTAATTTTAAAATAAAGTTAAATATAGACTTTATTATTTTTAAAAATAAGTTTATTAACTTTATTAAGGAACTCTATCTCCCTAAGGTTATCTAAAAAGAGGAGATATATAATAAGATAGCTAACTATAGCTACCTTTATAGTATATTAGTAAAGAAGTTTATTAATAATAATACTACCTTTTAAATATACTATAAGCTTACTTAATAGCTAGATTAAAACTATTACTATACTAAATAGTTATATACTAAATCTAATAAGAATAATAATAATAGTAATAAAAATAATAACTATAGTAACTTAACTACTTTTAAAGGGTTAATGCTTGTACTATGCCTAACTAGCTAGCTTATAGCCTATACTAACTAGGTTTATATAGTTTTAGAGATTACCTAAGAGTATAGGGTTTCTTATAATTAGCTAAAGTATAGCTATAAAGCTAGTATATATTATATCTATTACTAACCTAGCTATATTACTAAGGACTACCCTAGTAAGCTAAAGATAGGTTATACCTCTTATAAAGATTATTATTATTAGACTATAGTAGCTATAGATACTATTTTTAATAAAAAGGGGGCTAAGGCTATAATTAATACTATTAGTATTAGTACTTATATAAGTAACTCTATATATAACTAGGGAAATACCTAACTTTAAGAATAGACTCTATCTTAGAGTATAGGCTTATTATTAAGATTTTAGTATTAGAGGACTATAAGGATTTAGGCTTAAAAGATAAATTACCTTTTAATTTCTTAAAATAGATCTTTAAGGGTAATCCCCTAGTTTTAGAATATATTATAACCTTAAATTTAACTTCTATTACTATAAAAGCTTTAATAGACTTAGGAGTAAATAGACTAATCTTTATAAATATCCTACTAGCTATAAAATTATAATATAACCTTAACCTACTATAGCTAATAGATTTTAAACTATAGATTATAAGAGGATTTAATAGGAAGCTATCCTAAATCCTAAATATAGTTTTACTTAGTAACTTTATTATTTAAAGTAGATTATATTAATAGTTACCTTTAATTATTTTAAATATACTATATAAAGTAATTATAGGTAAGAGGTAGTTTACTAATTTTAATATATTTATTAATATATAATATTATTAATTTAATTTTAAAAGTAAAGGTAAATAGACTTTTAATCCTCTATTCTTACTAATTTCCTTCTAGGAGGGTAAGCTAGTACTACCCTAATAACTTAGTAATTTTATTATACTAACTAAACCTAACTCTAATACCTTAAGTACTACTTACTTAAGTACTACTATACCTATTAAAGATATAACTATATATATCTTTATTATATAGGAGTATATTAAATAGCTTAAAGAGGGAAGGCCTAAAGCTACCCCCTTTTAACTATAGTAACCTAAAATCCACTTACTAAAACCTTATATAAACTTTAATAAAGAGTGAAAAATAAATAATGTACTTAATAGGACCCTACCTAAAATATATCCTAAGATACTACCTTTACTATTACCTTAAAAGTATTAAGTATAATAAGAGAGAAAGGATAACTAAGAATATATAACTAGAGTAGATATATAAGGATACTATACCCTAGTTAAAGATAGTATTATATAGAATTATTATTATAAGGTTAAAATATTTATATTAAATATTAATATCTTTAAAAAGATAGTTAAATAGGATAAAGATAAGGTCTTTCTTACCTTTATTAGTAAACTAAAGTACTATATTCTTAATTACTAGGAGGTAGAGGACTTACTATATAATAATAAAGAACTTTAATATTAGGTATTTAAGTAGGTACTAAAGTAGTACTACTACCTCCTTTAAATATTTAGTAAGGTGGAATTAGATTAACTTATACTAAACTAACTATATAACTTAAAAATCTTACTATAAGATAGTATAAAATTTAAGGAGGTTATAAGTTATAATCTTATATAATAGCTCTTTTATAAGGAGGCTAAAGCTATATATACCTATATTACTAAAAACTTTAATAAAGAATTTATCTTATTAGCTAATATACTATAGGTATCCCTAATCTTTATAGTAAAGAAGTTAAAGGGTAGATTATAGTTTTATATTAACTTCTACTATTTAAACTCTATCTTAGTTAAAGACTAATATTCTTTACTTTTAATTAATAATATTATAAGTAATCTTAGAAGAGTATTTATTTTTACTAAAATTAATATATAATAAGCCTTCTATAAAATCTATATTTACCTAGACTATAAGGACTTTACTATATTCTAAATATAATAAGGTATTTATAAGTATAAAATTATATTTTTTAAACTAACTAATAGATCTATTAATTTTTAATAGTATATTAATAAAATTTTAATAAATATCTTTAATAAGTACTACTATATATATATTAATAATATCCTTATTTATTTAAACTTTAAGGAAGAATATATAAAATATATAATAGAGGTACTAAACTAACTTTAAGTAGTAGGACTATAGGTAGATCTTAAGAAGTATAAATTCTATATTACCTAAATAAAGTTTCTTAGCTTTATAGTTAGTACCTTTAAAATAGTAATAAACCTAGCTAAACTAGAAGCTATTAGCTAGTAAAAAGTACCTACTATTATAAAGGGTATCTAGTTATTCTTAGGGTTTTATAACTTCTATTATAAATTTATACTAGAATTTAATAGAATAGCTAAGTCTTTATCTAACTTTATTTAAAAGGAGGAAGGTTTTTAATAAATATTAGAATACTAGAATATATTTAATAGACTTTAAGATAGCTTTCTATAAGTATTAATCTTAGCCTACTTTTATTATAGTTTAAAAATCTAATTTAAGATAGATACCTTTAATAGGGCTATAGCTAGTATTTTATTATAGTATTATAAAAATAACTAGTTACCTATTAATTATTTCTTAGAAACTATATTAATAGCTAAGATAAATTATAGTATTTATAATAAAAAGTTGCTAGCTATAGTATAGTTACTTAAGTTCTAAGAAGCTAAGCTTATAGGTATATAGAATGTTCTATTTAAAATTATTACTAATTATAGGGTATTAGTTTATTTTAGTATAAAGAAATTATTAAATCTCTATTAAGTAGGATAAGCTAAGTACCTTTCCTATTTTTCCTTTTCTATTATATACTACTTTAATACTAAGAACTATACTACTAATATATTAATATAGGAGCTTATAGATATATAGTCTTAAAAGGAGAGATATAATATATATTAGACTATTTATATTTTCTACTAAAAAGACTCCCTTATTAGTAATATTTTTACTTTTAACCTCTATAATAAGCTTAACCTTAACCTATAGAGTAATAAGTTAGGTCTTTTTTAAAAGGATATTACTATAATTACTAAGGTAGATAAACTAAAGGAATCTTACCTTATACTTTCTCTTAAATAGTTAGGATCTAAACTACTTAATTAACTACTAAAGGTAAACTAAGAATATCTATTATTAGAGATCTATTATAACTAAGCTTAAAAATATAAGATAGGTTAGAATTTTATAAAGGAATACTATATTACCTATAATAGCTAACTTATAGTTCCTAATTTTAATAACTTAAGAACTAAGCTTATTAATAATATTTATTACTACTTAGTTATAGCTTACTAGGGAAGGAATAAGACTAACTAAATAGTTAAAGCTAGGTACTAGTAGTTAAGTATAGAGGGTAATATTTTATATTTTATATATAACTACTCCTACTATTCTATAAAGTACTAATATAATAAAATACCTAGGCTATTATATCTACTTCTAGCTCTTTATAGAATCTAATAATATTTAGTTATTAACTTTAAAAAAGTAAATAAGGACTACTATAGTTTTAATAACTTACTAGTTATAGTAGACTATCTTTCTAAGATATTTTAATATATACTATACTATAAGATAGTAACTACTAAGACTATTATTAAACTTTATTATAAAAAACTATTCTATATTTTTAGGTTTCTAGAAATAATATTCTCTAATAATAGTCTTTAGTTTATTTCTACTTTTATAAAAGAGCTTTATATAATTACTAAAGTTAACTAAAAACTTTTATCTCTAGGTTATTTAACTTTCTAGGGATAGGCTAAAAACCTTAATTAGTAAATTAATTAATATCTCTATATATTTATTAGTTATTATTAGAATAATTAGTTTTAATAGATTTCTACTTTAGACTTTACCTAAAAGACTATACTTTATATAATACTAGATAGATTAATATTATTTAAGGTTTAAACTAGATCTCTTCTATATATTTACTTTAATTAGGATTATAAAGTTTTACTAGATTACTATAGTCTATAAGATAGGATAATATAAGCTAAAGCTTAGGAACTAGTATAAAGGATCTAGGGGTATATTAATACTATATATATAGCTATTAAATAAACTAATATATATATAACTAAATAAGTAAACTATTACTATTATAAGCTTAACTTTAGTATTAGTAATTATATCTTTATTATTTAAAAAACTTAGATTACTAATAGGCTAAATAATAAATTAGAAAACCTAATAATATAACTATCTTATAAGATTATAAATATTAATACTAAGAAGGACTCTTACTAACTAAAGGTACTTTTAATATAGAAGGGGTTTACTTAGTTTTATATAGACTAGCTATATAAAGACTCTTATAATTTACTTTTTAGCTAGGAATTAGTATAGTTAGATAGAGAGGTTATTAATATAAATAAGGAGTAGGAGGTTAGTAAGGTACTTACTTCTTATATAAATAACTAGACTTATATATTAGAATATTAAGTATTTTAAAAGGGCTAGGACCTTAATAACTAGTAGTACCTTATAAAGAATTTCTAAAATACTCTACTTATACTTAAAGTATATTATAACTATTACCCTAATTATATAAGACTACCTATATAATTAATATAGTAGATTATAGTAGCTATAGCTAATAAAGTAGCTAAGCTCTATAATAATAATAATCTTATAATAAATAAGGGGTACTATTTATAATATATAGGCTAATACTATAGGATTAATATAGTTAATATTATATCTACTACTAATAATTTTAAGAGTAACTCTATTCTAAGTAATTATAGTAACTTTTTTAAAGTAGTAGAGTATAAAGCTAGTAGTAAGGGTTATTAGGATAATATTAATTAAGGAGGGTAGAGTATTAAATTTAGTGCTTATAAGGGGTAAGGTCTCTAACTATATAATTAAATATAGAGACTTACTATAACTTAGGATTAAGAGAACCTAGTATAGTAGTAAGTTTCCTTAGGTTATTCCCTTTATTAGCTAAGTAAAGTGTTTTAAGAAATATAGAGGTTATAAGTTTAACCTTATATAGATAGATTTTTTAAAGGGGGGGGGTAGTTAGGGGTAGTAGCTAAAGGGTAGCTAGGGGTCCTTATAGAGGTCCCTATAGGGCCCCTTATTAATAAGGTAGCTATATACCTATACCTTCTACTTAAGAGCTAAGGGCCCTTCCTTCTTTCCTTCTTTTCTTCCTTAAGTAGATCTACTTATAAAATCTATATAATTTAGTATAAACTTTAAACCCTTATACTATAAAACCTAAGTAATATCTTAGTAATTATTATACTATTTAAAATATTACTTAAATATTATTTTATTATATATCTTTAATATAAACCCTTTAATCTCTTAGTTTATAGAACCTAGGAAGCTTTAATTATTATATTTTAACTACTCTTATTTATATATTACTATATAGACTTTAAGTAATATTATATATAGATCTCTTTATAACTTATATAATATTTAGACTTAATAATAATCCCTTTTAATATAACCTTAAATAGGAAATAAATACTATTATAAATAATAATAATAAGAGAAATACTTTAAATAGTAGTTATAATAATAATATTTAAAGACTAACCTTTAAATAGCTTTAAAAGGTAGTTATTAAAGTCTAATAACTTTATATTATAGTTAATAAATAGGTATAATAAAATAAGGAAATAGAATAATTTAAGTAAAAAGTTACTACTCTTAGAGCTACTATAGCTATTATTAATACTCTAATTATAACTAAGGAAAATATTAAGCTAAATAACCTAACCTTATATAATAGGACCCTAGATTAGCTTTAAGTATACCTAATATAGGTATAGGTTTACTAATAGTTTAACTATATAGATACCTAGCTAGATAGAAAATAAGTTATATATATAGCTTTATTCCTTAAAAGAAGAGCCTTAGTATAGTTTAAACCTTACCTTATAGACTTTATTACCTTAGAAGTATTTAAGAAATATAAAGATAAAACTTAGAAGATTTTTAGTAAATATAAAAACTATAAAGAAGCCCTAAAGACTCTATTTTAAAATCTAAATAAGGAATAATAAGTTAAAAGAGAACTTTTATACTTAAAATAAAAAGGCCTAGCTTTAGCCTATATAGTAGAGTTCTAAAGAATTTATATATATATTAACTTTATAGATAATACTAAGATCTTTATATTTTATAGAGAATTAAAGAAAGAAGTAAAAAATAAACTAGCTAGATATAATAGACTTAATAACTTTTTATAATATATTAAACTAGCTATTAAACTTAATAATAGGCTTTTTAAAAAATACTAAGAGAAATATAGAAATACTCTTAAATAATTCTAATATAATAATTAGTAGAATAAATCTAATATTAGTTAAAGATATAACTATAACTAATTAACCTAGTAGGGATAATAATTAGAACTTATAAAGCTTAATACTATTTAATAATAAGATAAAAAAGATAAAAAGAATATTAAATATTTTAACTATAGTAAGAAGGGATACTATATTTAAAAATACTAAAGTAAAAAGAAGAAAGACTAGAAGCCTATATCTAATAGCTTTAAATAAATTAATATTACTATATACTTTAAAAATAGCTTTATTTAATTTAAAAAATAATAAGAAATTAGAACCCTTTAGTATATTTATAATATAGTAATATATAACTAATATTAAATCTATCTAAAATAAAACTCTAATAACTAATAAATAGATTATAAATAAAATCTAAATAGATATTTAATAAATAAATAAATCTTATTTAAGGTAAACTAAGACTATATAATATAAGTCTATACTAAGACCCTAAGAAGACCTAGTTATAATAAACTATACTTTATCTAATATAAGAAAGAGAGTTATAAAATATATAAAGATAATAAGTAAGACTAGTAGCCTATACTAATAAGTATAGCCTATAATATTACTAGGAAGCTATATATTTAAACTAGCTAGATAAACTACTTTAATAACTATTACTTTATATATTTATTAAATAAAGAGGGAGCTTATTAGTTTCCTTAAAAGCTATAGAAGTTATATATATTAGTAGTAGGAGAGTAAAAAGTACTTCTACTATTAAAACCTAAGCTAATAGGAAATAACTTAAAGGATATACTTATACTTTAAGCTTAGTAAAAGGAACTATAAGCTTACCTAAGCTATACCTCTCTATTAGCTCTATAAACTAATATTACTATAATAGTTATAATAAGAAGAACTTTTATACTAACTATATAGTACCTAAAGAAGGAGGTAAAGATATTAAGAGATATAAGAAGGTTCTACTTAGTATACTTATTATATATAAATATCTTCTAAACTTTATATATTTATAATAAATATAAGGTTTATATTTAAAAGAAAGTATTCTATAACTAGTTTCTTTAATAGTAGTAAGGATAAGATATTAAAACTACTTATAAAAAGGATAACCTTAAAAAATAAATTCTAGAGTAATAATATAAGATAGTAGAATATATAAAGTTCTACTTTAACTTAAGAATATTTTTAAAATATCTTTAATAACCTAAAGAATAGAGAACCTATATTAATAAGTTATACTAAGTCTATATAGATAATAAACTTAAAGAATAATACTAACTATAATAATAAGAATAGATCCTTAACTTAATATAACCTATAATATAATAAAAAAGTATTAATAAGTTTATAAAAAACTTATAGTAATCCTAGGATATTACTAGAGATAATATTAGATAAATTTACTACCCTTTAGATAAATACTTAAAAAATAAATAATACTATCTATAAAACCTTAAATAGTAGGAATTATTAATATAAAGTACCTATATATAATAAATAGAGAGGATTACTAATACCTAAAAGTAAAAATAGAAGTTAGAATCTATAAATATAAAATACTTATTAATAGTAGTACTTAGAGAAACTTTATTTCTCTATAAATAATTAATAAATACTAAATCCTCTAATATAAGAAAGTAGAACTCTATAGACTTAATATATTTAATAGAATAGAAGTTACTTATAAATAAAGTATTATTAATATAAAGATTAATTATCTTTAACTATAAATATCTAATTATATTAAATAACTTACTTTAAATATTACTAAAATAGTAGAATATTAATTAATCTTAGGAATCCCCTAGTTAAAAAAGAATAACTTTTAAATAAATTAAACTACTAGCTAGATCTACTAAACTAACTCTATTAGCTTAGTAGAAAGAATAATTATATATTATAAGGATAAGTAGAGCTTAGTCTCTAAAGATAGTACTTAAAAAGTATATATTTAAATAAACCTAGTAACTACTTTTTAAGAAGAAGAGAAAGACTTAGTCTTTAAGTAAGCCTTAATAGGATTTATATATAAGTTAATAAAATAGTAGAAGAGTACTTTATAATAAACTAATACTATAAGCTCTCTATATATTAAAAAATATTTAAATAATAATAATCTACTATAAATTAATAATAGAAAATAATAACTTATATTAGCTATATAAGAATAAATTAAAAAGATTTAGAAAGAACTTAGATAAGTATAATAAATATAAAAAATAATATCTATAGTTTAGGTTACTTTATTAGTAGGAACCTTATAATAAGTAATAAAAGTATATAAAATTAGTTTTACTAAATAAGTTAAACTAATCCTTTAAAGATTTATAGCTTACTTATAGAAAGCTAAGATAGTAGAGAAGGATTCTTAAAAGTTTATACTTTAAAAATATAATAAATATACTAAACTATTTATAGCTATATTTAATACTAAACTACCTAAATATAATAATTAAAATTATAAAATACCCTTTAAGAAAGGAATAGTATTAAAATTTATAAAGATTTATAAACTTAATAAAATTTAACTAAAGGTACTTAAAAAGTACTTTAATAAAAACCTAGTAAAGGGTTATATTTAACTATTAATATTACTAGCTAGATACCTTATTCTCTTTATATTTAAGAAAAATAGAAAGCTATAACTTTATATAGATTATTAATAACTAAATAATATTACTATTAAAAACTACTACCTACTATCTTTAATATAAGAATTTAAAGATTAATTATAAAAAGCTTAATAGTTTATAGCTCTAGACTTTAAAGAAGCCTATAATCTAATTAGAATAAAAAAGAGTAAAGAATAGAAAATAGTATTCTAAATATACTATAAATATTTTAAATATATAGTTATACTATTTAAGCTAACTAATATACTAGTAATATTCTAAGCTATAATTAATTATATCTTTAGAGAATATTTAAATATCTTTATTATTATATACCTAGATAATATCTTTATCTATTTAAAGATATTTAATAATTATAAAGAATATATATATAAAGTTTTATAGAAACTTTAGGATATAAAATTTCTAATTAAATTAGAGAAAAGTATATTCTATATTAAGAAAGTTAACTACCTTAGATATATAATCTAACCTAAAGAAATTAAAATATAGTAATTTAAGATTACTATTATTAAAGAATAGCTAATACTAACTAATATTAAGGAAGTTAGAGGATTCTTTAAATTTATTAATTTCTATTAATAGTTTATTAAAGACTATTTAAAAATTATAATTCCTTTAACTAACCTTACTAAGAATACTACTTATTTTTAATAGAATAATAAAGTATAGAAAGCCTTGTAAGAACTTAGATAAAGAGTTATTTTAGAACTAATCTTAATTAAAATAAATTTAAATAAGGAATATAAAGTTAAAATAGATACCTTTAATTATATAATAAAAGGATAGTTAGAATAATATAATACTTAAGGAAAACTATACCTTATTATCTTTTTTTTAAAGAAGTTTAGTAGATTAGAAATTAACTATAATATATTTAATAAAGAACTAATAGTAATTATTAAAGTATTTAAAGAATAGTAATACTACTTTATTAGTATAAAATACTAAATATAAATATTTATTAACTATAAAAACCTAGTTAGCTTTACTACTATTAAAGAACTTAATAAATATTAAATTAAATAAATAAAGTTTTTATTATAATTTAATATTTAAATTACTTATAGATAGAGATTAGAAAATAGTAGAGTAGATACTCTTAATAAATAATTAGACTATTTATAGGATATACCTTTAAAAATATAAAATATCTTTTAGACTACTTTTAAAGAAGACCTACTACTCTAGGAATACTAATAACTAATAGTAGTATTCTATATTAAAGTTAACTTAGAATAAAAGACTAAACTTAGAATAGCTTATTAAAAGCTACTTAATAAGCTTAAAGAATAACTAATAAAAGATAAGGGTATATATTATTAAAGGAAATAACTCTTTATATTTAAGAATCTATAAGAGACACTTATATAAAGAATTTATAAAGCCTTAGCTTATAAATACTAAGGAATTATAGTAACTATAAAATAAATTAGATAATACTACTACTTCCTTAAGGTTAAGGAAGAAGTTTAAATAGTTATTTAGATTTATAATATATACTATAAAAGTAAAACTATTAAATATAAACCCTATAGCTTACTATAACCTCTACTAATATCTAATAAACTATAGTAATTAATTAACCTTAACTTTATTATTAAACTACTAAACTTAAAAGAACTTATAATAAAAGTAAAATATAATAGTATTTTAGTTATTATAGATAGATTTTTAAAGTATATATACTTTATTCCTTATAAAAAAGTAAGTAATATAGATAAACTTATATATATCTTTCTATAAATAATTATTAATAACTATAGAATATTATAAGAAATTATTTTAAATAGAGAAATAGTATTTACCTTAAACTTTTAATAATTACTTATAAAATAACTTAGTTTAAAATTAAAGTTCTTAATAACCTTCTATCTATAAATAGATAAATAGATTAAAAAACTAAACTAAATTTTAAAATAGTATTTTTATAGTTATATTAACTATAAATAGAATAATTAAATATAATTACTATTTATAGTATAATTTATTTATAATAGTATAAATATAAGAATAATAAAGGTATTACCTTTCTATATTAACTATAGCTATAAACTAAAAGCCTATAAAGAACTAATCCTTAGTTAGAAAGTATAATTAGTAATAGAATAGATAACTAAGATTTAAAACCTATAGAAAGAGCTTTAATAAGAACTACTCTTTATATAAGAATAAATAATAACCTATACTAATAGAAAAAGGTTAAAAAAACTAATTTTAGAAAAAGAAAATAAAGTTTACTTACTCTATAAAAATATTAAAATTAAATAATTTAGTAATAAATTAAATTATAAAAAGATTAAACTATTTTAAATTTTAAAAAAACTCTTAAATACTAATTTTAAACTTTTACTACTAATAAAAATATAAATCTATCTAGTTTTTTATATATTACTTTTAAAATTAATACTAGTTAATATATAACTTAAAATATAGATTAAATTTAATAATAATAAAAAAGAATAGAAAGTTAAAAGAATTTTAGATTCTAAAATATATAATATTAATACTAAATATCTAGTTAAATAGAAAAGCTATAATAATAAAGATAATATATAGAAACCCTTTAAAAACCTAATAAACTATTAGTAGACTTTATAAGACTATTAAATTTAACTAAAAAGTTTAAAAAAATATCTAAACTCTTTAGATCTAAACTTAAGGAATACTAATTAGAGATCCTTATAGTACCTAAAGACTATATATTAATAGTAACCTACTCCTCTTCCTCCTAATAAGAATATTTAATATCCTCCTTATCTAATAACTAAATACTATATTAGAATAACTTAGAAAAATACTCCTTAATTTAATACTTCTACTTTTATAGCTTAGCTAACTAACCTATAATAGTTTATAACTTAGTTTATAATATAAATAATTTTTTCTTAGTATTAATCTCCCTTTTTTTAAGATATTATTACTTACTTAATAAATACTTTACTAAGAATAGTTAGAAAGAAAAATAGAGTAATAAGAAAAATAAATCTTTATATAATAAAGTAATAGAGTTACTATTATAAGACTTTCTACTATATATATACTTAGAATAGTAGAAAGATTCTAAGGTAAAGTAATATATATAATTTCCTTTAAAATAATAGAAATAAGGTATAGTTTTAGCTAATATACTATATTAGTTAATTAAATTAGTAAAGGCTAAATATTTATTACTTTTTTTAAATATCTTAAAAATATAACTACTTAATATTTAGAATAATATAATAAAATAAAGTAATAAATAAAAAGATAGGAAAGAATATAAGAAAAGGAAGGAATATATAATAAGAATCTTTAAGGATAAAGAAATAGATAAGAAGAGGGATAATATTATAATCTTAATAGAAATAGAAATAATAGTTAGTTTTATCTAAAATAGAATTTTATTAAAAGCTAGTATACTAGCTAGCTAAATAGTATAAAGAAACTAAGCTTTAGTTATATAACTATTATTTAGGTAAAAAAAGGATTAATTAAAGTAATAATTAATCCTAGTAATCTATTACTATAGAGTAATAGGAGTAATAAGTACTCCTAATACTCTTATATCTAAAATTACTAAAAATAACTAGTACTTCTAATAATCTAAGCTAAAGAACTAGACTATATAGATATACTTATTACTATTAAATAGTATTAGGATAGGATAGCTCTTTAGTAGTTAATCTAAGTATTCTTTTTAAATAACTCTTACTAGCTAGTAATTATTATACTATTTAGAATATTACTTAAATACTACTTTATTATATATCTTAGATATAAACCCTTTAATCTCTTAGTTTATAGGATTTAAGAAGCTTTAATTATTATATATTTATTAGCTTAACTATTATTAATCTATTAGAAGCTATAGAAATATAGAAATATAGAAATCTAATTTATTAGCTAACTTATAAGGACTAAAACTAGTAGATTTAGAGGTCTAATATACTCTAACCTTAATATAAGCTTAATTCTAATATAGACTTAATTTTAATATAATATTAACCCTTTAATAGATTTTACCTATAATAGTATTTTATTAGTATTTTACCAGTATTTTACTATAATATCCTAATTTTATTTGAATGTTAATTCATGAATACATTGTATGCCCATTGCAGGAACCCCCCCTCCCCCCGGTAGGTGGTTGTTAAAATACAACTCAATTTATAATCATGATCATACAAGAACCTATCAGGTAACCCAAATTAGGTGTAGTCAAGAATTTCTCTCTCCTTGGCATGAACAATCATGGATTAAAAAGGCACATTAGGATTTGGAGAAACGTGGAAGTATATAAATTATGGTATCAGTGTATCATGTCAAGCCTATCTAATATTGATCATAATCAAGTCACAATCTAAAATTCGTGATGCATGGCGTAACCTACAATGCTACACACACGGGCTCGCTGAGCCCAATGGTCCAATTCAGAGTCCCCATAACGACGACGACAATCATCAGACTCGCTACGATGCTTGCGAAACCATAAGTGTAAGCTTGCCGCCTTCTGAGGGTGCTCAGCTCCAGGACCCCGGTGCTAACAGTTGTCAGACAACCGCAGAAGCCATCCTCAACGGCTTGCAGGACCTGACATGAGACGAGGTCACCGCCGAGTTTAGCCCTGGTCTCACGGTTCGGAAGCTGCTGGAGGTCTCAAAGAACGGCGAGGAGCATTGTGCCAAGAATATTGACGCAAAATGTTCCTAAGGGGAAGCCGACGATGCGATTATTCAACCACTTGCTCGATATGAACCAGAGGAAACACCCCACAGGCGAAAAGGCAATGGACAGGAGCATCTGTCCCCACCACATCTCCTGGCATCGCGTCCGACCTGAGAGCAAGATATCCATGAATACAGCACAGGCCCATAGCAGAACCGCAAGCACCACCGAGACACGATCTATGGAGTGCAACACACGCTTCGAAAACCTCATTTCGTAGTTCTCCCGGAAGATTCCGATGTGAGCCCCGGTCTTGAGGCCGACAATGGAAAGACCTAGAGTGGTGATAATGACAGCAGCAACGTTTAAAAAGTCCTGGCCGGCGGAGGGCGGCGGTTGCATTGTTGATAGCATACCCGCGAGAGCCACGAAGCAGTCGCGCATGGAGGCAGAGTAACTCGTAAAGCTGCCGCAGAAGCCGGTCGCGAGGCCGATGTGGAGGGGCGCCGGCAGCGAAAGCCTAGCAGCAGCATGACGGCTCTCCTTGGCTTGACCACTGCCATCTGGTATCTCCGTGCCTGACGGAGATGTTCCGTCCGAGTCACTCTCGACTGTTGGCGACTGCCTCCTCTTGAGGCTCTGGGTTTTTGTTCCATCGGTGGTCCAGGGAAGGCTTGCGGCTTTTCTACAGAGCGTCCGTCTCTCCATAGTCGGTTCGAGTCTCTCCAGGAATAACAAGGGTCGACTTGTGCAGGTGACGGACACATTCATCCGTGAAGTTGACCTTCAGATGCCCTTACTTACCTGGTTCCGTTTCTATTCCGTATACAGCCGTAGCCATATGCCCTTACTTACATTCGCCAAACAAGAGACATTTGAGGTGGATCCTGCTTCCTGGAAAGACTGTAAAGTACCTCGATCATTATCTGTGTCCGGGTCGATAAACGAGGTGGAACAGGCGTACTTGCTGCAGGTCTTGTGTGAATTCTCCTGCAGCGAAACGACAGGCAGCATAGTAAGGTACCCACCGTTGTCCGGTCGCAATTTGCAATCGCACTAAAAGCCTCGAGCAGTTCACAAGTGTATTAGTTCCAGTCAATGTCGCCACGGTATACGCACCACCGAGATACGAGGCCTCCCTTAACCAAGAAAAGCAGAGCATGCCTCAAAATGGCTTACCTAGATATGAGATGGGGCCGTGATAGCATTCAACGCCGCCTACTTAGGCATGCTTGAATTAGTTCGGGAGCCTAAAAATCAAATTTGAACTTGTTCAAAGATGCTTCATCACAGTTCACTTATGTTCAAAATGTCCAAATACGACCAAAGTCTTAAGAGCTAAGTGATATAAATTGTCCCTATTTCACGATCATTTCGTATTTAGACTAGACTCAGCAGTGTGCTGTGCAAATACTGCTTAGCTGGAAATAATTAAGACATTGTAAAGACCGAGTTCACACGATATGTTCTGTAGTCAACTATTCGATGCAGCCGCGTGATATGGTTGTGGTCCAGCACAGAAACATTTGAGTATGATTGCGCCTGGCACGACGAACACAACGTCTAGATTGATTCGAACCCCAATAATTCTTTGATCTTATATTTTCACCAGCATCAGTAGATTGTGATGCTCCGTCTCTTGCACGTCAAGTGTTCTAAATTCGCGACCCCCCCCCCGGGGGGCCTTATAGCAGCAGTTGGGGGGATCCCTGTAAGCCCGGTACGAGTCGGTACGAGCTCGCTCCGAGACCGATGTGGATCTTTTTGACTGGGGCTATGGCGACGGGGGATCAGACTGGCACCTTGAACCTGGTAAAATCAAAGGCGCGGAACGTTTTCAATCAATCGTATATCATGTTGTGCAAGAACGACTCGTGGTTCACGACAACTTTTCAATCACGTCTAATTATCAGCGAGATATTCAAAATCGCGTGAAGTCTGCTGATAATCTAGCTGATCTGTCATTGTGACACCGTCATCATGCTCGTGTTGGTGATCAATGACTACAGCAAGCAATTCCATGAGTCTGCCCGAAAATGATCGTTCCGCATCGGGCAGTTCGCGGCGGAGGCGGACCGATATCCACTCCCCCCATCCTTTAGCCCACCATATCCCTTGTAAGTGGCTGACGAGAAGTGAATAACAAATGAAGATGGCCACCGCAGGCCCTTCATGTCTCCTCAGCCGGTCCATGTATTCTTCAGAAGTGTCAAAGAGCCAGACAAAGATATCGGTTGTCTCAACCACGGCGGAAGACCGCCTGAAGACGGCGTGGAAGGACTTTTGGAGGTGCTGGATGGCATCGCCATAGATCAGCTGCTCCTGAGGATCCGAAACTATCTCTCGCAGCAATTCCAAGATGCTCTCTGGATCGCACGATGGAAAAGCACGGGTCCTCAGGGCGCGTATTGCGCCCTGCTCAAACATAGGCGCCAGCTCTCCATTGTGTAAGATGACTTGGTGAGGTAAGGTGAGAAGCGTCTTGATGCCCCTGAACAAAAAGACCCAGTTGAGGAGGTCCCCCTCGTCGTCATCCATGTCTTCAACTTGACCTGACCGTGAGGCAAGCTCCCCATTCTGGGCCAGTGAATAGAAGCCAGTCAGCGTTGAAAATATGTAGACTGCTGTGCAATTCTCTTCTGTGACATTCTCCATCTCAACTTGTGCCTTGCTAAGCGCTGCATGGTACAGCTGCACCCCTGTGGCCCAATAAGGCATTCTTGCATGCGGTCGTAGGTGTGATAGATGGAGCGCGGAAACGGCTAACAACGCTTGTAGTACGTATTCTGTCTGCAGCGCGATGCGGGGGACGCGGTCTTGCCACACCTTCATGGCCGGTGCGCTCGAGGAAAATGTTAAGGAAGTCGACGCGGTGTAATGGTGCAGCAGTTCCATGTGCTCTAGGGTGAACATCGGAGTGCCCCGTTCGCCTGGAGTGCTCGGCGTTGTCGGGCCTTGTGCGGCGGCTTTGGACGTCATGCGCCGTGACGTGACGGCCTCATAGACACACTCGGCGCTGTGAGCCCGGCAATTTGCGCACTGTGGCTTCTCTTCACCACACTAATAGCATCTCCATGAGAGTTCATTCCTCGTACTTTGCCATTGGCTGATGGACTGCTACTGACCTTGATGCGGCGACGCTTGCAGAGCGTGCAGCCGGTCCTTGCCTTTCTGTGTGGCCTGCGTATGACCGTCCGCCCGGGCGGCGTCGCGTCCGATGTCCCAGCTTCCGACATGGTCAAAACGAGTGGGGCATCTAGCTCAGAATGGATGGATCAATGGATATGTCTATGGATCAAACACTCGAGGTCAACACTCGTACCGAACGACTGTGATATACGAAGCGATTCACAATTTATATGGTCCACACCACAGGCAAGGGGCCGGATGAGTCGCGCCAAGAACTGGGGCGCAGTGTGCTAGCAGGTTACCCATTGTGGGAGGTCAACGGGGCACAAGGGCTTTCGACGCGCAATATACCCTATTTATAGCACGGGCCGCTGCATCTGCTCTATACGGATACGCGTGCCCACTAACAAACGCTCGATTTGCAACCTATTTCGGCTCACGGACAGTTATCTGGCAGATCACCCGCATAAATATTCTACCCGAAAGAACCTGCGCCTCCTAGCACCGACAACACAGGAGGCTGACGCCGATTGTCACAGCACCTTTTTTTCTTGGCACTGGCACTGCAGCAGCAGAAAATAGCCAAGCCAACCAACACTCGGCTCACCGACCAATGTCCGGCATGAGCCCACGCGATAGCGGAAGCCTGATGGCACCGAGAATCCGTCGATATCTCTTCTAAAATTCTAATTACAAAAACCACCTTATGGTGAGTCAACGAGAGTACTAGGTAATGGTTTCCTTTCTTGTATCCTGCGAGTCTTCGGCCGCGTTTATCCCTGTGTCCTCCGCAGACGGTGCAAAATTGACGACCCCGTCTGTGACGTGCAGAAACGGATCCAGGGACGATTGCCACGCCTTGACGTTTACCTTCCGAGAGACGGCGATCGTAAATCCCAGGACTGCACAGGCAAGCAGCAGCAGGGTGACACTCAGTGCCAAGCACCACCAGTGAACGTGGATGTATGTCTGCATTTCGTAAACGCTGCCATACACAAAAGTTGCATTCGGACTCTGCAACATTCGAAATTTGCATATGTATATGCGACCAGATCGAAGTTGCATTAAAAACCTTGCATGGTTTCGTTCCAAGGGCTTTGTGTGCTTCCAGAATCTGTCGAAGCGAAAGTGACAATGCCTGCGCGAAGCAATGGCATACCAGCGGTAGGGAGTGCAGTACCGGTATTGATAACAACAGATTCAAAAAGGTCCATAACATCGTTGAGAAACACCTTTGAATTGCAATTACTACTTCACACTTTTAAGTGTGCATTCAATCTTGGGCGCTTTCCCACAGTTCATGAATTTGATGTTGCCTCCTTCGAAGATGTTGGTAGAAATAAAAGAAATATCGGCATTGTGGGGCACTAGCACCACGGCCTCTGCGAAAGAATCCTTCAAAAAGATCCACTAGCTACGTAGAAGACGCCCTAACAAAGGCCGTGATAATCTTCCGGGAGGATTCTCGACCCGGGTAGCACCAACAACACAGGAATTCGACGCTGATTGGCTTGGCACGGGCCATAGCCAGTGCGAACCATCCGTTTCGGTCCCCTCATTCTCGGATTTTGTGAACAACTTGAACCTCTCATCCTCGGTCATTTACAGTAGCAGAGGCTCACCAGTCCACCACGACAACATCTAACAGGGTTCTTGACCGGCGCATACACCAATCAGCTCGTCACCAGTTCCATCCTACCTTGACTATCGACATCAACGGCCACCTATGGCAACCACGGTGAAACAGGGCCAGGGCAATGAGGCGAGGCCCGTGGTGCTTCGTAAACTCGGCATCAAGTCAGCCTTTCCCTATTCTCGCAATTTGCATAGCGATTATCTCAGCCATCTGACCAATATCCGAATTTCTAGTGAGACATATCAACTGGCCATGTATAACCTGGACCAGTACCGCGGTACCACCCTGTCCTGTCGCTATGAAATCCCTCCACATCTAGCAGAGTCTCAAGGCCAGCTAGAACATGCAGTCAGGGTTGCTACCGTGAATACCATCTTGACACACCCGATGCTGCAAGTCGGCATAAAAGATGCTTCTTCCAAGACCCCTTCTTGGATCCAGCTTGAGACTCTCGACCTAACCCAGCATCTCAAATGGGTTGACTCAACGGGGCAAGACTTTGAGGACATGGTGAAGGATATCTTCAGCGCCCAGCTCGATGAACGTTTCCCAGAGCTTTCTATCATGCAGCCGGGCTGGAGGATGACCATCATCAGGCAAGCGGATACTTCCAGCCCTTCCATGGAAGTCTTACTTACTTGGAATCACCCGTGGTTCGACGCTATGGGTGCCAAGGTGCTCCACGAGGACTTGATCAAGACGCTCAATGATCAAGACGGAGCACACAAACGGAGCATGGCGGGCCTGGAGGGCAATATTCTCCGACTGCCACAAGAGGCTCCGATACTCCCGACCCCAATCGAAAATTTGACAGGTACTCCAGTAGGTGTGAAGGTTCTCACCAAAACCCTTTGGGAGGACGTGCGGCCACAATTCATGAACCGCGATGTGACTTGGGCAGCGTGGTGCCCAATCCGCCTCACTCCGTACAGAAATCAATACCGGGCTTTCTGGGTTGATCAGGCATCTGTGTCTGCAATTCTAGCCTTGTAAGTATCTGTGAGATATGCTGGAATATTAGCTATGAGACAGGCCAAGGTCTCCTTGTGGCCTGTTCCTGGCGGTATCTGCAGGAGACTTGCTGGTAACTAACTCTGGATGCTGCAGGTGTCGACAAAACAAGACCACTATTACCGGCTTGATCAACGGATTAGCTCTAATCGCCTTCTCCTTGCGCCTTGACGCCGCGGCGGCGCCAGGATTCCAAAGCACCACGATAGTGGACCACCGACGGAATCTGCCTCCGGCCTCAGAGGGTGCTCCTTGGGTTCGGTCAGACAGAGCAGTTAGCAACTATGTAACGCAGTGTCTCCACAAGTACGATACAGATCTAACAAAGCGCATCCGCTCCAGGTTGCCGGCTTCCATCAGCAAGGACGCAAAGATAGATCTTTCCGCTGAGCTGCAGAGCGAGCTCTGGGCAGCATCCGCACAGAATCGCCAGGAGATAGTACAAAAACTACAGAGCGGGCTACAAAATGATTTACTTGGGCTGTTCAAGTACGTCACAGACTGGCAGCAGACGATGGTTGCTATGGCGAAGAAGAAGCGCCAGTTCTCGTGGTTGGTTACAAATATTGGTGTTCTGGACCCCAGTCTATCAACGGCGGGAGCCACTGGCGGCGACAGCAACGGTATCAAACCTGAGGAGGGAGAAAAGTGGTCCATTAGCCGAGCCCAATTTGGCATGAGCACTGAGATCCCTTTCGCAGCCATCGAATTTTCCCCAGTCAGCGTCGTTGGCAGGGGTATGAGTATTGGTGCCACCTGGGCCGACTGTGCTGTTGAAGCCACTCTGGCGGAGCGCATCTTGGCTGATTTGGAGAGGTGGCTGGCTCAACTTGCGACCCAACCTTGACGCGCCAGTGTGCTTGTGTATCGAACAGCTATCCCCGAGGTAGTTACCAATTGTACAAACCTTGGAATACGAATGTCTATTGTCAAGTGCTTTTTTTTGCAGAGAATAATTTGAATATGATGTGTGGTTCCCTTTGAACCCTGCCCATTGCGCCCAGCTGCCAAGATGTAGATTTCGACAGACACTCAGAAGCTTAGCAGGCTTAGCATGCAGTGCTACTCCGACCCCTGTCGATGCATGTACACGCCTGGATCAGTTCATCACGGCCTTGGGGGCCGTTGACCGCATTTCCAGCCCTTCCTTGGGTATCGGTATTTGAACATAGCTTTAGCAAGACTACACTACAACTTGAACTGATAGCTTCACAGGCCATCCAACCCACCCTGAAGTCCTGGCACATTGGCTTTCAACTCATCAATAATTTCCTTCCACACCTGTCTCTGAAGGGCCCTCGCCTTGTCACTGTCTATGACGGTGGTCGCGTAATGTCTGTACTGCCCGGGTGTAAAGAAATTATTGAAAAACTCGCCCTAAAACCCATCTCCGTGAGTAACTACCCAAGCGGATATCCGAGGTGATACAACGCCAAAAAAAAAAAGGCACGTCAACAACTCACATGATTCTCCTCTGGCTTCAGAGCGGTCTGAAGGATGAACCTTGCCCCCGAGTCAGGGGACTTGGAGGTTATCACCAGGGTCAGATAGACACAAAGCGCATGAAACCAGGATCTCGAGGCGATTTCGCGACCAATGTCTGTGAAGACCATACCGGGACACATGCTGTTTACGATGACGAGGGGCCTGGTTGTGGACAAGAATCACTGGTCAGCCCATGGCAGCGGCGGCCCGGGGGGGTGGGCGGTTGTGGTACTGATATCGGTGAGACTGGGGGATGACTTACTTGCCATCCGGTCCCCGCGCCAGTCTGGCAATTCCCTCGATCGTGTACATGATCAGAAGCTTGCTGTTGGCGTAGTTGGGTTCTGCATCCCAAAAACCGCCTGGCCAGTTCTCCTTGCTGCATACCTGTCGCAAAATGCCGTCCTCTCGCTGTGACCATCTGGTCAGTTCGTCGATGTCGGGGTAGAGATGCTCGCGCGAGGAGACGAAGACCATATGCGCCGGCGAGGTTCGCTGATCCCGGGCTCCGCGCATCCACCCCAGCAGGAGCAGGCCGATGAGCGTGGAGCCGATGGTGTTGATCTGGATTGTCCTCTCCCTGGGTCGATTACACGTCAGACATAAAGATTGACCAAGTGCACAATACAAGCACAGTCTAAAAGGGTCAGTTGAAGGAGATGGCACCTACCACCCGTGCGGACTCTCCTCCCAGTGAGAATTGACAATGCCGCCGCTGATCACGGCCACGTCCAGCTTCTCGGGACCATCGAGGCTGCCCCTGAGCTTGGCCATGAAGCTGGTGCATGATTCGTAGCGCTCCAGGTCGAGCTCCATACACGAGATTTCGCCCTTGCGAGAGGGCCCCGAAACCTTCTCTATGTGGCGTTTCGCAGCATCGGCGC
Source organism: Diaporthe longicolla (assembly GCA_000800745.1). NCBI lineage: Eukaryota > Fungi > Ascomycota > Sordariomycetes > Diaporthales > Diaporthaceae > Diaporthe > Diaporthe longicolla. The sequence continues at coordinate 41,032 of JUJX01000048.1, forward strand.
GAGACGCGGCGCGGGATGTGATGATGACGTTGGCGCCGAGGTTCACAAAGTGCACGGCGGCGGCCAGCCCCAGGCCGGACGTGCCACCGATGATGAGAACCGTCTGTCCGTCAAAGGTGCCAGAGGGGGGCAATGGCACCGGGACGAATCGCCCAATTGTGCGTTTTATGGGAGCGTCAAGTATTAACTGCGTCATGGCCGTGCGTCTAGTCTTGATCTCTTGGTCTTGTGGGGTAGGCAGTGAGTGGGCCGAAGCTTGTCGAAGCTTGTTGAAGCTTGGTGGTCTTGGTATATTCAATCTTTGGCAGAAGCGAGGCCTCAAGGCGGATGAGTGTCCTGGCAGGTTCACTGGGCCTGAAGCTCTTCCGTTAGTACCTACCAGGATGCCCCACCCACCCCCTGGCTACTTCCGTACCGGCCAGTGATCCTGCGGTAATTTCGCTCCCGAGGTCACCACCATCTAAATAAAGCTCAAATTTTCGCCGGATAGGAATGACATCGATCTCTTGGTGCACGATGAAAGGTTATGTGACAGCAAGGACCAATACACTCATTGGGCGCTGCAAGAGGTGTGAGAGTGAACTTGAATCCGGTCCCTAGTACGCCTGGCCTCAACGATGGGGGAAATCAACAGGTGCGACTACAGGTGCCTCGCTAGTAAACCTCGCGGCGTGTACATCATCCCATCGAACCATTGGCACATGGCGATATATGCAGGTGAATGCCACATGCACTCTACAGCCGTTACAAATGTCGACACCACTCCCACGAAGACCGGCCAACACCTATGCGTGACCGTGATTCTCAGCAGTTTGTGTTCAACGAGGCAGACCAACAGACAGCATGATAGATGGAAAGTGGGCCAATGGTCTGATATGGCTGAGCTGACCTGCGAGTTGGTGCCTAGGTTCCAAATCCTTTGGGATTCCGTGGGACTTGGCGTCCAGGTCCACCTGCAGGGCTTGTAGAAATGGGTTCTGGGCCCATGCAGGCGGTGCTTGTCAAAAGCTTAATCCCTGTTGCATAATGCCCCTGTCCAAAATGTCCATCACGAACTGCTTGCAGTCTCGGGTCTGCAGTTGGTGATCAGTTTCGCGCAAGGAACTCGGAGAATCACAATGGTTACGGTGCTGATGATGTTTTGAACTCGTTGGCAGGCGAAGCCTTACGTGCTTATTGGGAGTGTATTGCTCCTCATGGAAGATTGGTCGAGATTGGCTAGGCCGATGTGAACGCCAACGCTTCGCTGCCCATGGAGTTCTTCGCAAAGAATTGCCTGTGTGGTGGTAACCTGAAGTTTGAAAGGATAGGTGTAGAGGCTTACGCAAGGTGATTACCTAGATCTGCCCTCAAAACTGGCACTTCCCTCCTCCCGAATAGCCCAATAATTCTGTGGCAAAAGCATCCTGCATTACCCTAGGCAACTTCCGGCTGCCGGCTGAGCCTCCCACCGAGCCCCACCTCCGGCCCGGCGCCGAAGCTTGGCTGCTACCGATGAGCTCCTCGGTTGCTTTCTCGAGGATATTGACATCTCCATCGTTCCTCTTGCCCTAGTTCCAGGATATTCTCTAGTTTTGCCCATAGAACTAACCCATAACCTTCGAGTCCCTCTCACTCTCCTGTGAGATTCGTGCTCTCTTCAGGACACATGATTCGACCCAAGCTCATTCAACGCTCGGTGCTCGTTGCTCGGGCCTGCGAAGCAGGGCAAGCGTTGGTTTCAGCGGTCCGGGCAACGACCCTGGAAGCACCAATGTTCCATCTTCTTCAGCTTTATGTCATCAGGAGCTGTCTCATTCTATATCGCCACGTCGTAAACCACCACTAAAAGACACACCAGGGCAAACACTGCACATCAGCAGCTAACAACTTGTCGATCACCAAGCCTTCCTCAGCTCAACGAATATGAGCCACATATTCATCAACAAGTCGGCAAAAGAGGCTGTAGTAGACGGTCCGAGCCCTTCCGCGGCGTCACAGGTACTCGCGTTCCACCAGCACTTGCCTCACTATGAGCAGACGCCACTGCACTCACTCTCACAAGTAGCCAAAGAGTTACAACTCGGGCATGTCCTCGTCAAAGACGAGTCAAACCGCTTTGGTCTGCCATCCTTCAAAATCCTAGGCGCATCATGGGCGGTATACAGGGCCGTCGCCGAAAGGCTGCGGCTAGATCCGTCCGCCTTCATGGAGGACAACCGCGGAAGCCAGTTTTGGGCTCGGCTGGGAAGTATGGCAAGGGTCGAGGGACTCAGCCTAGTGAGTTGTACCGAAGGGAATTGGGGTCGGGCGGTTGCTCGAATGGCAAAGTATATCGGTATACCGGCAGTGATTTACGTCCCAAGCTTCATGCCCGCGACGACCAGGGCGCGCATCAGGTCTGAGGGTGCTGAGTTGCTGGTGGTGGGTGGTAGCTACGATGATGGTGTTGCTGCTGCTCGGGCAGAATCAGAGAGAAATGACCTCGCTATATTAGCTATGGATATGGGCTGGGAAGGATACAAAACATTCCCTGGTGTACGCTGCAACGCCTATTTCCCACTAGAGCCCCTCCGCTGACATGCTTCCAGTGGGTCGTGGAAGGATATGGCACCATGCTGAACGAGTCCGACTTCCAAATCAAAGAGGCCACGGGAGGGAAACCGGCCACGCACGCTTTCATTCCAGTAGGTGTGGGGTCGATCGCCCACGCAGTCACTCAGCATTACAAGGCGTTTCCTCCAGGTCACCGATCCAGGGCGTCCGTCACGACAGTCGAGCCCACGACAGCCGCATGCTTGAGGGCGTCACTAGAGTCAGGCCAGATGACCACGGTAGAGACGGGAGACTCCATAATGTGCGGTATGAACTGCGGCACGGTTTCCTCCACAGCATGGCCCACACTGAACTCCGGGGTTGACGCGGATGTCACCGTAACGGACGGCGAGGCACACTCAGCTGTGTGTGAACTGTCAAAGTTGGGCCTGCAGCCTGGTCCTTGTGGTGCTGCCACTTTATCGGCGCTGCGGAAAGCCTGTCTCGAGGCGCGAGATGAACTCAATCTGACGCCTGATGCAACTGTTGTTCTCTTTTGCACGGAGGGTAAGCGCGAGTATGACGTTCCCGCCTGATAGCCGGATGACTCCGCTGCAAGAGGAAACCGTATAATGGGCTTCTGTGACTATAGCTGGCAGAAAGTCTGTCCATTTTGAGCCTCAATGTGCTACACTGGTCATCTGTATTCCAACTCTACGACCACTCTCTCGTTGCGCCTGCAAAAGGATCACAGGCTTGGACATCCTGTTGTTGATCTAAAGGTCATATTCAGAGTTCAGAATGATATTTCTATCAACAGATTCACTCATAGCTCCTCTTTTGTGCATGAAATCATCACGGTCGATTGACGACATTGTAGAACCAGGCCAACTCGAAAAGAAACGTAAGAGAAGAAGGGGGTATCACAAATTTCCTCCAGCATCATAGAAAAGAATCCCTAATTCCAAACCCTTATAAAAGGAAAATCATTCCCAGACTCATCGAGAGCACCGCCGCGCAGATAGATACCCGCATATTGCCCTGGGCACCCGAAGCCGTAACGACTCCACCCGCCCCCGAAGGCGAGGTGGCCTGCGCCGTCCCATTCGGGCTGCCAGTAGCCGTCTCCAAGCCGCCAGCCTCTTTACCGGTCGGCGTCGCCACAGCAGGCAGAGTCGGGCTACCAGAAGCAGTGAGCAGGCCCTCGCCCTCCCCTTCGCCGCCCCCTGTCTCCGTCACCATGGACATGGTCATGGTGTACGTCATGTCGCCGACTGACTTCTGGAACGGAATACTTGTCGGGACCGGGTCCACCGTCGTCATGACTATCGGCACGCTCGTCACTGTCACCCGCGACGCCGAGGCGGATGATGACGATGCGGCTGGTGGACTGCCGGCGGTGGCCACCCACTTCTCTATCACGCACTGCCGCATGAGCTGGTTGTCGACGAGCTGGTTGTTCTGCTTTGACGGCGTCAGGCTGAGGATGTAACTCGTGTCGAAGCTGCCGGCGCCCCAGCCGACGAGACCCATGAAGACGTCTGAGTTTTGGTTGATGAAGCTGTTTTGTGAGCAGAAGTTTGTGAAGCACTGTTGGTAGGAATGTAGTTAGAATGTGGTCGTCCAAGATATAATGCATGTTTGCATGCTGGATGGCGGAGATTGCTTACTGTAGAATCGCTCGATGCACCCGTCTCACTAACAATGCCCTTTCGGCCTGTCGACCTCAAGAAGTCCGCGACGCTGGTGAATGCATCGACATTGTCCGTCGTGCAAGTCTTGTGCGTCCCAGAGTTGTCCTCGTCCAGATACTTGTGAATATCCAAAACAAGGTTATCAGTCGTTCCATCCGGGTTCGTGACGTTCATCAACGCTGCAGCGCTTCCACTCGACACCAAAGTTGCTGCGCTGTCGAAATTCGTACCCGGCAGCAGAATCATCTGGCTCGTCGCACCAGCGCCCCTGATCCCCGCCACGACCTTCTGGCACGTCGCAGCCCAGACATTGATATCTAGATCGTGCGGCTCGTTCATGAGCTCGAACACCATCCGGTCCTGGTCGGCATACTTGGTCGCCAGCTGCGTCCACAGCGCGACGAACTGGTCGTCCGTCGGCCCTCCCTGCCCGATGATGCCGCCATTCCACCGCGCAAAGTTGTGTATGTCAATCATACAATGGGCACCGGTGCTCAGGCAAGCCTGCACGAGCTGGTCATATTTGCCGGCATTGTTGGAATCGAGGTCGCCGCCGAGCTGGTTGTTGACCAAAAACTGCCACGAGACTGGCAGACGGAACAGATTGAGTGGTTTATCCAGGGAGGACCAATGCTTCATCTGCCCCGGGCCATCGCCACCTCCGCCGTTGCTGCCGAGGGGCAGTTGTGTCGATCCCGTCGGACATGTGCCGTCAATCTGGCAGCCGAAGTCGCCGCCTGCAATGGCGACTCCGAGAAACTGCACCTGTGCGGCTGCGGTAGCCACCAGGGTCACTGCGAGAAAAAGGGTGTATAAAAACATATTGTTGTTGTGAAGCGAAAGACGAAAAAAAAGAATGAATGAATGTGTCGAAGAGAATGGCTACTTCATGGCAGGCCCTGGACGAGTGAGGGGAATTCGGTAGTCCGGCGAAGCTTGTCTTGTGGTTGGCAGACGAGTCGAGTCGATATATCAGAGACTTGTCGTCCGATGTGCCCGCAGCCACCCTACTATTTGAACGTCGGTGCCAAGGGGCGGTGCCCTCCAACTCACAGGTCAACCGCATTGACTCGTGCAACATGGGTTTGGGGCGTCGTCTATCTTTGACCATGGTTATTTACTCCAACGGGCCCGTCTCCTGACAGAGTGCGACTGTGGTCGTCCGAAGATTCCCAGCATCGTGGCGCAGGGTTTGTGTACGCGTTAACAGATGCACGGGCACTTTTCCTAGCGAGCGTGCTAGTGTCTGTCCGTGAATTTCCCAGGGGTTGCTGTACATCAGACGTCGCGAGTTTCAGCACTTCAGACGGAAACCAGGGAATAGCCGCGATGCCATACAAGTTCATGCCGCGTGCGCAGGCGCAGGGGGCAGCCATCTTGGCAACGGCGGCGCCGGGTTTCCATCTGAGCATGTAAGCCCGACGATAGTGACATCTGGCATAATCCGAAGAACGGTCTGCTGTTTTTCGATGTCACATACTCCTCTTCATAATTTACACTGCAATTCACGTTACTTGTCAAAATTCATTAGTAGTACTTTATGTGCTACTGCATAGCAGCCGTGCAGCCGTCATCCTTGCTATTCTTCTGCCGCTCCGCATTAAGTACCATGCTCTGGTTGACCTCTCATTGGACTTTTCAGACAGCCGCCATGCAAGAGCTATCTGCTATCTAGCGAACCAGTTCCAAATGGTTGCTTCATTTGAAGAAGAATGGGCCGGCCTCTGAGGCGACCGGATTTCTTGAGGGCAGGATGTGCATACGGATCAAGTTGACTGTCCCGACGCCTGAATGCTCGAGAGTCCCGTGTGCCACAACCTGATTCGCTCTACACCGCCCGTCCCTTGAGCAATGACTTGTGTCACTCGGTTTCACAAATTACTGCTTAACGCGCCCTGGTAAATTGGTCACGACGAGTCCAATCTTGATCACGGCAGACATGGTAGAGGGGAGCATATCGATCTCAAGAACATGGGTACGCGTATATTTCTTCTATGCCCTTCTGTTTTATCTGGTAGAAATTATGCGGTAGATATGATTTGAGTAACTTTCAATGCGGGTTGCATCATCGCTCACGAAGCTGTACTATTGCTACAGTTCCCTGCCAGTGCTTCATCGGGCGGACCAGGGCAGCCGTTGGTCGAAACAAGCGTCCGCTGCAAATCATCGTACAGCACACTCTTGTTGAAAGCTTGAGTTGAAGGAGGCATATCGCTGGTTGGGTTGTGTGCACAGAAATCGTAAGGCTTCAAGTGCATCTGGGCTATCTCATCAGGCATAATCGGGAAGTCCTCAATTCGTGGGATATGGTTGAAGCCGAAAGAGTGCCAGATGACAATGTTCTCGTCGACAACATAGTCAGGCTTGTCTACCCAGCTCTTGATGCCCGTGCCACCGATGGACTGGTTCGTATAGTCGCCGGCTGGGAAAAGGTTGCGGACACGTGCAACAGCACCGTGGTGGTCACGCATTCTGTCGGTATTAACACCATGCCTTGAGCTGGCCACCCTCACGTTGGTGCCATACCAAGGTAGATCGAGTTGTCTGTACTGTGATATATGACGGCGCGGAGAACAAATTTATGCTATCCGTGTACGGCTCATATCAAATGACCAAAGTCGTGCTGACCCGATATCCGTCAGAATGGAGAAGTCCGTTCTCGGATATCGTAGACAGACAACCGCGGCAAGACCGAGGCCAGCTGTAAATAATCCCTCCCATACTTTCTCTTATTGAAACGGCACTCCCCCGAAGTCCCATCCCTTCCATGTCTGTGTGATGCAAGAAGCAGATATTCTCCCACGTTGTAATGTGTAGATATGGAATAACTGCGCCGTTAGGGACTTGGTTTGACTCTTGCTGGTTCTGGGCCCCCAGCCCTGATGGTGTACAAAAGTCCATTGACTCACTGCCACCGTGCATTCGGTGCCACTAGACAAGGGGTTTGATTTAATTGCGATTTTTGGCCATCCACCGCCAGCCCCTTGATGATCTGGTTGGAACATCGCTGTCAGGAGACCTCATACGTCCTATCAAGCCAGTCATACCTCCCACTGACACTGATATCTGTCAGACGGAGCAAGATAGGTAGATAATCGAGGTGTGCCTACCACCCAGGACTCAGATGGTAACAAAAACAATATCCAGGCTAAAATTTCCATTATTATTAAAAAGAGCACACTCTAGGTGTCAGGCAAGGCTGGCTTTATTTTCAGCGGGATCCTGGCAAAGAAAGTTGAAGTACCATGGAGTCTCCATGGTTGCCCTAGTACCTTGGTAGTCCGATATTTGTGCCAACTCAAACAACGTCGTATTAGCAGCAAACACTGGATACGCTTGCCATTTGATTGGTCTAAAGCCTAGATACCAACCCACCTGTTGCACCAACACCTGCAGGATGACCACAACAGTTGGTTGGAGAAATCCTTTGGGACGTCCGGAAGCGCCAACACGTATATCTGAGCCCAGCTATCACTATGCTATGCAACTAACGAGAAAGCAAGCATGGCTCAGCTTCTAGCTGTCTTCCGAGGAACGCGTAAATCTGCACACAGCACCCTTGTGTCCAGGTAGGTCGCCTAATCTTCAGCTCCGTGTCTTAGCGAGCGAATTTTGTGCAGCCACCGATCAATTACAAATTGCACTGAGCTGTCGTTCCTCGCTGCTGCAGTCAACCACGCAATCCACAAAGCTACCGCTGATACCTTTGGCTCTGTTTGTACTCCAAAATTGGCTACAAGTTGAACTCATTTGTTGCTCTACTCCTCGGCCTGTTTCTCTACTTCATCCACCAACGCCAGCACCGGAACGTCACCCGGCAGCGAAGGGGGTACGCTACTCTCGTCCAGCACATACCCGCAGAGCCTTTCTTCGGCCTGAACTTCATAATGAAGATACACCAGGACATTCCATCTCTACACCGCTTCCATCAACGTCACGGCCATACTTTTCAGCTAAATACTTTCATCAGTTTGCCTACCATCTACACGGTCGCACCCGAGAATATCAGAGTCATTCACACAGACGATGGGAAGTGGGGAATTGAGCCAGCTAGATTGTCCGGTATGGAGGCCTTCTGTGGCAGAGGGTTCTTGACCATGGATGGAGACGTCTGGCGGGACGCACTGAGGGCACTAAGGCCCTCCTTTGCCAAAAGTAACACATCAGACTTGAGTATAGTCTCGCGTGAAATGGACGGAATCATGGCAGATCTACCTAGGAAAGGTGGTGCCGTGGATCTTCAGCCCTTATTTAATGTCATGGTATGTAGCTCTCACCAATTGGTGATCTCGGAGGTTACTGCGTGGAATTGACGAGATACAGTTTCTCAACACATCATTGAATTTCCTGTTGGGAATTTCACCAGATGAAGCACACAGTGACGCCCCGTGCAGTTCTGGAGACTTCGTCGATGCTTTCCATGACGCGCTCTTCCTGACCATGGTACGGATGATACTTGGACGTGTTTGGCAGGTCTTGCCACAAGGCAGATTTCATCGTGTCTGCAATACTGCTCATTCATTTCTGAACCATTATATCGATCAGGCCGTTGGCCAAACAGGGGCATCAAACTCAAACTCGGTTGAGAGTCAAAAGCGCAGCCTGGTACAAGACTTGTCTTTCCAGTCTGGTGATCAGGGGTTCATCAGGAGTCAGATTATCCAGGGCATGATGGCATCCCAGGAAACGACATCGTCTCTGCTCGGGAATGCCGTCTTCCTTTTGTCCCGTCATCCATCTTACTGGAGCCAAATACGGGGTGAAGAACTTACCAAACCCGACATGTTCAACTTTGACACTCTCCTTAATTCCAAAATCCTGCAAAACATTCTCTTAGAAAGGAAGTGTTCCAGATGTATGAGCTCACAGCCGGGAACTAACAGCGTGTCAGCCCTGCGCCTCTACCCCGTATTCCCTCTCATGAGTCGCATCGCCCTGTGTGATACAGTCCTACCGGTCGGAGGTGAGCCCGATCTCAATAAGCCAATATTTGTACCGAAGGGGACAAAGGTGGAAGTTGGGCAGTACTCCCTGCATCGTGACCCGCGTGTCTTTGGAGTGGACACAGAGGCGTTCCGGCCCGAGCGTTGGGACAGCATCAATCCGAGCCAGTGGGAATTTATGGCCCTTGGCGGTGGCGGAAGGGCTTGCCTCGGGCGCCAAAACAGTCTGGCCGAGGCGGCCTATGTTCTTTCGACACACTAATAATTGTACGATAGAATTTCGTTACATGTATTAGAGAAAAATTTCCTACACCTTTTGACGAGCAGCTGAGAGTCCGGGGCTTCTATCGCCTCATTCCCAGGCTCCTTGGGCGAGACATAGCCACAAGTTCAGGTGAACCTAACAGTAGGACAACCTCAATAGAATTAAGAGGACTGTATGTGTCGGTCTGAATTAGTTCTGTGGTGCTGACTGCATCCACAATTACCTTCTGTTGGCATCACCGACAAGGTCTATTGTATGTAACCCCTAACCGACTTGTTGACCCATGTCGTCGCGACCCCCTTCTCCACGCAAGCAGGCGTAGCAAAAACACGGCCTCTGTTGAAAAGGCACTGTGGGTCATACTTGGACTTTATCTCCAGTAGACGTGCAAAGTTGCCCTCGCCCCAGACCTCGCTCGCGAGGCTGAACGGCGCGAGGTAGTTGGGGTAGTCATAGATGGCAGGCTCGTTGAGGGACTCCTCGAAGTCGCGGAGGTAGGCCATCATGTGGTTCTCTTCGCGGTCATAGACAAAGGCCTGGTTGGTGTGGTTGGTCCACTCGGCCGAGGTGAGGGTGATGTGCGCGCTGGTGGAGTGGGGCCAGGCTGTGTCGCTGTCGCTAGCTGGGAGCTGACCGTTGAGCCCGGGCAGGAGGTCTTTATGCACGCCACGTTAGTATTTCACATCCCGATGCAGTCTATTAGATGAGAACATTGATACACTCACATTCGTCCACCCAGATGGTGTGGCCAGGGTCCTCGCCACGGGCGATCAACCCATTGATGGTGTCCTTGTAGATGGCAAATGTCTGGTTGTAGAAGTCAACCGTCGAGTGAGTGTGGCTCTTGCCGTAGAAGATTCGCTGGTAGCCATAGGGGTAGTTAGTGAGCAGGTACTGGTCCAGGCTCTTCAGCGTCCACTCTTGAATGGCGATGGAAGAAGCGCCTTCGTAGAAGGAGCCGAACGTGCTGTTGAGGATGCTTTCGTTGCCCCCGAAGTACACTGCATTGAGCTGGAAGACAAATTGGCGTTCGCGAAGAGGCACAATGGCGTTTGGCTCCGCCGGGTCCTTGTAGTAGTACAAGAGGGCCGGGAATGCATCAGGGTCTTGGTTGTTCTCAAAAAAGTCCGTTGTCTGCTTGAACACGTGAGGAGCTTGGTCTTCCGCCCAATCGACAGTTGCAGTGTAGACAACACCAGGGTCGGGGTATCTTCAGAAGGTGGCTTCAGTATTTATAATCGCCAGCGCTTCAAACATAAGGGAAGACGTGAGAACATACGCTTGAATGTAAAAGTGGGTGACAACTCCAACGCCCATCCATCCAGCTCCAGTGCAGGCCCAGAAGAGATCGGAGTGCTCGTTGTAAGGGTTGGCGTAGATCACCTTTCCGTTAAGCAGGACCACCTCCAGACCAACCAGGTTGTCGTTGGCAATACCGTACTTGTTGGTTTGGAAGGCGATTCCTCCACCAAGCAGGAACCCTCCGACACCGATTGAGGCAGCACGGGGACCCAGGAAGGCCCATCCTGTCCCCTCGAGCAGGCTGTAGACATCGCCGGCCTCATTGCCGCCGCCGACTTTCAAGATCGGCCAAGAAGTGCTGAGACTGGTTGCGCTCACGTTGGCCGTAGTGGCAAAGTCGGTCTCGCCAAATTTGTGGCTAAGGTTTTGGGTCGTCAATTACGGTCTCGTACCTTTGGCTTGGCTTCTCAATAGAGATTACTCACAGGTCGATTATGACACTGGGAGACTGTGCACCTCCGAAGTCTGCATGACCACCGCCCACTGCAAGTAGCAATGTTAATAACTATGCCGCAAACATGGAGCATCGAAAAGCTCGTAGAATTAATCGTAGAGGAACGTGAGATACGTACTGATTGCAAATCCGTTATCACCCCAGAAAGCGTGAGCCGAAGAGTAGAATTGCATGATGATGCTGACGTCGACCGTGTCCTCCGGGTAAAGAATCATCTCAGGCCAAATTTTGCGCTGCTCAGTCCAAATCCTGGCAATAGTCTGGCCATAGTGGAAATCTCCTTGGCGAGAGATCTTGGACGAGTTAAGAGTGCTCTCAAGACTAGCCACTGCATCGGCCTTGCTTATAAAGTTCGAGAAAACTCCAAGAGGGGCCTCCACAACCGCAAATGTTTCATTGCGCTGCTGCCAGGCCGTGGTAGCTTGGCAAGTGGCAACAAAGCCGAGAGAGGCAATGACGAGGCTGCACCACTTCATCTTGACTGATATGAGTTGGAAGACCTAGGTAGGTGACCAGTGGAGATTATCAAGGCATTGCCAGTGGTGCAGAGTGTCTCGAGATATATCGTCATGCAGTCTTGCGGCTTCTTATACGGTCTTCGACGGCATTTCTGTGCCATAGTCCCCTCTCGAGAATCCTTGTTCCTATTCATTGACCTCTCCCCCAAAATCATTCAACTGCGAGGTCGGGCGAAGTGGTACCTGGTGGGCCCACACTCACCGATGCGGAAAGCACAGGGGCAATCAAGCCTGGGGTGCCCCGAGAAGCAGCAGTGTTGGGATTCCATGTCATGATCCTTGGTATCGGACAGCAGGTTCTCCACACACACAGAGAGTGGGTACCAATTTACCCGAACTTGTTGCTGTCCCAGTTTAATGCTGCAGCAAAGCAAGGACCGAAATCAGGAACATCGGACATCAGATCGAACCAATGATCCGGATAATTATCACGTCATGTGCGCTTATTCACTCCAGTGCTGGCAGTCAGGAGCGGTCCCAAAACACATACGCAAGAGGTGAAAACAAATGAGAAGGATGAAGAAAGCCGAGTCAACACATAGTATGATAGTTATCGAGTTAAAATGAGTCATATTGTCTAACCTAGGTAACTATGGCATAATTATGAAAGTGAACCTGATGATTAAAATACTTCGTTGATTCATAGCTGTATATTGATGAGCTTTTATGGGAGACGAAGGCGCCAAAAGCAACGGGCCATGAGCTTGTCCCTAGGGTAATTACTTGATTGCAATGCGGATTGTTTCGCAATGTTTGGCCTTCAGTTGCTCGAAGTTCGTTCCCAAACTCAAAGAGACACCGTCTTTGACCAAGCCTGGTGTTCCTGGCCCCGACTCAGTCCGGAAATCCACGGATGAGACTTCGTTGACAGCAGCCCATGGCCGTCCAGTCTCAAAATAGCTTCGAAGGTTACCAAAACATTCCACCGCTGCTTTTGCAAACGAGGCCTCAGTCAACCCGCCCATGTGGGGTTGAACAACGACTTTATCTGGTCGTGTACAGAAATATGGATGGATTCCGCCAGGCTCGTTGTCAAAGACATCGAGCCCCGCTCGTCGAATTTTCCCCGATTCCAATCTTTCCACCAGGGCTTCATCATCGACGAGTGCACCGCGCGAGCTGTTGATGAAATACGATCCATCTCTCATCTTGTTGAAATTTTGCTGCGACATGAGACCTCTTGTATCCTCTGTCAGGGGACAGTGCAAGGAGACAACGTCGGCACACTTCAAAAGATCGTCCAAGGTATCGCAGCTCCTGTAGTATGTATTGGGCGGGGAGGGAACTGATCGTCCGCTGCGGTTCCAATATACAACCCTCATTCCGAATGCCAGGCTGGCTTTCCGGGCAAGCAGCGAGCCAGTCTTCCCCATGCCGACGATGCCAAGCGTCATGCCACATGGATCCTGTCCAAGGCTTAGACCTGCGCGCCAGAGCCCGTTTCGTAGGTTCTGCTCGGCGATGGAGGTGTTCCTCAGTACGCCGAGCACCAGAAACATCGCCATGTCTGCTGTCGCTTCGCATGTGGCCTGTCTTGAGTTGCAGAACCATATGCCCTGGCTCGTCATCCAATCGACGTCGAAGTCGTTGTATCCACATTGCGCTGACACGACGATACGCAAGTCTGGCAGAAAGGGGGACAGGAGTTCTGCATCAAATGGCTCGTATGGCTTGGGGCTCAGACGGGTCACGAGCGCCTGATAGGGCCCATGCCTAGCGATGTGTTTGGGTATCAAAGCGAGAAGCTCATCTCTGTTCTCAGCGTCAAGAGTCTACTACCAAGTCAGTATCACATCATTCAGTACGCGGACAACGCTGAATTATGCGAGACTCACGTGTATCTCCAAAAGGTCTGAGTGGCGCACAGCCTCTCCGCCGTCATGGAGTGTCTGGCCCAGCAAAAGAACACGGGGTCTTCGGACAGACGAGAGAATCATGGGTTCACAAGTATACGACAGCTCCATCTTGGCGAGGACGTAGTTTTGGTCAATGGGGAGCACACGGAAATGGCAAAATGTGCAACAGAATACAACAGTCTGGGCAAATACACTCGTCTGTCTTTATGCTACGTACAAGCTGGAGGACCCATCGATATACAAGGGTTACGGTTCACATAATCCATCGGACCCTGCAACATACCTTCGTAACATTTCCCATTCTAGTTTCTACACGATCTGACAAGACAGCAATTATTACTCATTTTCTATGAGAATGAAATACACGGTATAATTATTTGGCCTAACGCGGTAATGCTTAAAAGGATAAAATACGTGCTCATAAACAAATCTGGTGCAAGTTTATTTAGGTTTAATTGTGGGTATTTGACATTATCGTCCCCGTCGCGTTCATGTCAAGTATTGTTCACCAGAGCGATCTCCGATGAGATGGAGCCGGGGTGCCCTTGACCCTGCGAGCTGATGGCATGTGTGTTTTATCTAATCTAATCCATCTGCATCTCCTCCCCACAAATAATGCAACGGCTGCTGACCCGCAGTAGTTCCGAAACCGGTTTCTGCCGTCGACATCACAGAGGCGGCTTTGAACTTGATGCCGATGAGCGAAGGTTGTGGAGCCACACGACGTCAGCTTGCTCCGATATGTGATATAGAAGTGGCATCCGTAGAGGATCATCACTATGGACGGAAGGGAGATAAACCTGAATGGGTAGGAAGAGAGAGGGTTCCAGGGTTTTCGCATTTTCCTGCATGTAAGTCGCGTCCCGAGTCAGGGATGTTAGGGTGCAAAAAGCAGTTGCGCGATTTTGAAATCGGACTGTCCTTCCAACCCGCAGCAGGCTTGCAATGTTCACTCATCCTATGTTGTCTCCATGAGTAAGGCAGGCTTGAGTATGAATAGATATGCTCGTCAGCTCCAGCAGCACATCTTGATCTTCGATAGCAGCGCAAAAGGGCACATTATGTGAGCCTACCTAGTGAATAGAGGGCTCACTCCAGGGCTGCTTCATCGCCGGATAGCAGGGCACTTGGTGGTTATCTGTTGAACTTGAATCAAGTCGACATACTTCACCGCATTTTTGCTTCTCTCCGGAACCACGATGGACAGCAAAACTGACATCTATATTATGATGGACTGCATATCTGTCAGTAGGCATCCACTTCTACTGATTTGCGCAGGGAAGCTTATTCGCAAAGATAGCGGATCCCTGGCCAACTAGCGAGACAGGGGCCATCTGCACTAGAAATTCAAGCTTTGGTAGATTATATTTCCGCGAGCTCTCTGTATATGTAAGCTACTAGTACTGCGGAGATACGCCTCGTCCTGAGGGTGGTGACTCTTATACTGCATACCGCCTTTAATTCCGTAAAAAGTGTTCCTTCCGTTTTGCCTGCGCACTGTATCCATGAGTTTCACCAGCAATGATGGAAAAATCAACTTCCGTATGCATCGAGATGGAGCCCGCACAGGAGCAGGAGTCCAGATCCCTGTGGGGAATTTCGCGTGCAGTGGGACTGCATGACCAGATGGAGCGCAGAGGCACGAGTCTTCCGATAAACCTTGGAAGCGTTCACGGAAGGGAAGCGCGCGCACCGGTCGATCCACCGCCGATTGGTATTCCGACGTTACTTCAGGAGAAGCTCGTAGCGAGATCGGGATGGCTTGGCCTTCATCTGGGTTGGAGATTGCGGACAATTCGAATGTCGGATACCCATGCTACTAGAACATGCAAGGGCAGACCTGAATGAATAACTTGTTCGAATTTGAGTCAAGGTCGGTGTGAAGTTGAGGTGCGGACAGCACGTTTTCTTGGAGCTGCAAGCTTCCTCGGTGTTACCACACTACCTCAAACGACCATTGCAATAGCCCTCAATTTTGCCATTGGAATAACCCTAATCTGCCTCAGTGAACGGGCTTAAGCATCACCATCGAGCAATCGAAATGGGAAGCCTAGGCGTCTCCCAGGCAGAGTCACCTCACCACGAGAATGTGGAATTGTTTACAACTCTGAACGATGTCCTCGAAACAAGGGCTCTGACACACCCAGATCGACTGCTCGTCTCTTATCCTAGAAATGAGACAGACATCGTCGACTACACCGGTATTGAGCTGGACCAGCTCACCCGGCAAGTAGCGGTTCATTCTCTGAAAGCACTTGGTGCAGTAGGCTTGAAGCCTGAGGGTGGGCTAAAAACAGAAAAGTTTGTGGTGGCAATCGTTGGCATCTCGAGCCTCGAGTATTACCTGACTTTCATTTCTCTGCAACGCCTGGGAATCACCACATTCTTCATTTCTCCACGGTTGGCAGATGCTGGGTACATCCACCTACTCCAGGAGACCGGATATAACTTGGCCATTGCCAGTGGTCCATCTTACGGCACTCTCGAAAGGCTACAGACAAATGGCTCGCTCCCGGAGAGTTTTGCCCTGCTTCCCATGATTGATGCTCAATTCTTGGATCGAGAGTATAATACAGTCGATACCGCCGATTTCAAGCCGTTGTGCTTTGACTCGTCACCAGGCTTTATCATCCACAGCGGCGGAACGACAGGGCTGCCCAAGCCCGTGCCCCTCGCTGCCTCTGCCTGGCTCACTCAAGCCAGTGACATCCTGCGACGCATCCCAAGAGTCGACACACTTTCAACATTACCACTTTTCCATAGCTTTGGCCTCGCTACGCTGCTTCGTGGGCTTGTTGGTGGTACCCGTTTGAGTCTTCTTAATGCGGCTCGGCCCATTACCGCGGCCAGCGTGATCAAATACTTAGACGCCACAGGATCCGAAGCCTTGGTAACGGTTCCCTACACTTTGAAGTTCCTGGTCGAGGCGGACAAGGGTGTGGAGAGACTCGGTGCCTTGAGACAGGTCATCAATGCCGGTTCGGCGATACCAGATGACCTGGGTGACAGGATAGTCGCATCTGGTGGGAATATCTTCCATCTGTATGGGCAGACCGAATGCGGCGCATTGATGGAGCCGCCATCTGACAGGTGTCTTTGGAGCTGGGTCACGCCTCTCCCTCATGCAAAGCCATATCTTCATTTTGAACCTCAGACTAGCGGCTCTTCAGAGCAGCTGTATCACCTCGTTATTAAGCCCGGGTTGAAACAAAAGGTTCTCTCGGACCGACCGGACGGGTCTTATGGTACCAAGGACTTGTTTCAGCGTCACCCTACGATTCCTGACTTGTGGAAATTCGCCGCCCGAAAGGACGACATCATTGTGATGCTCAACGGAGAGAAGGCAGATCCCATCCCCGTTGAAGACGCTTTGAGGGTCAACCCAGAGGTGGCCACTGCCGTGGTCTTCGGAGCCGAACAAGAGGCTCTGGGTGTGGTGGTCATCAAGTCGCATTCTTCTGCAGCTCTCCCTCATGAAGATTTTATCAGAAGCATTGGCCCTAGTCTCGACTTGGGAAACTCACGTGTCCCGGCATACGCTCGAATAGCCAAGGATATGATCATCGTGAAGGAGGCGGATACGCCGTTTCCAGCTACGGATAAAGGTACTGTCATCCGCTCGGCGTTTCTAAGACAGATGGACGACGATATCAATAGACTGTATGCAGAACGGTCAGCCTCAACAGGTGAAGGCGTGGGCAACGGGGTACAATTGTCGCATGACAAGGTTCTTGCCATCATTTCAGAGATCGTGAAGGGTGAACTCCGTTCGAAAGCTGCCCATGACGGCTCACCATCGGAACGGAGAACGATCGATGAGACAAAGAGCTTGGATGATCTCTCCATTGACGCTGATCTCTTTGATCTTGGTGTCGATTCGTTGCTAGCGAGTAACATTCGCAGTCGCGTCCAAAGAGCAATTGATCTCCACGGTGCATCGCTAGCGACGAACGTGGTGTTTGACTTCCCAAGAGTCTCACTTCTCGGTAAGCATGTGATGCAGCTGCACCTTGGCAGCAGCGTATGCTCGGATCCAACCGATCTTGAAGAATTGGCTCGGGCGATGGTAGAGAAATACAGCCACTTCGCGCCGACTGAGCCACAGGCTGCAGTTGTGAAATCTTCAACAACAGCTAAGATAGTAGTAAGTGATATTTCACCATCTACTTGATTCCCACATTGATACTTGGTGGAATACAATGACTTTATGCTGACACGCTGTTTTCTAGCTGCTCACGGGTGCCACAGGCCAAGTTGGGGCCCATCTCTTGTTCTCCTTGCTGTCGCGCCAGGATGTCGAAAGTGTTTTATGCGTTGTCCGTGCGAACAACTCCCAGAACGGCCTCGCAAGGCTCAGCGCGGCTTTGAGTGATGCCGGACTCCTAGCAGAACTCTCTGCAACGCAGCTCGAGAAAGTGGTGGCATGTCCGGGAGACCTATCTTCGCCAGATGGATTCTTTTCTCCCGGCAATCCAGTGTACTCACGGATAATCAACAACGTGACCCATATCATCCACAATGCCTGGCCGGTCAACTTCAACCTCAACTTCCAAAGCTTCGAGTCTCAGGCCATCAGGCCGACGCACCATCTCATAAACCTCGCCCTAAGGTCGAAACTACATCCCAAGCCAGCGTTCACATTTGTCTCGAGCATCGCCACCGTCCTCAAAGCGGGCCCCGAGGTGCAGGAGAAGCCGTACCCGTGGGAGTACGTGGGACCTATGGGCTACGGCCAGAGCAAGTGGGTAGCGGAGGAAATTATTGCTGCAGCGGCCAGATCCGGCGACAGGCTCGAATCCATCCGCGTGGCCCGCCTCGGCCAAGTCATGGGCGACACGAGGCACGGGCGGTGGAAGATGAACGAGGCGTATCCCACTGTTGCGCAGAGTGCGCTGACTGTGGGTGCGTTGCCCCTCATCGAGCTCGCGAGTGATGGCGTTGTCCACGACGAGCATTTCTGGCTGCCTGCCGACATTGCGGGTGCTGCTATTGCCGATGTGGCGCTGAGTGGTGACAATGAGCCAGAAAGGTCCCCGATTCCGGTGTCTTATTTCAATGTCAGCAGTGCGGTCCCAACGAGGTGGAACAGTGACTTCGTACCGGCCATCAAGAAGGCATTTTCTCAGTACGGCATCACCTGCGAGGCACTACCGCAACGTGAGTGGCTCAGACGCTTGGAGGAGTCGGACCCGGATGTTAAAAGGAACCCGCCGAGGAAGCTGCTAGAATTTTTCAGGGGGCGATATGGGGCTGTTGAAGCAGACGGTGGTCTTGTGCTAAGCGAGCCAACCATGGCTATCACCAAGACATGTGAGGTGTCACCGCGGGTGGTAGAGCAGCATGAGTGGGCAGAACTCTTCGCCAAGTGTGCCAGGTACTGGGTTATTGAATGCTGGAAGCGGTCATGAGCTTAAGTACACTATACAAGACTCGACAGTTTTTTCATATTTTGTAGGGGCAAGCCAAGCCATTCATGAAAAACCAAAAGCAAATGGCGTGATGTTTGTATTTGAAATGAGGCTAGTACTAGTACTAGTCAAGATGTGAATACACACAGCAGGGACCTTAATGAGCACTAAGTTTGCTTAAGAAATCAAAAGTGCAAAGTCTAATGACTCAAGCCCAAGCGGCTGCCACACTAACTTTCTCCCTGATTCCGACGGTTATAGAAGCCGCAGACACATCCAAATACTAGTTAGCACCCTGCCGCCCCCTTCTCATCGTCTTGTCCTTGCCACGATATGGGATACGTCCAGAGCCTCATCGAGTCACCAGGCAAAGACTTGATGACGACAGAGAGTTAAAACAAACGAGAGCTTGAATGACAAGAAGGAAGATGCGTTTCTGCTCTGGTACTATCCAGGCGTCACCACGTGGAGGCGCAGAATACGACTTTGACGCCCACCCCCAGCAGTATCACTCAGCCAAGCTGAGAGCGCCCACGCCGTGTATGGGGCGGTATCTGCACTGCTGGGGCTCGGGAGTAGGTCCCTAGCAGTATCACTCAGCCCAGCTGAGAGCGCCCACGCCGTTGGGGCGGTATTCTGCACTGCTAGGTCCCTACCCCCAAGTTCAAGTTGTGGTACAGAACCACTAGAGCGCTGACCCAGCAGTATCACCTAGCCCAGCTAGGAGCGCCCACGCCGTAGGAGGCGGTATTCTGCACTGCTGGGTCCTCGCCATCGAAACAAGAGCGCTGACCTAGCAGCATCACCTAGCCCAGCTAGGAGCGCCCACGCCGTAGGAGGCGGTATTCTGCGCTGCTAGGTCCTCGCCGTCGATAAAAACAAAACATTAGAGCGTTGACCCAGCAGCATCACCCAGCCCAGTTGGGAGTGCCCACGCCGTAGGAGGCGGTATTCTGCGCTGCTGGGTCCTCGCCGTCGAAAAGACCAAGCGCACCGCTAGAGTGGGTACCCAGCAGTATAACTCAGCCCAGATGAGAGTGCCCACGCCGTAGGAGGCGGTACCTGCACTGCTGGGCTCCCACCCTCGGAACAGAACCAAAACACCAAGCGCACAGCTAGAGTGGGACCACAGCAGTATCACCCAGCCAAGCTGAGAGTGCCCACGCCCTGAGGCGGTACCTGCACTGCTGGGCTCCCACCCTCGCATAGAAAAACAAGACCAAAGCAGTACTAGAGTGGGTACCCAGCAGCATGACTCTGCCCAGCCGAGAGCGCCCTCGCCCTAAGGCGGTATCTGCACTGCTGGGTCCCCACCCTCGCAAAAACAAAAGTCAAAAACCATTCGAGGGTCGTCACCCGGCAGTATCACTCAGCCTAGCTGAGAGCGCCCACATCCGCAAGAGGACGGTATCTGCGCTCTCGCGCCCACATCCTCAAGAAGACGGTCTCTGCACTGCCAGGCTCCTACCCTCGACACGACGCTGACGGCCGTTCTTCGCCATGGCCGTCGCCTCCTTTGTCATCTTCTCGTTCATCGCCATGATGGGGTTGCGGCCCATCTCGACGGCATAGGGTTGGAACGTCCACCTTGGGTGTTGGTGTTGCTGCTCGATATCAGTGGCAGACACCGTAGGTGGAGGCCCTTGGTTGTTGGTGGTGGGCTGGGGCCCGTCAGGGAAGAAGCCCAGCGACAGCAGTGGGTGCTGTTCGCAGGCGGTGGTGAGAGCGGTCAGGAGGCTCTGTGGTGCCGCGCTTGTGTTCGCGGGCTTGGTTGGTACTTCTCCCAGAGGGATGGAGTAAGAGTTGCTCTGAGCCATTGTGACTTTGGCTTGTTGAGTGTCTGTTGTGTGGTATGAAGTGTCTTGTGTTTGAGTGTCTGAGTTTGAATGTATGAGTCAGAGTATTAGTCTGTTGAGGCAGCTTCAAATGTTGTGGTATGGTTCAGAAAGTGGTGGAGAAGAAAACAGATCAAGGCGGGGGGAAGCCGGGTTTTTATATTCGAGCTCACCACCCTCGGTCAGCCTACCTAGGTAGCATGTGAATTTGACCTTGGTCTATTACAATAGCGCTCTGGTAAGAGAATATTTACTTGTTCCATAGGACACTATTTGTGTCCCATGACATTCAAGTGGTCTGATATTTGATTGCTTACTTGTTCTATAGGACACTATTTGTATCCCATGACATTGCGTGAGTCATCTGTGAGTCATCTTTGAGTTGATAAGTGTTATTAAGACTTCTAGCGTTGGGTATTGAGTCCAAAGACTCTAATAGTTGTGTCTAGAAGTGTCCAAACACTTTGTATTACACTAAGTGATAGTAGCACTTGCCATAAAGGTTCACGACTACTCAATTACCAAGACAGACTATTGATCTCAAATGAGTTAAGAAATCTCTTAGTTTCCAAACACTATGGGCTATGTTCATGCTATCAATGTAGTCTGTGTTTACAATGGCTCCTCAAATATGTTGACTTAAAGTATGAGTCACACTATCGTGCTAGTTGATAGAGACTGACAGACTGAAGACTTCGCAGAGACTTCAACCAGGTAGAGTTTCAGACTTAGACGAAACCAGATGAAGCGCTCTGGTCAGGGAGCTTAATTTATCGAGTTGAAGTTTTGGGAGCACAGCTGGGCAGTCTTTCATAGCCAAAATGAATCTTGGAGGCAATTTTTCTGTGCCGCCCCATGACTGGAAGATGTTAATCCATTAGCTCTACAAACACAAATACTATAACAGCCGCGGTCACCAACAATGCTTGGAAGGCATGGTAGAATCATTGACTGTAGTGCAATTGTGTATACACTGGGCCACCAGCACTCAGGCTGACTGGCTAGCCGATTATCCTGTTTGCCGCTGGGGTTAGACAGTCACTTTGCCAGTGCAGGACTGTGCAGCCTACAGCTTTTCATTGACAGAGAGCCCGCAAGAATGGGAAAACGGGATTCACTTTACTGAAAGCACCCGCCAAAAATATGGCTCTACAGTCAACTGGTGTCAGTCCCGTGAATTTGATCGTCCTCTGGTTCAAATCGCGGCCAGAAAACAAATGTTATGTTGTATCTGGCCGCAAGACGGCCCAAAAAAAAGCAGAATGGGGCAAAGAAGCAATATTATGTGTGCCGTGTAAGACATTCCTGCCGAATTGGGAAACACTACAGCTCACCGAGTGCTTGGCGTCAGCCCCGCGATCACAGTTGTCCTGTGTTCAACATCATAAGTATGCGTGGCCCGCTTTCTTAATGCGACACAATTCAAGGCTGTTCAAAACACTCAAGACATCTCTTAATCGATAAGACAAGATGACGAACCGAAAAGAGTGCGAGTTCGACCTCATGAGGCTGGTCCCTGAGCTCCAGGTCAAGATCTTCGAGGCGCTCCCCAGCCCGGTGGCGGCCATGGACCTCGCGATGACCTGCCGGGCGCTCAACACCCTCTTCGCCACGTACAAGACCCAGATACTGGCTGGGATCAGGGACAACATGGTAGCAACTTTCTACGAGTACTACGCCTTCCACATGAGGTTCCACATCCCGGACTCCGAGCACATCAAGCACCCGCCCCGCGGAGGCTGGCCCACAATCACACCAGAGGTGTGCTCCCAGGCCGAAAAGTCAGACTTTGTGCTCCAAGTCCTTCGGCACCTGCCATATATTAGAGGCTACCCCCTGGGTACGAAAATCGACTACATGAGTCTTGTGGTGGACTACTCCGAGAGACCCTGGTGCCTTGGAGCCAACGACAAGAGGTACGACCAGGGGACCGCGCGGTTCTCCCGCAAAGACTTTGCGCACAAGATTATCATCACGAATGGAATAGTGCCAGGCGGCATCGAGATCATCCTGGACACGAGGACCGGCGTCGTGTCTGAGGAGAGGCTCCTGGAGCTGTAGGAGGGCGGTGGCGAGGCCAAGGCCTTGCCCGCGCGGGAGTACTTTGCGCGCAAGATGAGGGCGTTTAGGGAGCTCAGGACGCTTTTCGTAGACGGACAGTACTCCCACGTCAGGGCAGACGGCCCATTCCACGACCCCGAGGCCATGGTGGAGTTCGAGTTGAAGCCGTCGGATGACACTGCGCTCACGGAGGGGGGGGTCATGGAGGGCGAGCCGGTTTGTCGTACTCGAAGGTTCAACTTGGCTTATGCGCCGGACAGGGGTTGGGTCTGTCACCTGTACAGGAAATTTGGGTGGCCTGGGAAGGATTGGAACAAGGAAGAGGGCCTGAAGGCGATCATGGAGTACAAGGACCGGCGGGACGCTGAATCTCTCGATTGGAGACTTGAAATACACAGGGCAAAATTGCATTGGCTGGAGCGAGGTGGCCCCGCGGCTGGGGTGCTCCATTCTTTTTAAAAGGGGCTCCTCATATCCGCCGCAAGTTCCTAGGTAGCGTAGGAGGCCACTGAGTGTGGTCTGATCAGCCGAGTTGAGCTCAAAGGGGACAACGACAACAAGACAAATTGCAAAAGATTTCATTACGAGATAATATACAGTCTTGCATATGTCTCTCACGGCCTATACTCACTCGTCGGCCTCAGCCCCAAACCAGACTTCTCATACATCATATCCAACGCCCTCATCTGCGCCAGACTATTCTCATGCTCGAAGAACGTCCCATTCCCCGGCCGCCCGCGCACGCGGTTCACAAACTCCTCCAGCTCATACCGGTACGTGGGCCAGTACACCTCCCCCGGCGCATCAACGCCCATCTCCTTGAACGAGTACGCCTTCCTGGTCTCCCTCTTGACATACCGCCGCACCTCCTCGCCCGAGTCCTTCCTGGTGACGACGAACTCGTCCTCGACGTCGACGCGGTGGTACACAGGCGAGAACATGAAGTTGACAAACGTCACCTTGCGCGTCCGCTTCACCTCGGTGCCCTCCTCCGCCCCTTCTGCAGTTGCAGGAACAGCCCGGTGCTGCACAAAAAGCGTCGGCCACGACAGGCTGAAATTCGACCCGCGCAGCCCGCCCTCCACCTCACCGACAACATCACCAGGAAAACGAAACTGCGCGTGGAACATGCCGTCGCACTTCTCCC
This sequence comes from Diaporthe longicolla, assembly GCA_000800745.1. Taxonomy (NCBI): domain Eukaryota; kingdom Fungi; phylum Ascomycota; class Sordariomycetes; order Diaporthales; family Diaporthaceae; genus Diaporthe; species Diaporthe longicolla. The sequence continues at coordinate 65,029 of JUJX01000048.1, forward strand.
GCGGCGGCGCCATGGGCGTCATGTCGGCGCGCACGCACTCCTCGGGCTCAACCCCAACAGTCCTGCGCACGGCCGCCACGGTATACGTGCCGACGTCCATGGCGGACCCGCCGGCGAGCGCGTAGTCGAAGCGGATGTCGTCGTCCTTTGCGACGAAGGAGGGGATGATGGCGCGGGCGTGGACGTGCGCCAGGCTCGGCTGGTCGACGAGCGACAGGAACAGGCGCCAGGAGGGGGCGAAGAAGCTGTGGAAGGCCTCCATCAGGACCGGGGCCGCGGGCGCCGTGAGCAGCGGGGAGCGGAAGAGCATCTCGGCCTCGTGGGCGTTGGAGGTGCTCGGCTTCTCGAGCAGGACGTGCTTTCCCGCCGCCAGGGCCTTGAGCGCCCACTCGAAGTGCAGCCCGTTGGGGGTGGGGATGTAGACCACGTCGATGGCTGGGTCGTCCAGGATTGCTGGGGGTATGATATCAGCTCAGTGCTGATGGGTGAGAGATAGTGAAGAATACTCACCTTGGTAGCTGTCCCGGACCTCGGGGATGCCGTGCTGCTTGGCATAGGCGACGGCCCTGGTCTTGTCCCGCGCCGCGATGGCGTAGATGATCACGTCCGGGTGGCTCTTGGACGGGGTGATGAAGCCCATGTCTGCGATTTTGGCGGCGCCCAGGATGCCGAACTTGAGGGCGTCGTCTTTCTTTGGCGCGAGCGGCTGCCTGAACATGGTCCAGTTGCGGCGCACGGCACCTAAAAGTGAGGCCATTTTGGACTACGGGTGTATGTTACACAGGCGATTGAGATGCCCTGACTGATGAGTGAGGTGTGAACTTCAGTGCAATGAGATCGAGCTTGGTTGGTGAGAAGACAGATGAGCAGATACGCCACGAGGGGAACCTTGGAAGTGGTCTAGCCCAGATGAGCTGGTGACATGTTACGTCCCTGCGTGCTTGTCACAATCCTTCACCACCACCCTGGCCCATCTCACTGCATTGCCCCGCTGCAAGGCCAAGACAAGACGGATGTAAAATCATTAAGACCGGAGACTTGACCAAAAGACCGGAGGACACCTACTCCCGACCTGGCCGATGGCCACGGTGAGTTGACCCGAATGCCGTGTGACAAGTTTCCTCGACAAGCACCGGGTGGCCGATCGATCTACTGCACGAGTGCGGCACAGGCGAACAGGTGGGCCAGCGGATCCAGCATGCCAAGAGGTTCGGCTGCAACGCTCCACAACGTCGACATACGAGTCCCAAAAGTTGGTAGACAAAGACTTGAATTAATTCACCACCACCTCATTCCATAATCCAGACGCAGCTGTGTATCTCAGACCACCCCCCATCACTTGGTAGGAATAGGAGCAGCATTGCCGTTGGACGCCTCAAAGTTATCCACAATCGCATCCCCCTTGACCAGCTCCCAGACCTCCTCGATCCCCTTGACAACCTCGGGCTTGAGCGGGCCCCTCCGGATCCCCTCCGCGGTCTGCGTGATCTGCTCCGGCTTGCTGGCGCCCACGATGACCACGTCCCCCTTGTCCTGCCTCAGCGCCGAGTGGTAGTAGACCCAGCGGTACGCCAGCTCCGCCTGCGGAACCCCCTGCAGCTCCGCCAGCTCTCCCCACTTCCCCAGGCCCTCGAGCAGCTTGGGCTTGTAGTAGAAGTCCTGGTACATCTTGGCCACGGGGGCGTCGTAGTCCTTCCGGAACCGCCCGTCCACGGTGCCCTGCTCGAACGCCGCCCGCGTCTTGGTCAGGAACCCGCCCGCCACGGGCGAGTAGGCGTAGAAGGCGATGCCCAGCTCCCGCAGGACCGGGAACAGCGTGTCGTCGATGAGCCGCGACACGGCGTTGTAGTTGCCCTGGTACACCGTCGGCAGGACGTACCCCTTGGCCTTGGCGTAGTCATACAGCGCCCGCGTCTCCTCGGGGCTAAAGTTGGACACGCCGAACCGCTTGAACTTGCCCTCCTTGTGCAGCGCGTCGACCTGCGGGACCCACTCGTCCAGCGGCAGGTTGCGGTCGGGCCCGTGCACGTACAGGATGTCGACGGCCTTGGTCTTGAGCTTGTCGAGCGAGGCGTTGAAGCGCGGCGTGATGTCCTTGAGGGCGCCTGGCTGCCACCCGCCTGGGTTCTTGGTGGAGATGACGAACTGGTCGGCCGCGCCCACGGAGCCCAGGTCCGTCTCGTTGTTGCCGTACATCTCGGCCGTGTCGATCTCCCTGATCCCCGCCGCCTTGGTCGCGTCCAGGGCGGGCTGCAGCTTCTCCGCGCCGGGGAAGCCGGCGGTGCCGATGGCGAGCATCAGGTCGGGGGTGGCCATGGTGGGGGATTTATGTGTGGTGTGTGTGTGTGCGTGTGTGAGTGTGAGTGTGTGGTGATGTGGTGATGTGGTGATGTCCTTGGTGAGGGGTGCTATGGGCAATAGTGTTTGAGGCGGGATGGAGAGGGGTGATATGATGGTGGTGTCTTCGAGATGTGGAGCACAGATGGTAGATGCTATTGTAGTCTGGAGTGGACAGGGACGGGGGGTGCAGAGGAACCTTGCTTTAATACTTCTCTCGATCTACAAGTCACGGCAGTGAAGGCTCCCACTCCGATTCCATCAAGCTCGAAAGCTCGATACGGCTTTATTAAGCAACTTGGCAGCATGTGGAGCTTAGAAGGAATCACTGGTTGCACCAGCCATCGTTTAGTCTTACCAGGATGCCAGGATGCCGGCAAGACGAGACAAACTTTGAAAGAGCTGCACATCACGTCACCGACACGGCGTTTGAGGCGTGCTGCTGCATGCCATTTCATGCCCAAACACCCCGTTGGCAACCTCGGATGCACCGACGGGAGATCGGCCGCCTGAGCCAAATCATGTACCGGGTGTTAAGTAGAGCCTGCAAACTTTGCCAACTGCTCTAAACAAAGGGACAAGAAACAAGGTTCCTGGGGTGAGTGTGACACCTCCATGTAAGTGACGCGGGACGGAGAGATTTTGTAGCTTACAAATTGACCCGTCCAGCTGCCGTCTTGACCACGCCTATGGCACGGTATTCCCTGTACTCCTGCTCAGTGCGGGACAGCGGGGCAACCTGGGAAATGGCTGATCTCAGCCACTTTGTGGGGTCCGGATCCACTGCCCCTCGAGCCGGTCTTGGTTATGATTCACGCCGATCGTCGCGGCTCCACGGCTCTCAGACTACTCCGTATAGCTATAGCTTCCAGATTTCAGGAATTCTGCTACTTAGAATTATCGCTAGCGGTTCAGACACCAGAGATTCCGATTCCTGTGACATGAATACATAGCCTAGACTCATTCCTTTCCAAAGGCTTGTACGACTAACTTATATTTTCGCAAATTTGTGCGAAATCAATGGCACGATGACCGCTGAATGATCGCGTATTGTTCGGACAGTATCATAACCAGTACTACAGTCTTGCATACATAATAACACCGTCAGCGTTAACAAGGCTTTGTAGAAAGCTGTACTGGTAGGTCCTGGGCACAGAAGGCGAATCGACGATGTATTTCTACTGCGGGATGTTCACAACGGCCATGTCCATTTTGAAATGGAGGCCAGGAGGGATCCATAGCACTGTTCTCTGACACAAGTGTTCCCTAATTGAAGCTCTATCAACTGCTGCCTCCATCGTTTTGTCGCAAGGACATGACAGTATAACTAAGTACCACACCCCCCCCTTTCTTTTTTTGGGCACTAAATATGAACTCGATAAGTGATCCCTAAATAGTGTGGGCTTCCGTTTGGTCGTCTGAGAAGGCCAGGTCTATCAAGTGGATGCACAACTTGAAATACATTTTCGCCTCGGCTCCTCTGTGCCGACTCTATGGGTATCTATCTACATGCACTAAATCACCGCTGTCCCATGATATAATCTATACCAACACACCTCGGCTCCCACAGATCCGTATCATCTCCCATCCACCTCGGTTCCCGCGGCGGCGGCCAGGCCGCGTCGTCATCTCCTGGGGGATGTCTACCCCCCGGCCTGCCTCCTGGCCGCGCATCTGAAGGAGGATGAGGAGGAGGACCTTCGCCCCTCCCAGGCCGGCCCGGGTAAGGATATGGTCCCCTGCCAGGCCGTCTTCCGCGCCCGGGCCCTCTTCCTCCGCCCATTGGCATCAGCGGCCACATGGGGATGTAGCACCGCTCGTCCCACGCGCACGTCTGCTCGCAGCCATAGTACTGGCTCTCCCACCCCAGCCAGGCCCGCAGCTCCTCGATATCGCGGTGCCACCGGTCAGCCCTGTCAGCCAGGGCTTCTGCTGCGGTTGTTGTACTTGTTAATCCAGATCCCTTGCTGCCCGCGCTGGTGAACTCGAACCACGCCCCCTCGACGCCGAAGCCCACCATCAGGAGAACCGAGCAGATGCTCCCGTGCACGTCTTCCACGGCCAGGCGGATGTCTTCCTCCTCGGGGGACAAGGGGGCGTGGGGTTCCCCCGGGACGAGCAGTCTCGTATATCGATACTTGCAGCGGAAGTATGTCTCCCTGTAGAGTTCCGACCGGGTAGACCAGCTACCCCGCCCGATTACGGGCGGGTACTCGAGATATCCCACCATGAAGAGGTGGATCTGCGCCCTCAGTTCATAAAGCCACTCACACACGGCCGTCACGTTCCTGGGCCCGGGGCCCGATGACGGAGGGAACGAGTCGAGCTTGACGTCCACCATCTCCAGGTGGCCGGTCGTCCTCTGCACGATCTCGGACGTGATCTGCACCCAGTCCGCACCAGAGCAGTTACTATGATCATCCCCCCAAGGCGGCCCCAGGAGGCCCCGCAGCGCCCGCTCCGAGTCCTCCCTCATGAGCGCGGCCTCCCCGGGCCCAACGCCCTCCAGGTGGTGCAGCCGCCGCCTCCGGGCCAGCTGCTTGAGGGCGACAGACCGGTTGCCGTGCTCCCCCGGGCCAGCCCACGCGCCGTCGGCCGTCAGGTTCAGCCTCTTCTGCTCGTCCGCCGCCCGGCTGAGCGACTGGTTCGCGAAGCGCGGCGAGTAGTAGCTCAGGAGGCCGCAGCCCCCCAGCACCCTGGCCCTGACCTCGCCCTGCCCTGGGCCGTTGCGCGTCGGGCCAAAGTGCCACGTGGCGCTGTCGAACCAGCCCCAGCCTTGGACCCGCAGGAATGGTTCGCGGCCGCGGTCGTGGCGCCAGTTTGGGGGTGCGGCGGGGTGGGAGGGCTCTGAGTCCCGGCCGGTTCTGGTTGGTTGTGGTGGGAGCGGGTAGTAAGACGTAGCAAGCGCGGTGTTGATGATGACAGGGTGCGGATCGGCCTCATCATCATCTGCGACATCCTCGGCAGAAGTGTGAGTGTTTTCCTGGACCGCCTCCTCGCCGTCCTTCCCGGGCTCCTCCGACAGCAGCGGCGCAGTGACATTCAGCCTCGACACCAACCTCAAACTCGGGCTCGAGAAATCACACCAGATCATCTCAAACCCGGCATTCATCCGCACCACGCCCTCAAACCCCCATCCCGGGCCCCCGAGCCCAGCATCCTCAAACCACCTGCACAACCCGTGCGCCCGCATGTACTCCTGCCCCAGCCCCCCGAGCCCGTGTCCCGGCGGGCCGGTCACGTTGCCAAACAGCTGCAGCATCTGCGTGTCCATCTGGCCCAGGCCCATGAGGGCGGCGGACTCGCCGTCAAAGTAGAGGGCCCTCACGGGGCGGGTGGCCTGGTAGGTCAGCAGGAAGGAGCTGCGGCTCGAGCCCATGATGCCGTAGGCCATCTCGAGGTCGAAGGCGAGCC